>VZTI01004617.1:366820-395043 GCA_013397865.1 Struthidea cinerea
CAAAGGCTGCTCAAAAAAAAAAATTTATATATATTTAAAAAAAAAAAAAAAAAAGGAAAATAGGAGCCAATCCTGCCAACTGTCACCGAGGCTGGAGCACGCTGGGTCACGGATGTGTGGTCCAGCTACATTCAAAGTAAATCAGCAGCAAGTCCCCCTTGGATCCAAGTGTCACCAGGATCAAGCCCTGGAGATGTTCAGAGCAAGGAAGGGGCTGGGAGGATCCCTCAGAACAGGCACTGGTGCACACTGCTGGTCAAATCCACGGTGTTAGGCTGGATAATTGCATGGATGAAGTAGAATTGACAAGATTTAGGTCCCGATCCTGGATTCTCAGTCTTTGTCCTCAGCAGAGTTTTATCAACTTAAGGACTCCTGTGCAGTGTGGACTGGAGGGGAGCAGAGACCAGAAATATCAGATTTTAATTGAAGTAACAACAGCAGAAAAAAGACTAATCTGGGAGGTAATTATAAAGGTGTTCTGCTGTTTCACCTAATTATTTTCTAATTTTGAAAGTTCATAGGAAAACTAGCAACACTTGTTTTCATTTTTATAGTTGATGAAATTGAGGCAATGGGGAAAAAAAAAGGGATTAGTCGAGGTGCAACTTCAGTGGCAAAGTGCAGCATTAAAACACAGCTTTATTGACAGCCCAGCCTGGTGTGTTTAGAGCAAAGCCACGCTGACTCGCAGGTAAATCTCTGGTTCGTACTGCAGTCGATGGAAATTTTAGCACTGCTTTCCAAGGAAAGGCTGAGCAGCCTGGTGAAGGATCACTTGTTATTGATCCTTTCTGAACAGCTCTCTGTGTTTTGTTTTTATTTAACACAAGCAAAGCAGCTCCCAGCCCCGTCTGGGGCCTGGCCTTTGGAGTGGGGAGGGGGCTGGAGAAAAATGGGAGCTTTGGTATGCTTTGGTGCAGAAGGAAGGAAAATAATCAGCGTTCCAAGCTGCATTTTCAAATGGGGGCTGAAGCAATCTGAACCTTTTCTCTGTGCATTTATAGAAGGGTGCACTCTTTGATCTGCCCATAAAATATGACAATTCTGCTGGCAGCAGAACTCATGGAAGTAGCAGAGTGAATTATTCACGTGAAAGCCAAGTCATAACTTTCCATGACATGGCACACACAGGATTCAGAGCTCAGGCAGGAGCAGAAATCTTACACGCCTTAACTCAATCCCAGTGTAATGGAGCCACATCACGAGTAGGTTTTTTTCGGTAGCTTTCAGCTCTGAGGATAAAGCTGTGGATACCATCTCTTTATCTCCCTATCCCCACGATGAAACCAAAACCCAGAGCCCCAGAAAGCAGGGGGAAAATTTGCCACTGAGTTAAGCGAGAAGAGATAAAATCTCTTGATAAAACAACAAAATTCCATTGCAGATTTGGCCAGTTGCTGTCCGGTGTTTGCAATCTGCCCCGCTGCAGTATCGCTCGTTTGGGGGCAGGAATCTCCTGAGCTTCCTCAGCAAAGCCGTGTCAGGCAGAATTGCAGCACCAGGGCATCCTCCTGCCGCGTGTGGCGGTGAGATTCGGGGGCACCGAGTTCTGCACATGACATTTTTTAGGTCAAACCTTCCAAGGCGTCCCCTGAGAGCTCTGGGAAATGAGGTGCACAGGAGGTGGGCACAGTGTGGGGCAGCTCCCCCTGCGCCCACATTTGCAGGTGGCTGCTGTGCCCCCCATGGGGCCCCATCTCTTTTGTCCCCGTGTTTATTTAACACTCTCAGCGCTGTAAATCGGGTGATTGATCAGTAAGATTGAACTACAGTAGGGTTTTCTTGACCAAAATGTCATTCCTGAGGACCTCTGACAGCTCCCTTCTGTGCTCCCATAAAAGCCACTCCCCTTCTGGTCCTGTCCTGCGTTTGGTCTTGGCAAAGGTGCCAAAAAAGGAACGAATGGGCCAATAAGTGGTTTATTGCTGTCACTCATTTGGGATTCACAACGACCTTAAGGACCCCCTGCCATGTCATCACATCAGCTCGTGTTGGCCCTCAGCCTCCCGCAGAAAGGCCCATTTCAGATAATTTTGTGCTTTCCAAAAAAAAAAAAAGTGCAAAAAAAGTTGAGGTGAGACATCAGTTTTGCTGCCACTCGGTATTTCAGGCTGACTTGGTGAGTGCAGCACAAGCCAGCTGGAATTCCAAAGGCTCCAGGTGATTTTATACTTCTTTTTTTTTTATCCCTTCAGTTGCAAGACAAATGCTCAAAAGCAAAACAAAGCTGAATTTTAAAGGTCTGGGGAGGTTTCTAAGGAATGAGAAGGGAGAAGAGCAAAAAGAAGGAGCAGCTATTCTGGTTCCCATAAACTCCCATCTCCTAATTAACTGAACCAGAGAGCAATTAAACCTTTTATGACGATCATTAGGATAAATTTCCCGACTGATCTCTTCGTTTTCTCCACCCGCAGGTGCTTTCGGACCTGGGGATGGGCTTGGAGCAGCATCCAGCAGGGAGCAGGGAAGGCTCTGCTCCACCTGCCTCACCGCTGCGCGCTCGGCTGCGGGCTCCGAGCTGTACCCTCTAGTGGACTCCGAGAGCATTTTCCTTCCGAAAAAAATCGGGAAAAGAGTTTTCCACGCCGCTTCCATCTTGGCCAAGCGCGTTGCTGAGCAGCTCCGCGACACCTTCCCGCGTTTATTGAAAAGAAATTTAAAAACCTCAATATAAAACAGAAGCCTTCTGGAGCAAACACCTTTTTCCCTCGTGGGAAGAAAGATGAACATCTTTTTCATTTTCCAGGCATGAAAGGGCAGAGAGAATTCCAGCCTAAAGCAAAGGACTAAAGAAGAGTTAATATATTTTGATTTTATTTTATAACTGTGTGGATCCTATTAAAAGTAATCTTCCTAAAATAATTCCCAGGCAGAGCACTTGTTTTGGGGGGAATATAGAAAATAGTCTTGAGAAAGAGGGCCAGCTCCAATATTCAGGGGTATGAAATTTAAACATAGAATGAAAAAAATATGGAAAAACGTTTCCAATTTGCTTCCTACCATCCTCACCCTGAATTTTAAGCCAGTCACAGTTACAAAACAAGTATATAAAGTTACAAAAACTGCGGCCAGATTTAAAGCAATGATAGTGACAGCGCTTGCTTAGAAAAAGGAAATCCAGCATTGAGGGGAATGTTTATATTACGCCGTAGAATTTCAAACAACTGCTTTTTTATCCAGAATAGCTGTGGATTTCTCTTCCTTTTCGATAGTGTAAATGACAAATATGAGAGTTGTAGGGAAGAACAGTCCAGAGCTGAGTGTTTAGTGATGTGCAGTGGGGAGAAGGAAAGAGGAAAATAGTGATAACTTATGTCGGGATTAAAAAACAAATTAAACAGCACTACAAGCAAGTGTTATTACTCCTCTACCGATCCAAAACCAGAAAAAAAGCTGTAAATTCCTTATCTTACGGATTTATCCAAGTAGCTCTGCTCCACAGCTGGTCCAAAGTGGTGACAGCCAAGAAAAGGTCACTGCTGAATTACTCCAGGTCAGGAAGACCCAAGAAGATTCAAATCAGATTCAGACACTGATATGATTTTCCAGGCTCTTTGCAAGTCCCAAAATCAGCCTGTGGCCATATGTTGGGATGGGATTTTTTAGATTTTTTTTCCCCCTTTTTTGTCTTGCAATGTCAGATTTTTGCTGACCAAACAACCCCGCACAATGGGCACACTGTCCATGATACCACCCGCGAGGCTGCCACGACCTCCTGGCACCACAGCCAGGCAGCACAGAGCCTTGATTCCACCTCCCAGCCCACACCAGGCACCAAATGCCACTTTTGATACCTGTGGGAGACGTCCCATCAAGAGCCAGCGTGGAACAATGGCCAAGAGCTGAAAACTCAGCTCTCCACCTCACCAGCTCTTTGACTTTGGAGTCAGGAAGGGAAGAGGCAAAGCATGGAATCTTAGAGTCATTTGGGTTGGAAAAGACCTCTGAGGTCATCGAGTCCAACCCATCCCCCAGCACTGCCATGGCAACCCCTGGCCCACCTGTCACATCCATACAACTTTTAGATCCCTCAACCGTTCCCTCTCCTCCTGTCCCTGTTCCCTGGGAGCAGAGCCCGACCCCCCCGGCTGCCCCCTCCTGTCAGGGAGTTGTGCAGAGCCACAAGGTCCCCCCTGAGCCCCCTTTTCTCCAGGCTGAGCCCCTTTCCCAGCTCTCTCAGCCGCTCCTGGGGCTCCAGCCCCTTCCCAGCTCGGTTCCCCTTCAGAGGCATCTTCCTCCTCACCACTTGAGGGAAGTTCTCAGAATAGTTGGATGCACCAAGCTCAGAAGCTTCAGGACAGCAGTAGCAGAAACAATCCTGCTATAACCCCGTCACCTTCTGTTTGCAAAGGTCTCCAGCCCAGAGCAGCTCTCCTTCTGCAGGCTTTTGGCATGAAACTTTCCCACTCATTTTATGCTTTGTTTGTTTAGTTGTAGGAGGAGAAAACCAACGTTCTTCCCCGCTATCAGAGGAGAAGGAACAGTGGCAGGAAATTAGGTCACTGAAATTACCCTGCTGTTTGGAGATGGGGTTTTGTTCCTTAAGAAATTTCCACTGGAGAAAAGAAGTATCCCGAGCAGAAGAGCTGCCTCCTTTGTTTCATCTCAGGCCCCCTTCCCAGCTCTTTGCCATGGATCCAATTACCTTCCCTGGGAACAAGCTGTGGCTCTAAATTAAATCAAACCGTTTATTTGTCCGCGGCAGCTTTGCTCAGAGACATCGAGGGGTTTTTGGAGAAGCTGCTGCCATTTGAAAGAACATCTTTGCCACTGCCACTCCTGTCAGGAAAAAGTGAGGCATGACTGTGTCAGAGAGCAGCCCTATCCTGGGGCCTTTTTCTATCCATGCTCCCATCCAGGATGTGCTTTCTTTTCTTTACTGGTGCCATTTTCCCATCTCAATTCCTAGTCTTTTGGAAATTCTATTTTTCTATGCAAATCTTCAGGTATCCCAAAAAACCTTCTTCCCAAAGTTTGTTTTCTTCCAGGCCTCTTCAAAACAGAATCCTGTGAACTCACCTGCATTGTTTTTTTCCAGGCTGAAAGGAAGGAGGGACTTTTCCATCCATTTTGAGACTGAAATAAGCCCCTCAGTTCATGTTCAGCCTTTCTCCTGCAAGGCCACTTCACCGGGGACACGCCCCAAAAACACATCAGAAATTTACTTTGGGACTTTAAAACTTCCACCTTTTTCCATGTGTGCTCCATTTTTGATGGGAACTCACCCATAAGGGTCTTTGGGATTCAAGCGAGGGGGTCGTCTCCCTATTTATAGTCTAGAATGGGGTTTATTATCTGTGTTTATATATATAAAGTATATTTTAAAATATAAAAATATTTATTTGGTCCTGAGGGCACTGGAAGGAGCTCATCAGACCTTCCTAACAAGAATTCATTAAGGAATGAGATGTAAGGAAGTAACGCAGGTTTTGGGGGACGCTGTTGGAAATAAGGCACTGCCTGTGTCACCAAACCAGCATTGAGATCTCCTAGAGAACCCCTATTTTTGAGGATTGCAGTGATTCCCATCACCTGTTGCTGAAAAAAGCAAGTGCCTCCAGGGCAGATAGAGACAGAGGATCCAGACAGAAAATTTCCAGTAATCCTGAACCATCCTTAAAGCAAATATAAATTTAAACGGACAGAGAGCTACAGCCCCAAAGAAGGTGCTTGAGGAGGCAATTGCCCTCCCGGGCAACAGGGAAAATTAGCAGGACATAACATCCAGGTTTGCATTTATCTCAGTGTTTTTCCCCATCCTAATCCAGATTTCTGCAACTTGCAGCAGTGGGACCCCCTTCCTGTGGCAGGTCCGTGCCATGGGCCCCGCTCCACACACGACCCACCGTGCCGCTGGAAACGGGGAGAGACAGAGAATTGGACACACATTTTGGGAACGGGCTCCTGCTTCTGTGTTGGGTTAATTAGTGGTTTGTTAGTATGTTAAGTGCTCTGCACATTGACCTCAGGCTGGTTGTCTCTAATGAACAAAAGCAGCTCTCCAGCACCAGGTAACCACTGATTTCCCAGGGACTGTAACTTGACTAACGAGCACTGAGGTACCCAGGCTCCCATCTGGCCAAGAAGTGAGAAAATCCTTCTTTAGGAAATAAGAAAAAAGGTTATTAGAATGATCTCAAGTCTGATTTAAAACCTGAGGTCTGGGACAGTTTTTAAAACCTTCCTTGTTTCTTTTCAATAAACTCCCCCAAAGCTGAAGTGATTTTTTGAACCACGGTCTGACGACGGCAAATTTTGTTTCTATGGTAAAGTTCATCAAGAAAGAATTCACTGTCTGTAGGAAACCCCATTTTGATCAGGAAATGCATTTGTGCCAATGTTAAGTCCAGCTAGACAGGCTCTTGTCAGGAAGTAGGATAGGGTCAGGCTGAAAATCCAAGACTTTTTCCCTTTCCTGTTAGGATGTCCTTGCATTGACAGGTTATAAAGCTGAAACACGCTCCCAAAAAAACCCTCAAAAACCAAAAGCAATGCACAGAGATGGCTCTTGGGTCACCCAATGGCCTGGCCCCGATTTTTTTCCATGGGATTTAGGAAGAATTGCAAAGGCTGCAAGCTTTGCAGAAGAACTGCTGCAAGTTGCAAGCGACGTTGGCTGTGTTGGCTGCCAGGAGTTTCGAGAGGATCCCTGGAAACACATTTGGTTTTAATCAGGCCCCTGCACTGTGGAACATCCTGTTTGTCTACACTTATTATTACTGACAAATTATCCTTCTCCAAATCTCAGGGAGCATTCACTTTATCCTCACATTAAACCTGATTGGAAACAGTAGGTTTAATTGGACTCAGCATGAGGCCCAGTCGTAAACTGCACCAGTTCCTTGTTTTATTGTGGCATTCCCTGGATGTGTGAAAATACCATATTTCATATACAGGACCCAACTTGCTACTGCCAGGGCTGTCACAGACAATGCACAGATGCCCTGGGCTGCAGGAGCACCCTCTGCCCACTCCCAGCTGGGAAAAGTTGGTTTATTCACAGCAATCTGTGAATAAAATACGTCATTCCAGATCTGGCCCAAAAATCTGAGAGTTGTCTTCATCACTAACTGAGCTCCGTGGTCTGCAGGGCTCAGAGTCTGCTCTGCTTCAGCTGAGCTTTGGAGTTTGAGGGGGATGGAGAAGGCAGTGCGGGATGTGGATCACCCTCTCACTGGTCTTGCTGAGAAATATGAGCATCTCCTTCCCCTCATCAGATGGAGACTCTTTCCTAGGAAAAGCCTGGGAAACCTGATGGGTTAAAGGTGAATTCAGTTTGATGTATCTGGAGCTTGTGCCAAGGGTTGATTACACGGGAAAGAGCCGAAACCTCTCAGCCATGAAGGAGCCCACCATGGGTGGACTGACGGTGATTGTAGGGTTACGTATTTGGCTGGTGCTCTCAGATCTTCCCAGCATCTCTGATTTTCCCTTGCTGGGAGTGACCCTCCGGCAGCTGTGCCTCATCCAGATGTGCGCTGCAGGGAAGTCCAGGTGTTTCCAGATCAGGGAGAAAGTCCGGTGAGGTCTCAGGTAGCGGCAATCTTGGGTGGAAGCCCTGGAAATGAGCTCGTGTCCGAGAGATTCTGCCAGGAGCTGAACTATTAAACAACTTCTTTCCAAGGTCCTGCTTGTGCAAAAGCATGAGAGAGCATAATGAGCCTGCGGTCCAGAGGAAGGGGAAAAAACATATCAGTAGAAGACAAACAGACAACCCAACCCCTTTGCTATTCACATTTGCACAATTTGGGACTGTTCATTAGGACCATAAAGTGTGTGATCTGCTGAAATTCAGCTTTTCATCACAGTATGGTCTCTCCCAAGTGGGTAAAATACCATTCAAGGGATTATCTTGGAATAAATATTACTTTAAACTCAACTTAAATGGCATTTACATTTGCCATGCCTGTAAATACCGTGTTCTGGAAGAAAAATCTAGATTGCATTTCTCCAGTTTTAGAAGCTGTGTTTTGCAAAAACAGCCTTTTGGAAATGATGAAAACCTCACATGGGTTGTTGATTAAGGCTCCTTACCAGGAAAACAAACAAACAAGCAAACAAAAAGCAGACTACAGAGAGAAAAGGAATTGCAAAAGTAATAAATATCTGCAGGACGGAGACTTGTTCCAAAGTCCAGTGCACAAATCTCAAACAGTTCTTCTAAATTGCCTTTGACAAAATCTGTACCTCGTGTTGTCTGGCAAACAGCATCACTGTGATGCTCCTTCCAGTGACACAAAATCTTCCAGTGATGACAAAATATTAATCAGCTTTGTCCTTTAGATTGCAGCTTAATCAGCTTCTTGTCGCTTTTTTTGGAGACCTGGATTGTTATTTTTGAAGGCAACTATTAAAGAGGTCATAGCAGAAGGGTTTCTTGTAGATTTCTGTGAGGCTGGGCATGTTCAGCCCTTCCAAATTCAATGTCCATCTGCTCTGGTGTTAAATATCAGCCTGGTAAAGGTAGAAGCAGCTGTGTCTTCCTGGAGTGGTAAAACCTCAGTGCTTTTCTGGAAGCATCATGGAAGTGCCTCTGGAACTCCCTGCCGTACCTCAGATCTTCGTTTGGGGCAGGAAGATGCACAGCCAGGGTCACCCCGCACTCACCTCACCAAAGCAGGGTCAAAAAACCCCAAATGCCGATGTTTTTTACCCCTCTGCTTCTCATGACCTGGAGCATTAATTTCTCCTGTGCCATTTTTGGGTGCTGTCTTCTTGGTGCACCTCATTTTCTTCACCTTAATTGTCGAGGCACTCACAAGACTTGTGCTACTTTGGGGTACTTTCTAAACAAAAATCTGCACTTCTACAGGAGAGCTACTACTAAATCTACTAAATCTATAGATTTATAAGAGCCTGAGATACCAATGCCCATCATGCAGTCCAGGCTCCCAGCTTTCGCTGAAAATTCCCTATGTCTTTCCCGAAGCAAAGCGTTTCCCCTACGATATTTTGAAAGAAAACACGCTGCCGTGGTGGGAAGAGACGTGGAGCTTCTTTACCAGATGGAGGTGGCCTGACAGCTTGTAAAAAACCCTTTGCAAACAGTCAGCAGGAACGACAACTGACCTCAATTACAGCAGCCTTTCATTTCTCCATCTGGGGAGGGCACTGGGACTGTGCAGCACCGGGGTGAGAAACAGGCTGGAAAACACACGGAAACAGCCTGGGTAAAACCAGAGTGCTTCGGAAAACACATCCCACAAAACAAGTCCTTTCTCATGCTGTGTTTTTTAACCCCCCCCCCAGTCCAGCTTTGGTGCTGAACTTTCCATTTTCAACTGACCAACATAAATTAAAGGCAAACATTGGCATGGAGAGGAAAGATGGAGAAAGTTGACCATTTCCCTCAGGAGGTCAGCCACAAATTCCTGCTGTTGTCTGAGAAATGATGAGCTACTCTTTGGAGACATGACTTAGATCATCTGGTGTCACAGGGAAACTTTTCAGGCGTTTCAGCAAGACTTGAAATATGTAATCTTTTTTTCCCCCCTTTTTTTTATAAATATAGTTTTAGACTATGTTCTTTTTTTTTTTTTTTTAATATAGTCTTCCCTACAAAAAGCCAGTTGTGCACGGTGCTATTTCCTTTGGGCAATATTACAAGAAATGTTCCCAGCTCGCTTCATGCCGCTACAAATATCTCTTTACCTCGGCGAAAAGGGCACATCACTCACTTTTTGCAGGCCTAAACTAATTCGACTGCCTCAAGCCCGGACAGCTCTGGGTGACAAAGTGCGTCAAGGAAAATGCGTCACTCCCCCTTCATCATTCACTTTCACTATTCATAAATAGAACATAAAAATCTATTTACTCTGAAAGGACTATCTGTCATAGCAGTTGGGGATCCCAGCCCACCCTGCTGAGTTTGGAGACAAATTTACAATCAAAGGCAAACCCAAATTGCAAAGGATGGAGGATTGAGAAGATCTTGCAGGTGACATTTCCAGACAGAAGGAAAACGAGCTCTCAATTCCACCCAGAATGATAAATAAGGAGGACTGGTTTCAAACCTTCAGCAGAGGCTTCTCTGGTTTTCACATTTACGGCGGCTCCTCGCTGACGGACTTAACAGATGCAACTCCTATTTAACAGGGATGAGTAAAATGGTTCAAGACACCGTAGATGTTCATCAAAAACTCACACGAAGCCTGAAATGAGCTTTCTGCTGAAGTTCCTGAAGCTGACTTTTTAAATTCCTCCTCATCATGTAACGGCTCTGGCCCTACTTTCTTCCCTGGATTTCATCCAGGGAAAGAAGTCAAAGAAATTTCTTCTGCTGAGATATTTATTGCGTTTGCTGTTCGAGGAAGTATTTGTAACTTGTTCAAAGTTCAAAACATCATCTCAAATCTTGCAGACTGACCTATGAACCTGGTGCAGATCCATTTCTGAGGGCCTGAAATCCGGGTTTGAAGCTTTTACCGTTATTGTGTGGGAGGGAAGAAAGGTATAAATAAGTGCCATTACCACTAATTCTAATTTTTTACAAATGTCTAAAACCGAACAATTCCCCCAGGGTATCGATGCTGTGCAGGTCTTTTGCTAAATTAAATCAAATCTTTCTTTTCACTGTCTCCTGTAATTACAACAGGCTTCCATTTGACACGAGGGAGCTGGAGGCCAGTTGGGATCACCTTATTTTTTATCTGTTGGTGAATTGTAGGAAATCCCACTGGCCGGATGCTGGTGGATTAGCCAATAACATTGGCACAGTTTTAATATCCTTGACTTAAGTAATAATCTCCAAAGCAGGTTCTGTAGAGGGTTTTTTAACAGATTTATGCTTCACTCCTCACATTTTTCAATTACCCTCACCCAGGGATATTTAATGGCATGTAAGTCCACCGGCAGTTTTTGAGCCTCCAGGTTATTTAATTGAAAGAAGCCTCTGGGGATGAGGGGAAAATCCTTCCACGAGCTCCCAGGTCCTGCTTCCCACTCTATCACATCCTTTGAGACCCAAAAGAGAGGTGCTGAAATAAGGGAGAAAGTGTCAGGAGAAGGTCTCCGAGCACTGTGGTGGCTGTCAGACCACCCCATGTGCATCCAGAGGTCAGGGATTCAGCCCAACCACCGAGAGCAGACCTGAGCACATTCCCAAGAAGAGAAAACCAGCAAGGACTGCATTTTAACTGATTGAAACAAGTTTTTTTCCCATTTTTGGGGGAGGGGGGAGAGAAGTGTTTGGATAACACTCTTGGGCACAGGGCGTGGCTCTTGGGGATGGTGCTGCGCAGGGCTGGGACTTCAATTGGATGATTCTTGTGAGTCCCTTCCATCCCAGAATATTCTGTCATTCTGTTATGGCATTTAAATTAAAGGAACGATATTAATGACGGAAACAGCACCTGCAACATTAATTGAGGTCACAAATTACTTGTGGTTCCCCAAATTCCTATTTGGAGCACAAGACTGGGACCCACCGCTGATAGAAGGTTTGGAAACAAATATTGATCATCATCACTGCAAGGAGATGATAGTCCTGCATCCTTCAGCATGGATATTTGTTGGAAAGGCTTTTTCCCCCCATTCATTAGCATTTCCAGTTAATTTATTTTAGTGAGGAAAGTAGCATTTTCTGCCAATAATATTTCTAGGAATATTTTCCAATGGCTCAGCCGAGCATCGCTGAACAGACAGAATAAGGAAGATGGATATTTTCTGTGTCATTTGTGAAAAATTTATCCTTTCTGTGTCAGGATGAAGGTGTGAAAGCTTAATCATAATAAAAAGGCTTATTTTAATGGGCACATTAATGGATAACAGGGAGTGAGCCTGTGGTGGTCAGCAGCAAAACCATCAGGCGTGGAGCCCACTTGTTTTTTGGTACAAGAACAGACACAAACCCTTCTGCAAGAGACCTTTATTCATTTCCAACACGACTCCTTGGCCGTGGCAATGTGGCTTCAATTTGTTTTAAAGGTGCATTATGAAGCTGGAGCTTGAAATTACGCATTTACAGTTTGAAAGCAAAGCCATCCTTGGGCGGGAAGGAACTTGTAATTTTGTCAAATTACACAGAAAATGAAATTGGAGGAGCAATAAAGTGCCTGAAATGAGGTAGTGAAAAGTTCCACAATGAAAAACCCCTATGTGCTGCACATGCAAAAACCACGTTTCCATCGCCTTTAGTTAATTTTGCACATTTTTCCACAAGCAATAGTGACAGAGCCTTGTTTTCACTTTTAAATACACGGCTCTTTGTTTAACTGCTTTTATGTTAAAACGGGAGGATAACCTTTCTCAGTCGCATTTTCGTCCTTAAATGTTCGAATTCAAACAACATAATTTGGTTCAGACGGGTAACTAATTCTTATTCTTAAAAAAAAAAAGTATAAGAATCAGCTGTCATGAATTAAAATCCATTTTTCCCTAACCCCAAATAAACATTAGTCAGTCTGCATTTGATTGTAATAACACACTTGTCATTTCAGATATAGTATATTAGGGTTGGTTTTTTTTCCTAAAGGCTTTATTGGAATTCCTCGAGCTAAATTTGCTGTGGGTTTATGACGGGTTCATTAAAAATCAGAAACCAAAAGGATGTGGAGGACTCTGAAGAGTTTGTACTAACATGAAATAGAAATAACTTGCAAGATTTTTCATTTTAAAGCTGCTCCTGTTTCACATGCCCTCAAATTTTGTCACCCAGTAGTAATTTGGGGCCAAATGTGAAGTATTAAAGCACTTAGTGAATTTATTTTGAGTTGAGATTCATGTGCAGTGATGCTTCTCCCTTACTTACAGTAAATCCAGAGTAAATCTGCTCAAATGCTGACGTTTTCACTGATTTTACGCTGCCACAGCGGAGAGCTCAGGGCAGATCAGAGCAGAGACCCCTCTCATTAAATAACAGCGACATATCTCCAGAAAAGGGGTTTATTTCAAGTAATCACACCTTGTATTTCAAACTGGCCTGATGCAAAGTTATGGTCACTTTTATAAAGTGTGACTTTTCACTTCTTCCTTATTTTAATCGCAGAGCAGAGCCCTGAGGGTCCAACATGGGCAGCAGAATCTGAAATTCCTGTTTCTGGTTGCCTGTTTCTGGTAACTGTGAAGTAAGAGCAGGTTTCAGGCTTTGGCTTCACCCTGAATCTAGTTAAATTCGTAGGAGGTGTTAATTAATTAAAATGGGACTATAATTAGGCTTTAGTTTTTGCATACTAACAGTGTTTAAAGGCTGAAAACCTAACAACTGCTTCATAGAGAATGGAGCGGTGTCTTCTCTGGATCCTGGGGCTAATGGGACAAGAAAAAGTATTTTTGGGATTGCATTGCAGCAGGAAAGGCTCAAGCTAAAAATTGCAAAAGTTTCCAAATGGTGAGGGTGACACAGTGGCTGCAGAACTCTAAGGAAATGCTGAATAATTCTTCTGGAAAAGGGAAGGAGAGGAACTTTTGGCAAGGACATGGAGTGAGAGGAAACAGGGAAATGACTTAAAATTGAACAAAGGTAGATTTAGATTGGATATTGGGAAGAAATTCCTCCCAGTGAGGGTGGGGAGGCCCTGGCACAGGGTACCCAGAGAAGCTGTGGCTGCCCCTGGATCCCTGGAAGTGTCCAAGGCCAGGTTGGATGGGGCTTGGAGCAACCTGGGATAGTGGAAGGTGTCCCTGCCCATGGCAGGGGGTAGAACTAGATGATATTTAAGTTCCCTTCCAACCCAAACCATTCTATGATTTTACGATTCTGACTAAACATTTTCATTTTGTCATTTATGGGTCACAACTTTTGCCTGTGATCATTTTCAGGTCAGTTTTTTTACCTTGCCATTTTTACCTTTTACCTTTTCACCTTCCCATTTTGCAATGAAGTGGCAAAACAGTACCTGAATACATTCCCTGTCCAAGGAGTAATAACGTGAGTTGTAACTCACTGCAGGCGTTTAGATGACAATTGGCCATGGCACAAAGCTTTTAAGACATAATCAGTAGAGGTGAAGGGGAGCAAAAAGTGAACAGAAGTTAAACACGTAACCTTCTTCCTCAATCACCTCCCAAATCCATCTGTCAGGTATTCCCAACCCTCATTTACACTAGAATGGATCCATTTTACTTTCCCTTTCATATTTTACCCTGCTGGAAGGTCGCCCAGTCTCTTATGTCAGACCTGACAGGATGTGAATTATCTCCGTCCAGCCTTGACATAACTTTGTGCCTGGTGATGTAATGCCCCAAAAAGCCTGGTTTAGGAAAAAAAAGAGACGGGACTTATTAGCAGGAAAGGAAACAAGCCTCTGTTTGACAACCGGTGGCTGGATATCAAGGAGAGTTTTCTTAGGGGAAAAAAAATCTTTTATGACCACACGAATTACAATTATTTATTCAGAGGGAAGAAATGGCCATTGAATTTTTAACTAGAATCAGCTGGGTGAGCAACCTACAAGGACCAGGTATTTGGGCATGGATTCCAGGTAGATTCATACAGGAAAGGCTCAAGTCTGCTCCCTGAGGGATCAATAAAACTACCAGAACTTGAGTGTGAGCTTTTGCAAACGCAGCCAGCAATGTTTCCCTGTGCTCCCCTTCCCCTCCATGTGGGACAATCTACCAGGATGTCACCACCCCTCTCCAGTAATCCCCTTTTTCTCATCTTTTTCACCATCTCCTGTTGGTGTAATGTGCTCAAGTGAAACCCCAGCTCTGTCACCCCCTCATCCTTTCTGCTCCGAGTCTTTGTAGCTAGGGCTGCATTCCAGCAGTGTGATCTGAAACCGTATCCCTCTAAGTTCATGAAATATTTGGCATCTGTGTGTGTGGACTTGCGAATTTTACCTGTTACCTACCAGCAAGGCAGCTCCCTTCACCCTTTCCTCCCCTCAGACTCGCAGGAAGTGGTGGAGTTCTGATCTCCACTGAATCATGGAAAGGAGTCCAGAGTAGCTCCATGGCAAAATACTCCCCCTCTACCCCATTTCCTTGCCGTGTTTCTCATCCTGGGCTGACACTGGAATTATTGGAGAGTATTGCAGGGAGCTCAGATGGATTTGCAGATTAAAGCACATTTTGATCACTTTTAATTGGCAGCCCCAGCAGCTGCCAACTGATGGGGCATCCCTGAGGGTGATGATGAAGTTTCTACAATGGTGGTGGTGAAACACTGGTGCAGGTTGCCCTGGGAAGGAATGGATGCTCCATCCCTGGGAAATTCCAAAGCTGGATGGGGCTTTGAGCAACCTCATGTAGTGAAAGATGTTCCTGCTCATTGCAGAGGGTTGGACTCAAGGACCTCTAAAAGTCTCTTCCAACCCAAACTATTCCATGGTTCTACAATGGTCCCAGGGATAAGAGGAGGCAGGAGACTGCCCAAGAGTGGTTTGAAGGGTCAGTAGGGTTGGTGACAAGCTGTGGAAGTGGCAGATGGCAAACACATTCCATGGCAAAGTGTCACTGCACATTAACAAACCCATCTTGAGCTACGTTAAAGGCATCAACTGCTGCAAAGTGATGCAGTAATGAACATTTGTGTCCCTGTCTTTTACAAATATGCCAAAAACGGTCTTCAGCTCAGTCCTTTCAGCTAAGACTATTGCTATTCGAGAAAGTGAGCATAGAATCATGGACAGCTATCCCACTATTTGTAGTCACCTCACATAATTCTATTTTTTCCAACCATATTGATGCCTGTAGTCGTGTGGGTTTTTCAGAAGGAGCGGCATGTGTGCCTATAAATACTCATATTTGATTACACATTGGGCTTTTTCTGAGCTGCAGAACAGATGCCAGTTTCCTTTTACTTTCCCCTGCTTAATTACAAGCTGGATTTGGTTCCTGGGGAGGTCAGTGTGACTGCAGTGGCCGTGGCCAGACATCTCGCAATGTCAGGCTTTCCCACGCACAGCTCCGCCAACGTCTCCCAGCCTCGACCTTGAAACACCCTCTGCCATTCCAAGCCCTCTGTGAAAAATGTGCTGACACTGAAATCCCCGCTCGACACAGATATGCAATATTTGGGGACATTTCAGAACAGCCCTGATCGTTTTGCCAAGGTGCTCCAAGGATCCAGGTGCTGCGATAACCCTGTCCTGTCACTGTGGTGTCATTTACACACTTAAATCCAACTGAATTATTTTTATCTCCACTATAGTCTGGTTAAATCTCAGACCCTCACTTCTGGTTCTTTTTGATCCATGGAGAAGTTGAAGAGCTGCAAGCGTGCTCTGGCTCCAGGGTGACTGCAGGGATTTGGGAGCCGGGGTTGTTATCTCTTGACAAACGCGTCTGCAATCCCAGGGTCCAACTGGAAACATTTGTCAGTGCCCCTTACATAATACCAGGTTTTATGGAAAAATTGAACCCTCCAGTAACTGCAGAGGAAATTCCAGAGCGAGCCTACTGACAGACAGGTCTTGGAAGTTAGCTAGCATTTTGGAAGAGTTCCAGGATTTTTTTTTTCCTTTGCCTCACCACCACCCTTTAAGAATTAAAAAAAAAAAGAAGGATAAAATCTCTTTGGAGCAAAGGGTCTTGAAACCCAGGAAACCCCACTGGTGCTTCTCTTCCAACTCTCTTGAGGATATTTGGGAGTCAAAATGGTGCATGGAAGAAAAATTTGTGAGACAGAAAACTGTCAATAAGAGCCACCTCTAGGACAACAAGGTCTAGACCTCTTTTGGTCTTTAATGTATGAAAATCACGTGGCTTCTTTGGTTGAATTGAAGAGTCACTAAAACATTGCAATCTGGCTGATAAGTCCTCAGCAGAAGTGGGTTTTAACAGTTCAGTGTGTGCCCTAAGGAAGGCAGGGATCTGGTTTTGCTGCGCAGGAGAAGGAGCTGTAAAGCCTGTGAGCCAAAGGCTCTCAACTGGTGCTTAACCCAGAAGACAAATAGCTGCAAGAATGAAGAGACAAGAGCACTGGGAAATTGGGAAACTGGGAACTGAGTCAGTACCAGCTACAGACAAGATGTGCACTAAATCCCCCTGGATGGATGTCCAGGTGAGCTGTGAATAAAAACAGGGAAAAAGGTGTTTTCCAGTGCCACCCCCTGCCATGGGCAGGGACACCTTCCACTATTCCAGGTTGCTCCAAGCCCCATCCAACCTGGCCTTGGACACTTCCAGGGATCCAGAGGCAGCCACAGCTTCTTTGAGCAGCCTGTGCCAGGGCTCCCCACCCTCACAGGGAAGGATTTCTTCCCAATATCCCATCTACCATCTAAATCCACCCTCCCTCAGTTTAAAGCCGTTTCCCTGGTGCGACGGGTCTTGGTCAGGGTCAGCAGAGTTTGTGCCTGGAGCAGAATGCGCTGTAGGTACCAATGACTTCCAGCTGACAGGGACATTTCCTCTTCTCACCAGCTCCCCACCTTAACCAGGAAGGGTGAAAGCAGCTTTGTGTCCCCAGCCAGCCCCTGAGGTGACACGGCTGTGGCTGTCACCTCTCTGCTCCTGGCACTGGGCATCCAACGGCACTGTGGGGCCCAAATATCGGCACAAGGCGTTTTTCCCAGATTCCTTGCTCCCCCACTCCAGCCCTGGTCTGTGGCTGCTGTGACTCATCTTGTAAACTCCAGTCTCTGCAGCAAGCAGGACTGACAGAACAGGAAAAAGAAAGAAAAGAAAGGGAGAGAAATGGAGAAAAACGACCCCCTCCTCCCTCTTCCCACCACCGCCCCTCACTTGTTATTGCAGAGGATCTTCCTGGCCAGACTTGACCTGCAAACAGTGGTCACCAGTGAACCATCAAAGGCCTTTCACATCTCCAGCAGCTGCAGGGAGGGTTCCTGTAAGCGCTCCTATCACTTTGACACCTCCAAAGCCAACAACGTCAATTGTACACTGTCATGGGCCGCGATTCAGGGACCACCTTCAATGCTTTGGCTCCAAAGAGCTGCTTTTTTCCAATTCATTGACACAGGGGGATATATATCTCAAAACTTGGCTGCAGCAGCCAGTGCATGCCTTGAGGATTACATAGCAAGTGAACTTTGTCAGTGTAAGCCCCAGTCAATAGGAGGAATTAAGTAGAAAGGCCTCTATTGTTCCAGCCAGCCTTCTGAAGGCACTGATTGGCAGTAAAATGTCTTCAGTGACAGATGTAAAGTAAATATTGCCTATGCCAAGTCTCTACATTACTTTGATTACCCACCATCAATCAATTTGTTCTTTCCCTTGCAACAATAGCGGCTGCTGTTACACTTCAGACCCCTCTGATGAAGCCCGAAGTGTAATTGATTAACAAACTGAAAAGAAAGGTTACACAAATGACAGCGAAATGCATCTCAGGAGAAAAATGAGAATATTGTCTCTGTGCACATGGATGTGCCTTAAGTATCTTGCTCTGAGGAACAGAATGATATCCCTTCAACAAAATAGATATATATATTTATATATATATACATATATTCATACTCACATATCCCCTCAAACTCCCTCACTAAATATCAGGTCAGTATTTGCAACGTCCCCATGGCTTTTACCATGACAAAATGTCAGGAATTACAAGGAAAACCAAAGTACTGAGGTCACCTCATGAATGGAAGCAAAACTGGAGGTGAGGAGGCTGTTTGAGCAGCAGATTCCCGAGGCATGGGATGCACAGCACAGCTACGAGCATTAACATAATTTCTTGATTCCAGGGACTGAGGCCAATGCAACATCCCTTTTCCCCCTTAATTCACTCTGAAATTAGCAGGTGCTCACAACAGTAAAGATTCTTTTGTTTTCCTCACACCATTGGGGAGGGCAAAGAATTTTCAGCTGCCTCAAGGTGAAGGAAAACAATTTTTTTGGAAGGGAGGGTGAGTTAGTAAATGCCTGTAGCCCTAAATCCTCTTCCCACTAAGCAGGACAGCACATTTAGGTCTCAAAGCATTTAGTCATGTGCAAAGAGGCAGGAATGGCCACACAGGATCATGTTTGCTTCCTCTGACAGACGGTAACAGGCGCTGAGGGAAATGCCACGAAAAAAGACAAACCAAGAGCAGTGTCTTGAATGTTCTCCCAGCTTATGGCAAGCACCAGCACGGGGATTTCCTCGTCTGGAGGCTGTCTGTGTGTCCTTGCTATTCACGGTCACTGATGGATACATCCCATGGGGATCCCTCTAAATTCTTTCCAAGCCGTGTCTACTCTGATATCCTGTGGCAATGAGGAGCTCAGGGGCTGAGCAAAACAATCCTTTCTGGGTTTGTTCTTAAGCCCTGCTCTCTGCCGAAGGCACTGTGTGCCCCAAGGTCACCAGGAGCCCATGGGGTTCCTGTCCTGCTGCTCTGGTGACCCTACAGAGGGACAGCTGCCTTGGTCCATGGCACCCAGGGCTCTGCCCATCCTTTGGGCCACCTGTAAAAGTGTGGGACGAGGAGGTGTAACTTCAAAATATAAGGACAGGATTGTAGAAGCAGCTTTTGAAAGGCTGCTCCATCTCAGAGTCCTCTCTGCTCTGAGAGAGAGCCCTCCATGCTCTGTTAACGTCTGGCACAGGCTAATTTTTGACCCCATATTTTTGTTTCTGGTTTGTTGCAACTTTTTGTCACCCTGCGAATCATGAACATCACATGCCATGCTTAATAACGCTGAAAATGAAGTGTATTTCAAGATTAACTTTACATTTCAAGTCCATCTCGGGGGTTAGTTTGGGATGAGCCTTCACAGTCAGAGGACCCAAGTGTACATGGCAGTGATTTTTTTACCTCTTCTCAGTCCCAGCAGCCCTGGTTCAGTGTGTGCCTGGGTAATGGAAATAAACCCTTCATATTTCATGGGGTTCTGGCTCTTTTCTCAGCCACTGTGTTTGTGGGGTTCACATGAACGTCTTTGATTAGGTTTTGTAATTTTCCCTGATACCTGAGGGACCAGGCCAGCGACAGGCCGAGGAGACAGCATGGCGAGAGAAAGAGAAATTTGGGAACACTAAAAGATCCAAGCCGGGTTGGAAGGGGTTTAGAGCAACCTGGTCTAGTGGAAAGTGTCCATCTCTCCATCACAGTATCAGCCCTGCAATGAGGGGGGCGATCATTTTCCACGGGGGAAAGGACTCCAGGTAATGCCTGGGGGACCTACACCACGAGCTGTCTCCTGGTTTTCCCTCTGAGAGGAGGGAATGTTGGGAATGGCACAAAAATCGAGCTTCCCCATGATTTCAACCAAAGGCACCACACTGGCATTTGTGCCAAGGCAGTTTTTAGCAGTTTTTAATCCTCCTGCTCCACCACTAATAACTGCCTGGTCGCTACACATATTTGGGTTCATGCTTGTCAAATCAAGCTGCAGAATTAGCTGGAGCGCCTGATATGTGTATTTTTGGAATTACTTTTATGGTAAAATCATTAAGGCCACCCACCAGCCAACATATGATCTCCCTACTGGCTTGGCTTTGGTTAGAGGAATTACCAATAAGAATTTAAACATTTTCCTGAAATAGTTATTTTTCAGTAACCTTCAGCAGCAGATGGCCACTGCAGCAAGTACTTCTTCATGGCTTCTGTGTGGTAGCAATACTTAATTAATCTGTTGAAAACTTATTTTCCAGTCAAACTGGAAGCCCAAATGGGTCTAAAAATGGTTGATTAGGTGGCCCAGCCCTGCTTGCTGGCAAATGGCTTTACTGCTGCCGGGCTCGTGGGGCAACCCAGAGAGATGTGGAGTGTGAAAAAAGAAATTGCTGAATAGTTTTATTTTAGGTGGGTGAATTTCTTCTCACTGTTTCAGTGGGTGGCTGCATTTTTCTTCTGGCCAATGTACCTGAGGTGAATTCGGAGAGGGAGGTAACATGACAGTTTCCATCAAAGTTTGGACAGGTTTCCGCTGAAGGAGACTCTCCAGGGGATGGCCCCGTGCAGCAAAAAACGGCTGCAAGTTCATAGAAATAAAAGGGCGCTTTGCCAGAGCAAACAGACTCACACAGCTCTGCCTGCGACAAGGAATTCTGCCCCAGTTCCTGTAGTTTTCCTGCCCAGGCACCAAAATCTGGTTTTGTTCCGGCAAACGCCAGAACGGAGTGTGGTGAAGGCGTTTTGCCACAATCAAAGATCCGTCTGTGCGTGGAAGAAAGAAAGGTGAACTCAGATTTGGTGTCTTTTTCCCCTTCTTTCCCCACTGAAAAATGAATGGCTCCAGGAGGATGTTTCTGTGTATCACACTTAATATTTTCCTTATTTGTTTCTGTATGAAGACTCCTGGCGAAGTGGGACAAAGATTCCCAGCCGTAACTGCTCCGAGATGTGTCCTTGGGGACTTTTGACGACATCTGAAGATTTTGGAGGTGACACAACAACAAATGCATCTGAATAACAAAACTGGAAGGTAAAGACCAATTTTTAAGCCTGTATTTTTACCCTACCTAACACAAGGGTGTCTGCAGCCCTGCCTGAGGCTCCTAGCGTGCCTTGGGACAGTGAAAACATAGTTAAGATCAACATCCTGATTTGCTGACACGAAGCACTAAATCACTCACATGCACACTTCTGAACAGGAGTGTGGGGAAGAACATTCATTGCCAAGATTAAAGGCCAGAATCGGTGCTCTTTGGGAAGGTACTGCAGTCACAACTGCTCAGGGGAACTTTAGCACCTCCCCAAATCCAAGGAAAATAATGAATTCCTAGTAGAGCTCAGCCCTAGCAGATGTTGGGCATGAGCATGAAACAGATTTTTGAAATAATAATCAACCTTAGATTCAGAAACCATCAGAAAGACCCTCAGAAATCAAAATCAGCCTCGGACCCAGGGAGCCTATGGAAGAGGTGGGGAGACTTTTTCAAAGGGTGTGTAGTGACAGGACAAGGGAGAATGGGTTTAAACTGAAAGAGAGCAGGGTTAGATGGGATATTAGGGACAAATCCTTCCCTGCGAGGCCCTGGCTCAGGCTGTCCAGAGAAGCTGTGGCTGACCCATCCCTGGAAGTGTCCAAGGCCAGTCTGGATGGATTTTGGAACTCTCTGGTCTCGGCCCTGTGCCCCCGCCGGGCTTTGGGCTGTGCTATTTCAAATCTGTGCAGATCTACTGGGAAGTGAGGAAGGATTTGGAGAAAATGGTTCCAAAAATTGCAGATTTTGTACTTGTGGGCAAGTGAGCAGCCAGGTTCTGACTGTAACTCCATTACACTGCGGCCTGCAGAAGTTCTCAGCCTTCATTTTGCCAGCCAGCAATCTGTTGATTTAATTTTATGTTACAACCGTTGGTTATACCTAAATATATCAGGAACATGGACCTCAGCATTCCAGAGTCATAATTCATGTCGAGCTAACCAAAGGCAGCATATTTAACTTCTGATGGCCCACAATTCATCTCAAAGGTCACTGCAATCCCCAGGGTCTGAGGAAACCCACAGATGCTGCAATGCCTGTTTTCTTTGAAATACAGAAAAACTCTTCTCCTGAAAAAAAACCTCTTTTATTCTTATTATTTAACTTTTCCCCCTTCAGCCCAGGTGATCTGTAATCCCAGATTTTTGAGGGAAAGGAAGGAAAAACCAAAAGAAGAAGTGTCAGGTAAGTCAAGCAGCCTGGTCTTCATTAAGCAAACACAGTCCACCAAGTTCCTCTGGTTGTAACTGCTCCACGAAGGGGCTGGAATTCTGAACAGGAGTCTGGAAATGAAACACGAGCTGTAACTTTACTCATGGTGCCAATCAGGGAAATTAACACAACTTGACTGGTCAGGATAGTGTGTTTCAACAGCAACATGAAATTAAAGTTGTGAGTATGGACCAGAGACTGCTTGTTTTCCTGAGGACAAAAAAAAAAGAAAAAGAAAAAACAACAAGGAGAAGAAATTAAAAAAATAAATAAATATAAAAGAGACTGTCCTCAAAATATGGTGCTGATTAACAGCTCTCATGGGAGCTCCTTGAGAGGGTGCCTAAGCAGAAGGGTACAGGGTGTTTGTGCTTCACAAGGAAAATATTTATACCTTGTACATAACCATAGCTGCAAAAACTTGCTCAAGGTCTAAATAGTGTGACCACATGAATTAGGCTGATGGCTCCTCTGGTGGGCAAAGGGGAATGCTTGGTGAGGACTGTGGGGGATGCAGAGCTGCATAAAACATGAGAAACAGACCTGCAGCAGGGCCAGGTGAGCATAAAACCCTGCCTTTGTAATAAACCCCTGTGCCACTGGGAGTCATCAGTGGTTTTGACTAATTTTATAGCAAATTACCAAAAAAAAGGTTTTTCTCCCTCTTGCTGAAGTGTCTTCCTCCTCTCACAGGTGGCGAGCACATGCTCATATATTTTTTCCTTCTAGAAGATCATCTTCATTAAAACTCTGTATCTAAAATGAAGATCTGCGGTAGTGGGAAAAATGTAAATTAAATATATGTGAATATAAAGGGGGAAATATGGAAATGACTGGGCAGTTGCAGCATCTCCCCAAAATCCTGCCGCTGTCCATCAGCTCTTCTGCAATGCTCCCCATTTTTTTCTGGGGCAGATGAGAGACCCTCTACTGATAAGGCAAAACCAGCGGGTGTCAGAGGCAAACCTGAAGTACAAGACCCCCTTTTTCTTAAGCAGATAAAGGTGGATATGAGCAAGACAGGTTTCTGTACAAATTAAATCAGTTTTGCCTCCTGGTTCTTGCAGCGGGGGCTGTACGATTGTGTAGCTCATCATGATGGCAACAAATCTGTAGAACTGGAAATGCATGGAGGAGCCAGAGAGCCCCTGAACACCAGCACTACGAGCCAGGGAATGTCAGAAAGGGAGCTGGGATTCATGACAGCTCACACCTGACCCTCACGGATACAGCTGGAGAGGGTTAATCACAACCACTCTGCACCAAGGACTAACCCAGAGGCATTGCCCTGGAGTCAACAGCTTCCAGTGCTAATATGCCTGCTGCACTTGCTGCAGGGATGCTGGAAGGGTCACTGGGATCTCAGACAGCACAAACTAAACTTGCCAGAGTTCCTCCAGAAATCTTTTTCAAGGGGTGGGCACACAAGTCCTTGATAGGGCTGTGGCACGGATCAACCACTGCCTTGGTTGGGGCAGCTCGGTCTCCTTCAGCCCTGCATCACTTGGTCCCCTCTCTGCTCCACCAGAACAGGTTCTTCCCTTCCAGAGTCCATTTTCCTTGTGATTTCCTACCATAAACCAGTCAAACCTCGCTCTGTGTTAGGTTAAGCAAAGCAGCCGCACTGAAAAGACATAAAAATGAGTGACATATCACACAAATATGAATGCACACTATAAAAGGTCTCAAATGGACCAAGATTTTCATTAAAAAAGAAAGTTACAAGATTTAACAGCCTGGCAGCCTCCACCTGCTGCCTTGCTCTGCAAGTTGTCCTTCTGAGGTTTAGTCATGGACAAAAGTCTTGTCCAACAGGAGTGAGGGAGAGAGAATGCAGCCCCTGGTATTTTCAGGAAAAATTCTGAGTGCAATGCAATCCCCACACATTAACGCTGTTGTTTCAAAGCCCTTGAGTCTCACACTGCTCCTCCCCGCTTGCATCCTGCAGGACACTCTGTTGGCAGAGGTCCCTTTTGCTAAGTAGTAACGTCAGGCTTTAATCTTTTCTAGTCATGGTTGAAATGAAAAAAAGAAGGGGAAAAAAACCATCCAAACCCAACCCAGTTACAAGAATTGAGATTGGGAACAAGAGAGAAAGAGAGACAGATGCCAAGACATGATGAAAAAAACCTGTTTCTTCTGCCCGCTGCTTGTTCTGAGACCCAGGTTGCTGTGAGAGGGGAACTGAAGATAATTAAAACAGGTTTGGAACTTGGACTTCAGAGCTAAGTCTCGTGTGCCAGCACATGCAGATAGCAAGAGGCAGAGCCTCCATGCCAAGCATCACATGCACCTTGGAGCTGAGCTGCAGCAAAGCCACTGTGACTCTTTGCACCAATGGCTGAGAGCATCAGATCCAGCCCAATCTCATCCCAGGAAACTCAATGCAGAGAAGTGAGTGAGTGAGTGCTCCTTGGGATCTTCACACCACAGTGGGTGCTGGAATGATGCCAAAAAAGATCTTTCCGAGGCAGAAGCTTGGGCATTTGTACGAAGGACTGACTGATTTGGAGCTATGTGTTAATGTTCTGATTTGAGTAAAAGAATTCAGTGGAACACCCTCGTCTTCCTCTTCAAGACTGCTTTCCATGTGGCCCAATTCTCGTCAGCTTGTGATCTTTCTTAGGAAAAGCTTTCTCATCATTCCAAGGACGCTCGAGTGAAGAGGTTAACAGGAATCCAGGATTACAGAGACATCTGGCTTTACAAAGCCCTGAACACTTCAACCTCAGCCTTGGCAGAGAGCTGGGGTTCACTGGGGAGCAGAGTGTGGAGATTGATTGCAGATCCCGGAGCCACGGCGCCAAGAATGGATGCAATGGCTGGGATGCATCAGGAATATTGGACAAGCGTTGGAGTGATCGGGCGGTCAGCGCCTGTGTCCTCACCAAACTTCTTCTTCTTCGTCAGAAACCTGCTATTTAATTACACACGTGACATGAAACAAACTTTGCCAAAATGTTTTCCAGTCTTCAATGTGCTCCAAGGAAGATGTTTAGGAGACGTGTTTTACTACCTGTGCCTTTGCCTCTCTGATGGGAGACGAAGCACTAAGGTTAAAAGGAATTCCCATCTCTTTCCGTGTGTGTGAGTTGTTTTTTAGGTTTCTGTGCTCGCTGAAACAGCTCCCGCCGGAGCTATGCAAATGTAATGGTTAATTTGACAAGCTCGAATGAGTCATCTTTCGAAACCATTATTGTACAAAATGTAACGTGGTTTGGAACCGTCTCCCGTCTGTGTAAAGTGATATTGCTTCTTTTTGCCCTTTCCTTGAATCAAAGGCAGATGCAAACGTCAAGGTTTCTGTACCACACACCCCCCTCCTCCTCTTCCCACACTGGGATTAGCAGTGGGAGCTGCAGGCTCTTTACAGTGATTCATAGGTAAAGATCCACTCAGAGTTCTCTTCCAGGGCCATCTCTTCAAGGAAATAACTGTAGATGAAGAGCACACCATTTATTTTTCAGTGTATTTTGCCATTAGTACAAAAATAAATCGTGGTGTCTAAGTGGAATGGGTGGGTTGGAGAACAGGTGGTGCTGAAGCAGCCAGTGAAACCCAAGGAATACTGAGAGGCATTTCACTGCTGCCAGCCCATGACGAGTTCAACGCTACATTAGTGCTGTGTAGCTTTTGGACCTCCAAAAGGAAGTGTGTAGCAAATTCCTTGAGAGCTGAATGGAGTAAGAGGGAAAAGGAGGAAGTGCTGAGTGTTTGGTTGAGGAATACCACTTGTCCTGAGCATAACAGAGAACTCATCAAGAGAGAGGAAAGGAGGACTTGTGCTTTTTCAAAGGAAAAATTCCTAAAGCAGTGAGGGGGTGGATTTCTGGATATCTCAGTGTGAAATAAAATCCTGGCTTGCACATTGTCCCTGCCAGATGTTTAGTGCAGAAGGTCTAAACAGGTAGAGCAAGAGCTCTGAAATCAGAGCTGTTTAAAGACAGCTTCAAGGTGGCAAGTGCTGCCAGGAGCTGCAAAGAGAGCTAGAAATGGGACCCTGAGGGAGAGGAGGGAGAAGGAGGTGAGTTTTATTTTGTGGCAGATGAGCAAGTCCTCAGAAGGGCTGGGTTGAAAACAAAAGATTGGACTTGGTGAACAACTGTGAAATGGGCAGATTGGGATATTGATCCAGAACCAGAGGAGGCTGCATGACCAGGACCTTTAGGTAGGAAGCACATGGAGGAAGAGGGAGGCACAAGCTCCAAGGCCTTGGCAAACATATGATGAAGGATGTTAAATATCTGATCTTAAAATTCCTGGGAGACCCAGGAGAGACTGAAGACTTGGATGAGTAATTCCGAGGGAAGCAAGCCAAAGAGGAGGTCAAGAATATGGGGGAAAGGCCATGCCAGCGGTAGAAACGGCATAACAGGGAAACACCTCCATATCCAGCGTTATTTCCAAGGAGCCCAGAGTGAGAGCAGAACCAAACCAGCAGAAAAATTACCTCCAAAATATTATCTGTATGGACAGTTAACTCCAAACTTAGCAACCAGGGCATCTGAGACACAAAGCAATGCAGTCACTGCTCTTATCCCTCAGGGAAAAGCAGCTTTCCACTTTTTTCACTTTTTCAGACCTGGCTGTTTTCCTTGGACATCTGGAAATCCCAATGAGTGGTACTGGAGGGGTTAATCCACCCTTCTGCTTTGCAACTGGATAAACCAGCTCAGTTCATTCCTGTCCCTGTACCTCCTCAGTGGCACTGCAGCCTGTTTATAAAAATAGCAAACAAATCATTTGACAGCAAGGGTTGGAAGTAAAAATTTTTTAAAAATGCCATACTTTCCCTATTAAATTTTGATAGTCTCCCAAAGGCTTTCAATATATTGCACACGTCCAAGCTCTACCGCAGAATAATTGAATCATAAAGACTAATTCCATGTGTCTTCCGAGCCCGTGCACGAGTCAGGGAATGCTGTGGGCAGGCACAGGGGCCAGAAGGACATGGCACAGATATCCTTGAATTTCCCCAAGTGGATGGCAAAGCAGCACACGTCCTCTGGCAGCCCAAGGGGCATCTCCTCAGAGAAGGAAACTCTGCTATTTGTTTAATAATTTTTTAAAACAAGTGTTTTCTTTGCATGGCTCGGCTATTTTAACCCTTCCTAAGAGCCAGAAAAGCAATTTAATCAGCTTTTTGAAGGCTGTTTTTGGAGGTACTCACAGGTTAGGGGAGCCAGTGTGGTGTAGCTTCACTACATCCACGGGAGAGCGGTGATGGATCTCTAAACTGCCCAGTGCCATCCTCCAACATTTCCTTTGTTTGAGACATTGGCCTGAGCTGAGTTTCAGACTCTGAAAATCAGTTTCTGGCTGAGCTCAGACAACAAATGCAAGTTCCCAGATCTGCTAGGGAAAAATTGGCCGGATTCAAGTATTTTTAGCCCTGGGCTTATGTATGGGTCCTGTATAGAAGCAAGGAGTTGAAAATAACCATGGCAAGGTTATAAAAAGCTGCTCTAGCTGGATATAGCCAGTGCAGTGACACCAGTGGGAAACCCGTGAGGGAGAGACTTCCACAGAGGTCCTCCACTGCTGGTCAGCAAAGCTCACTCGCCCTCTTAGATGAACTTGTTAGATCTGTAAAAGATGATAAATGAGAGAAAATAGGAAACCACCAGCGGTTCAGTTACAAAAGGATAATGTTCCAAAAGTCCGAGTTTTGTAGGTTCAAAGCCAGTGCAAGGAGAGGGGCTTCCATTCCTCTTCCCTTCCCTTCCCTTCCCTTCCCTTCCCTTCCCTTCCCTTC
>VZTI01004617.1:395105-482370 GCA_013397865.1 Struthidea cinerea
ATTGCGAGGGGCCGCCCTTCCCCTCCCCTTCCCTTCCCAGCAAAAATCCTCAAACACCTCCAGCTGATCCTGCTTAGGAGAGGCCTTGGACTTTCCCTAAAGAAGGAGGGGAGTGTCGTTTTTACAGGCAATAAAAAGGTTCTTCACATTAGAAATTCTGAGGGAAGCTTTGGCTTCCCTCTAAAGCTCCAGTGCTTTATTCCAGGGATGACAACACTCCAAGACAATGTGTTTGCAATAGCAACAGCGCTGGTTCACGGGACAACCCAACTCCCTCCTGGCTGCTGAGCCCTTTTCATTGATTTCACTGAGCTCAGACCATGGAAGAACAAACAAATCTTTCTGAATATCTCTTTTTACCCCTCTGTACTTCTGTACTTGATCCAAAACCTCGTGGAATTTTTTTTTTATGGTCTTTATGATCATTTCAAATGAATTTCACCTGTAACCACACACTCCCCGAGGCTCTAAGTGTTGGATGCTCCACCGTAGACAGGGTTAAGCTTTTCCTACTAAAGCATTTGAGCCTCTTGAATGCTGAAACGTAACCTAAACAGTACCAGTTTTCCCCAAAACATGAGGGCACTTTGCTGATTTAATTTCTGCATTTGTTATCATGAAGTGCAAGTAATTACAGCTTTGACCTCTTGGGTAGGGGCCAAGCTCTAAGTGTAAGAGGTAAACACAATAAATAAATACGATCCCCCTGCTCTGAAAACAGGGAGCACTTTCTGCATTTCCAACGTAGCTGGGAGAGAATTCGCTGAACACTCCTGCACTTCACAGAGTCCCTGGTTTTAGTTACTAGAATAATAATGCAGGGACTGTAAATAGGGTTTATGACTTTTTATGAGAAAGCCATGTGATGCTTTTACAGCTCTCACAAGTAATAAATGTCTACATCAATTTGATTGTTTTATGTGGGTTTTCTTCTTGCTTTACGCCACGGAATGGGTTGTACTTCACTGGAAGGCCACTCGAAATTCTGACATTTCAAAATTTGGTTTAGTGCCAAATCAGGAGAAAAACTTTTGAAAGCCACATTTTCTCTTCAACCACATTAAAAAAATGATTTGGAATGAAATAAAATAGCCTGTTCTGACAAAACCTAATCAGAACAAAATACCTTCCTATTTAACATACATTATTCAAAGCATAAAATTAAATCACTTTTGTTATGAAAAGACACTCAGGACAGAAAATCAAGTCATTTCACTCCAACAAGTTCCAAACACAACACTTCAATCTAGTCAAAACAAATCTTTAAAAAAAAAAAACTGAAGCAAAACTTCATTGACAACAACATACTCTGATCGGAAGTCTGGATTTCAACTGGATGGCATTTTCCATTGAAAAATTGCCAGGGAAAAGTTTTTTTCCTGCTAGCTCTAATCTGATGCTATCATGGGCAGCAGTGCTTGGAGTTAAAAATTGCTGCATGTTCTGAGGTCTCCCAGAATTTATTTTCCCTGACTCCAGCAGCAATTCTGGGCTTTGCCAGCTGTGAGTTAGAGCAGCAGGCAATGGAAAAATACCCATAAGCAGTCAAGGTGTTCCTACAGATGTTAATTAATTGGTAAACATCACTTTCAGAGCACTGGCATGAGGTAAATCCCATCAGAAAGCTTTCCAGGAGGGTCCATGGTTGGTTCCATAGAATACTGTCTGTGGGTTGTCTCTCCAAATGCTCCTACCACATCTTTTCCATGCAATGCCCATAAAGTCGTGGGAAATGAGAGCTGAGGCTCTGGAAGCAGGCACACAACCTCTTTTCTTCCTCCCACTTGATGAAACCCATTAGATCTGCTACCAGCAGGGTGTTATCAGCATGGGTGCTGACTGATCCTAGAGAAATTTTACTGTTCGTTGCTAAAATCCATTGGAATCCGTGGCTTCCACCACTGCTCTGCAGCTCTGAATGCACTGACCACAAAGGGACTTTAAATTGCAACTCATAAAAATCGGTGGGGAGCCTACAAACATGCGGAGATGTGGACAGGAAAATTATTAGGGCCTACACAAAGAGATTTTTTTATGGTTTTATCAGGAAAAGTGGTGTCAAAGTAGGGTTTATGCTTTGGGACAGGATCAGTGGGGTATTTGGAGGTCCTCAGTTCCAACAGAAGTGACATCATATCACTTGTCACTAATACATCTGTCTGGGAAGGGGACACAGCTCTTTGCATGAGCAAACTTGTCTTGAAGCAGAAAATTCCGGGAGTTTACACTTCTGCTCACCTTTGAGCTCTCACAGCATGCGCAGCACAGCTCTGGCTTCACACGTCAGTCTGAGGCCACATAATGCCAGGTCTGAGAGGAGTTTACTGCGACCTGAAGCTTCTTCCTGCAGAAATCAAATATTTTCCTTGTGAGATCACAGCTTTCTGCTCAACGTTTGCTGCATGAGGTGACCCTTGGTACCAGCCCATCTCCCTCGGCCTCGTGGTGACCCTGCTGCTCCACAACTTCCTTCGCTCTGCTCAAAGGGACAAAGATGCTCAGAGAGGCCACAACTGCCCTGGGTTACTTGATGGAGCAGCTGTTCAGAAAATATCCTTGGAAGAGAATTCCAACCCCAGGTGACCTGTAGGATCACCCACTTTCATGAAAGCCTCAGCTATTGCTCAAGCCAGAGCTCTCAAGGTGACATGAAAAGCAGCAAAGGATGACAGGGAAAGATGAGCATTGTGGGTGGGACAGAAATAGCCCAAAACAAATGGAAAAAAAACTTTCAAAACATTTATGGACTCCCTGATAATTTAACAAGGGCGGGGAGGATCAATTTACAGATAGTGTCTCCTTCTCTCCTCACTTCTCCCTGCAAGAAAATAAATGATGAACTGAAAAGGGGAGCGAGCGAGAGAGTGAGTTTGGGAGAGAGTAGCCAAGAGTTTTATTACAAGCCTGTTCCTCATTAAGGCCTTAGCAGCCTCACACACAAAAGCTAATTACTGTTTTTATGTCATGTTATTTTGATTCATATTTCCTGTCTGGAAAACAGACGGGAGTTTTGGGCAGACAGCCAAGGCGAGGGCCATGGAATCGCGCAAGCGGGAACCTGCCCCGGCCATGGAACAGAGGAGACAAGAGCCTTATTTTTGGGGATTTTTTTTTTTTAATTTTTTTTTAAATATTATTTTGAGGAGGAAATGGGAACTTTCCATGTAGGCGTAGTTTTCTCCCAAAAACCTGTTGTTCTCCAGGGGCAGTGGAAAGAAAGAGATGTCCCAGTGCTCGTTTCTGGTCAGGAAGTGCCCCTGCAGACAGGGACATGTGGCTTTCCAGGCCTGGTCACGTCTGGTGCTCCCCAGGCTGGGACAGAAGGGAAAGTGAGAGCTTCACCACCAGGGCAGCTCTTAGGAAACCAATGAATTCTCCAAGGACCAAAGTGCTATTCTTGTCCTGTTATCAACGCAGGGAGAGCATGTGGTGATCTCCACAGGGCACATGTCAAAGTGCTGTGGCAGGGAAAACAAAAACAGGTCGCCAATGCTGATGGTCCAGGTTTCCATGAGGTGGCAGCAAGGAAAAAAAAAGAAGGTCCCACGAACTACCTCTCTCCTCCACAAGAATTTAATCCAAGGATGTTTTCTGCCTACATAAATATTTCATCCTTGTTTACACCCTCATTTCAAAAGCATTCACAAGCGGGCTTGAAACCAATCTCTGTCCCCACCTTCAGGGAGAGGGGAGTTAATTTATAATTTGGGAGGGAAAGGACAGACTAAATGAGTGGTCTGAAGCCACATCATTTTACTTTTCATCTGATAAATAAAATCTTCTCCACAACAGCACTCCAGACTCTCTGTAAAAGGAATATCACGCACACAATAAAAGCTCCAAATTTTAGCTGAGAAATGGTGATGAACAGGAACTACTGGTCAGAGCTATTACAGATATCTGCTATAAATGGGAAACAATAAAAAAATGTTCTATAAAAATGAAAAGATGTTATATAACCCAAAATGAATCATTCCATTCCTCAATGACACCTCCATTTCTATGTGCTTATTTTCTGCACGCTCCTAGCTTAAGGTAAATGATTGATTACTCCTACTAAGTTAAAAAAAGAAAAAAGAGTTTAAATACGATATTTAAAATTCATGGAATTCTAACTGGACAAATAGATCGTAAGAAAGCTTCATTTTTTCTTTCTGACCTGAGCAGCAGAATTCTAATCCAACAACTCAAAAGATTAAACTTTCCATGTACACGTTCATCACTACCTGCTGCTTTGCAAGGTGTATGGCCTGGAAGCTCATCCCTGAGGCTGGTGATGAAGAGAAGGGATATGAACAATTTCTAAAAGTTTTCTTTTTAAAAAATGTATTTATTATGGAAACTTTCCACTTCTTTCTTTTCTTCTTGCCAATGCTGCTCACAACACTCATTCAGGCTACAGAAAGTGCATTACAATGCCTGAGGCAGAAATAAGCTTTTCTCAGGAGACTAAAAGTAGATGGAGGACCAGGATGAGGTAAAATCCCAGAAAAACTCATGGCAAAATAGCTTTCATATTCCCAGAGTCTTCTATCACTGCTTCCTAGCCCATCCCAGCCGTGGTGGGGAATGGCGTCCTGGGCTTTCGGACCAGTCAGCTGGGTTTCCCTCCTAATCCCATTGCATGGCTCAGTGCTGCTGCCAAATTTCCAGCCTCTTCTGACCATCACATGCCAAAAAGATGGCATTTTGAGGACTTTTTTTCTGAAATCTGCCAGTTTCCAGGTCAAAATTAATCTCTAGGCGAATTTAATTTTTTTTTTTTTTTTTTTTTTTTTTTTTTTTGCGTCCTCCACTCAAATGCTCCAGCTCTGGGGTGGAGCCCACCAGGTTTTTGAGGAAGTCCTGGGACAAGTGTCCAGCACAAATCACGAGGCAAATATTTGACGGACAAAATATTTGATGGGTAAAATATCCGATTACCCACGTGGGCACCAAGCTAAATATCAGGTGCCACGTTCTCACCCTTTTCCTAAGACACCAGAGAATATCTAATGTTTTCTAAGGAGAGAGGATAAAAGATTTGTTTCAGACTCGAGATGTGGAGCTGCAATCAGAGTTTCCCCTCCCCGTGCTCAGGAATTGAGGGTGCGGGGTCACAGCTCTTGTAGGCAAAGCTCATCCTTCCTTTTGGACTCCCCAACCCCTGGCAGGCTCCTGCCAGCAGAGAGGGAACTGCCACAGGCAGAGGAGCCATCCCACAGAGCTGACATGGGGATAAACAGGTAGAAACAGTGAGAAGCCACAAAAGAAATATTACAGAGACTCTCTGCAAAGATTACATTGCAGAGATTAATGTCTGACCCCTGGAGCTGTTTTCTGGAGTTGGAGCCTTCAGCGCCCCTTGGAGACACCACACTGCGTTCCAGACCCCATCCCAGGAAAGCTGTGGGGATGCAATCAAGCTTAGGATGAAAATTGAAATGTTTTACACCAGAGGAAGAAAACAGTCTTTTGGTTCTGTTGTTTTTTTTTATTTCCCCAGCTATTCCTGCTGCTCATTCCTCCCTTCTCTGCTCACCATCTCCCACCCTGGCAGTTCCATCACCCTTTCCAGCCTGAGCACTGCTCTGCTCTGAGCAAACAAGTGCTTTACGAGCAAACTCCAGCACAGGGAAACACGGGGCTGCACAGAGAGAAAACTCTGGTTAACTTTAATTAAGTTTGCATTACTTTTCCCAGTAGGACCTCAAATTTAATGGTATTACGTTTTAAACTGTTTGGCAAGTCTTGAGAAAACAGTTTAGTGCATTTCACTAATAAAAACAAAAGCTGTGTAATAAACCCAGCCTCTGTTGAACCAAAATAAGAAGACATTGATCCTTCTGAGCGTGCAGAACTTTCTTTTGAAAGATGACACTGTTGACTGTGTGCCGGGACTGAGGGCTTCTTTTCCAGTTTGTCCTGATTTTCTCCTGACTCAAGCAAAATTGCCACCCTCTTCATTGTGACCCTGACTTGAGAAAGAGGGCAGGAATTTCACCAGCACCTCTGAAAGACAGTTCTAAAAAATTTTTAATTTTATTTTTTTTTTTTTTAATTTCCAGACCCATAAAAATTCTCTTCGGCTTGGGATCATGACAAGGAGTGGAGTAAGGAAAGCTGCACTCCTTCAGCCTGCTCCCCTCCCTCCTGCATCCCGAGTCACGAAGCACAGAGCCCTGGATACGTAGGAATGGGATAGACAAGCTCATTTAGAGGTCAGAAACACCAAACGTAACCACTGGATGACACCCCAGCTATCACCACTTACCCTACACTGGGAACAGGAAATTGCTGGATATCACTTCTGGTAAATGCTGACTTGTTAGTGGTGAGTAAGAACCTGGTCCGAAGCCCACTGGAGTCAATAGAAAAGGTGTCCCCTGACTTCAGTGACCTTTGGATGAGTCTCTAACATGCTGGAGCTGTAACTCCTGCAGCTCTGCTGCAGGAAAAAGAAGGGAGAGAGAGGCTGGCAGGAACGTGCTGCACCTCTGGCAGTGGGTGAGGGCAGTGATTTAGCGACCTTGGTAACGGGTCAGAATGGTCTCAGCTGTCGGAAAGGACAGAGAGAGACCTCAGAGCTTTACGTAATCACCTGAAACGACTGCGGAGCGATGGCAAGGCACAAAGGTGGCTCCTCCCTGCCCTGTCCGTGCTGTGCAGCTGCTCTGGGATCCCTGGGATGTGCGACCTCAGATAACGTTGGGCTAAGGGAGAGCATTTTCTCCCGCAGTGACCTTGGGTCCATCCTGTGAAATGAGATACCCAAAGCTGTGCGGGGCCTGATCCAAAGCTCACTGAAATGAGCAGGAATGTTTCCATTGGCTTGCCTGGGCACTCGATCTCTAAATATTTGGTAACTCAAATCTAAAATGAAAGCTTTTTTTGAAGCTTTAATTAAATTCCTGTGCTAATTCAGAAAAAGGATCATTTCAAGGTCAAGGACACTGCAATTATTTCTTTAAAATCTTCCTATGACTCACTGTTTATGGGGTTGGCTCTTGTTTTTTTCTCTTTTGTTAAAGTTACTGCGAAGTTCCTTATTTAAACTATAAATTGAATTAAAACCTCACATTTAATATTTAGTTATGAAGTGGTTAAAAATGTTATGTGCCAGGCAGTTGCTCTTTTATTTGCTTACAATGTTGTCTTTAATGGATGCCAAACCCATGCAGCTCAAATGAGCAAGCAGATGCCAAGTTATTAACAATTATTACCTTTTACAGTAATTTTTGGCAGCCTTTCACTTTTTTGGTGGTCTAATAATTTCAAAACAGGGAACTTTGAAATATTACACCAATCCCAAACAGCACCGTGGATTGGTTGACTTCCTCTTTTCTGACTTATTCCAACTTGTTTCCTATTGTGAAATATTTTTCCACCCAACACTTGCCCAGCATGGAGTGAGGTTTACCCCTGCAGCTAAAAGCCATCTTCCTGATGAAAAATAACAACTCCAGAGGTCTCCAGACCATGTCCAACTACTGTGTGCAGCGCACAGAAAGGACACTCAAGAGCCCAGGGCGAGACTCGAAGGGAGCCCTGAGCTCACTCTCAAGGTAAACAAAAATGGATGAAATTAATGGATCCTCCCAAATCGGGATAAACGCTGCCATGTCAAGGGCCACGTTTACAGCCCCAGGTGAGGCCTCTTTGCTGAAGCAAAGCAAAAAAGTCCCCCAGGGTCTTTGCTAAAAGCCTGAGGGCTCTTCAGAACACAGAGCTGATTTAAGCTGGGTTTATCTCAACACCACGCACGGTTTTGGTCTGTGAGCGGTGAACTGTGCCATCCACGGAGGTTCCGAGGATCCCTTTTCCATCCCGGCTCTTCTACTGCTCTTTGTAGGGTCTTCAGAGCCGGTTTGGATGGTCCCTTTGTGTGCTGGCTGGGAGCAGGCAGGGCTCGGCCACGCTGCAGCCACGTGGGAGACGTGGCTCATTTTCAATGTCCCCCTCATTTTCGTGCTTCTCCACTGATGGCAAATTCTCCAGTTTTCCTGACTTTTCAAGGGCTTCTCTTGATTTGTTTGTGATTCTTGGGTTTTATTATGGAAGCAACCTTGACATGTCCTCTGCTGACACTCAGGTGTTGTATCTTCCTAAAGCAAACCTTTCACTCTTCATTTCTTGCTGGCGAACAAAAAAATTGCTGAACTGTGTTCATTAAATTACAGGAAAACCCCTTGGCAATGACATCATTTTATAAATAATATCGTTGATAATGGTCAAAACCTACGAAAAACATGGAAAAACCCTGGCAGGCTGTGGTGGTGCCATGAACACAGTGGGGAGGAACTCACACGTCTGGATTTGTGTGGGCAGTGGTGTTTAACAACCAGCTTTTCCTCCTTCCTTCCAGTCCTAAATAGGAATTACCATCCCCTTGTCTTGGGACACGTGCCCAGAAACCTTGACTGTGAAGCTGCAGCAGGATGGAAAACAGGATTGGGCTGGAAGTCACAAAAATAGTGGTGTTCACTCCGGAATGGCTGAAGAGCTTGTGCTTCCCTCTCCAAAGCTCAAGAGCCGTGGCCAGATTCAGGATTGGTCTTCATGGGGCACCTCCTGCTTGTCTAGGGTTCAAAATTTGACCTCTACTGTTTACAAACCCCATTGTTCATGCTGCTCTGGATCTGCCAATCATTTTTACTGTGATGATTATTCCTCTCCTTGGTTTCCATGGGTTTCAAGAGGTTGATGAGTTTTCCAGCTGCCTCTGGAGTCAACACAAATGCCTCTTTCTCTGTGGTGGAGATCGAGGCTTTCCGGTACCACTGTGGACACTTGAACAAGGCAGAATGGGCTTATCCAGAGCCCCCAGCTTTTATCACCATATTGGCAGAAGAAACTGTTCAATTTGTGGTCAATTGTCACTAACTATGTCACTAAAAGGAGGGCAGAAAAAGACCTTTAATGGTGGTCATTTGGGTCCAAAGGTTTTCATTTCTCATCTTCAAGTCTTGGGCACTGACACTTACTGGAAGTTTCTGGGTGGGAGTTTTGTGTCACTATTGAAACAATCTGATCCTTTTTCCTTCTTAATTCTTGGACAAAAAGATTCCAGGGCAAAACAAATTTTCCAGCATTTCACGTATTTTAAGTTAATTTGTCAGTGTCGTAGATAGTAGATTTTTAGGACAAAAACCAGATGCTGAACAAAACGAAAATGAAATACTGACCCTTATCATCAGCTATCAAAGCTGCTTGTCTCCCTTTTGTGCGTGTCATATTTCATCCTGAAGAGAGGGTACATTTTATTTATTTATTACGCTCTACAATAACTTGAGTGGATTAGATTCTGCTCCTCTAACCTAAACACTTGAAGGATGTTTCCTATTGCAAGATGATGTTGCATAACCAAAGCAAGATTTAAAAAGTCACTGGGGTAAAGTCTGTAAAATTTATGGTGTAATTTATTAAAGGGACACAGTCTGCTACTTTTTATAGCGCTGTATGTGCCGTGTACAAGGGTAGCAGCACCCCCGTCAGCAGCTCCGGGTGGGATTGAGAGTCAGCAAAACGTTTCCATTTACATATGGTAGCAGTTTATTAGGAAAGCAGTTTATTAGGGAAAGAGATTCAAATATTTAAAGTTCCACCGGGAGAAGCCTCGATCACCCCTTTCCCAGATTTAGAAGAGAATTACAGAGGCAAGCTCAGCTCCTGGGCTCTCCCATCCTGTCTGGGCCAGGCATTTTCCATGCAAATTTGTCCTTCCAACAAAAATCTTGTTGACACTGGGACAAGAAGCCACTACAGATGTGCTTCCTCCAGAATGTGCTGGGAGCAAGGAAAACCTATAAGTAAAATCCCAGGAGAGAATTTTGCTCAGAGAAGCTGTGGCTGCCTCACCCCTGGAAGTGTCCAAGGCCAGGTTGGACAGGGCTTGGAGCCACCTGGGATAGTGGAAGGTGTCCGTGCCCACGGCAGGGTGTGGAACTGGGGGACCTTTAAGGTCTCTTCCAATGCAAACCATTCGGTGACTCTGATTCTAATAGAAGCAGGAACTGCAGTCGCTGCACTCATGAAACCTCTGGACATTTATTCTTCTTTTTTGGAGCCTGCTACAGCTCAGAAGCCACCACAGCCTGATTTCCTGAGCAACTCCTCCCAAGGTGAAGCTCTCCTACGCAATAATCCTTAACTAATATTGTTATTTCTGCTGCCGTTCTGCTCATCAATAATAATGCTCCCCCACGTGACGCAATTAATTCCTGTGCTGCAGCAGCACCTACTTAATCCAGGATTAAGGCCGCGTTGTGTGAAGCGTTTCACGGACAAATAACAAAGAGTTCCCTTGTAACCATTCCTTTGAAAACAACATTTCCTGTTTCGAGGCCGAGCAGAAATGAGACCACACAAGATTTACAATGAGGGAAGAATTGATTACAGAGCTTAGCAGCCATTTTCATTTTTAGGTTTATTTTTATTGTTATTGTTATTATTAGTTCGAGGCTAAATAATTCACGAAGAGTCGACTTCTCACTTGGACTTTGGAGCTCACAAAGAGCTTTTCATAGCACTGATAATTTTCAGAAGTTTAAGAACAAGCTGCACGCACTAAAACACCTCCATTTCTTTCACATGTGGCGTTCGCACCCTACCCTGCACCCACTGGAGACTTACAAGAGGTCAGATTTGGTTGGGTAAATTCCTTCGACTTCGTAACCACTTACAGCTCTGGAGGACACCAAGATTATAGCCTTGACAAGCCCAGAAAATGTATTTTAAACATTTTATTGGAATTGCTCTTTCTGTAATTCCGAGCCCTGTGTAGTTATGGAGTCGTGAACTCCACTGCAAGCGAGAAAAAAATTACCACTGACTTCAACAAGGGCAGTGTTAAATCAGAGGTTCGTGAGGGTGTTGGCTCTCTTGGCAGGGTCAAATGAGAAGTAGTTTCAAGAGCTCTGCAGAAACCTTTCAAAACCTCCCTGAAAATGTCCTGCTGGGCACGCTGAGGACACGTGTTGGTTTATTGTGCTGTTCCAACCCCCCAGATGGCTCCAGCATCTTAGCACACATTTCCACCCTCATCCCAAAAAACCCTCATTGTCAAACCCACACCCTGCTGTTGCTGTGTCCTTCCCAATACCTGCTGCCCATTCTCAGCTGTGCCACTACGGATACATTTGAGATCCATGCTGGGTGAAAAAAATAATTTATGCTGAATGCGAGGTTTTATTATAAAAAATTAAAATAAATTATTCTATTTTAAAGTTATGTTTTCCTGAAAATAATCGTCTCTCCCCTCCTCATCTTTGAGATCATTGCAGTCAGAGGAGTCCACCAGGCAGCCTGAGCGTTTCAAATTTTCTTGAAGAATTGAAATTTGGATTGTGCCTAGAGAGGGAGAGATTAAATCCCCTCGAACAGATTAAATTCCCTGGAAGAGTACAGGATGGGAGCAGAAGGATTCCTAGTGCTACCCACAGGAGGAGAGTAGCACAAGAAAATCACTCACTGCTTGTTTGTGTCCCTGGCATTTTTCAAAACCCTCGGAAATGGAACTGTTTGAGAAAGCCACTGGAGACGTTGGGATCTTTGCAAAGGAGGATTAAATTCAGTGGAAATTCCCCTTCTCTGTCGTATTCCCAGAACTGGACAGGAACTTTCTGATTGATTTGCATTCTGAGATTTAGCTGCACTCCTCTCCCTTTTTCTTGCCATGTTCCTTTATTTTTGTCCTATTTTCTTGCCAGTTTTTTCCCTTTTCTCCATGGGGAGGGGATAGAAGGGAGAGAAGGCTTTTCTGGTCATCAAAACGTGTCCCATCACTCTATTTAGAGGCAGAAAGGGTGGCAAAGAGGCTGAGCCACTGCTTTTATGCAGCTGCTGGCAAGAGGCAGGGTCGACCTTCCAGGTCCATCCCACCATCTCCCTCCTGCTCTGGGGGATGTTCCCTGTAAGGTCCATCTCAGCAGCCAGGGAGAGGGAAGGGAAGTGAAAGGCAGCCCTTGGGGAGCCTGTTATGACAGATTTCCCTGGAACTGTGTGGTTAAATATCCTAAAACGCTACCCGAGCGTTTCCACACGCTACACGGGTGGAAAATTGCTTGGGGGGGGGGCAGATGGAAACATCCTACTGGCTGCACTCAAGGCACGAGCTGCCAGATGGGAAAGGCTGGCCAGGACACCAGTGCAGCTAAAATGGGATGAGGATTCCATGGAGGCAGAGATATCTGCAGGGATTATCCATGGAAATGGGGAGGAATGAGCTGCTCTGGTGTAAAACAGCACAGACACTGCAAAAGCAGCTCTGGGCTGGCAGAGGATGGGGAGGAGATGCTGCGCTGGTGTGAGGTGAACTGGAGCTTGAACTGGCGCTAACTGGGGGGATTAAAGGAATTCCTGTTTCCCCGTGCACTGGTCACAGCACATTAAGGGCTACTTTAATAGGAGTAAAAACTCGCACATCCAAAACCAACGGTATTGGCACAAAACCACACAATCCAGACCTTAAATGTTGCATTCATCTTTTTGCTCTCTGTCCCTAAAAGAGAAAAAATAATAAATATAAAATGAATAAAGGAAGAAAATGCACCAGTTCATTTAGAGATGAGGACTGAGAGTAAATAAACAAATTATTCAGGCGTCCTAAATGTGTACGTAACAGCCCTATTTTAGAGTAATGCTTCCCCTTCTAAATGACTTATAAATGGAAAATAAATATTTAGGAGATTTTTATAAGAAAATTGAAAACATGACTAGAATGTGTCAAACATCAGTGAAAACACATCAATCAGAGGGTTTATAGCTGGTTATAAACCTGGGCTGTGAGCAACTTCTGCTCTCCATAAAAATGATTTGCCATTTATTAAAATGGCTGTTTCATGCATATAAATAAACTTAGCCTTTATTAAGTGTTTATAAGTCCATCATTAATGGACAGTGTCATTATCCTGGAGCAGGAATGTTGAATTTTGGATTTGCTCCCTGCCAACAGCCATAACCAGTGAAGGATGGCAAAGTGTGTCCCCTTCCCTACGAACAGCCCGACATGTTTCCGTAAGCATCCAAATTCCCCAGCCCCACAGGCTGCGGGCTGGGAACTGAGGGATCAACATCTTCGGCCTGAATAAAATGAAAATCAAGGAAGAAAAAGAATAAAAAGTTAGAAACATAGAACCATTTAGGCTGGAAATGGGTCACTGAGTCCAACCATGTCCCCAAGTGCCACATCCACACGGCTTTCGAATCCCTCCAGGGATGGGGACTCTGATGCTGCCAGGGCTGGACAACCCTTCCCACGAACAAATTTTCCCTAATATCCTTTACACTTTGTCCCACAGCGATCTGCTGAGTGACCTGGAAATTTTTGGGTGAAGTTTTAAAACTCCAGAATTTTACAGTGCAGGGGAATATAGATCTAAGTTAGATCAGAATACAGCTAATTCCTGCGGGTAAGGATTTATTCCCTGTGGGAGCAATGGCCAAATACCAGCAGCTGCTGTGCCTTTGAGCAGATCTCCAGTGTTTTTGAGCAGATCTCTGTGTTTTTGAGCAGAACTTCAGGGGTTTTGAGCAGATCTGTGTTTTTGAGCCGATCTCTGTGTTTTTGAGCAGAACTTCAGGGGTTTTGAGCAGATCTGTGTTTTTGAGCAGATCTCTGTGTTTTTGAGCAGAACTTCAGGGGTTTTGAGCAGATCTGTGTTTTTGAGCCGATCTTCAGTGGTTTTGAGCAGATCTTCAGTGGTTTTGAGCAGATCTCCATGTTTTTGAACAGTTCTCCATGTTTTTGAGCAGATCTCTGTGTTTTTGAGCAGATCTCTGTGTTTTTGAGCAGATCTCCTGTGTTTTTGAGAAGATCTCCTGGGTTTTTGCTAGACCTGCCTGGCGGTGTTGTGGAGGAAGGGCTGTGGAAGGAGCTCACCCGTGCATTCAGGGCACATCTTTTGCCTCTCCCAAACCCCCTCGTGATCTGGGAAGCAGCCCCGAGGGCACATACCATTGTCCTGAAGTCAAACTTTATTATTTTTGTAAAGAACAGGCTACTTGAGACCTCGTTTTCTTTTGAACTGGAGAGAGCCCATCTGTGAAGCAAAAAGATCCTATATATCACCCTGCTAATAAGTTTCCCTCAGCAGTTGCTAAAGTCAAGTGTTAGTCTTCAGCTGGAGTCCCATTAAAAAAAAAATAAAATAAATAAATAGATAGCACTGGCTAAGAGATGAAAAGTATCCTTTCAGCCACTTTATAAACTTACCTCCCACCCCAAAAAGAATTAATATTTCAAGCCATGGAGCAAAAGGGCTGAGATTTCAGCAGAGGACAGAGGGTTTGCACGGGGGGATTTAGATCTTTTTAGCCCCTGAATAAAGATTTCTTCGATGGGCAATTCAGTGCAGAAAGTCAATTAACGCTGTATCAATGTAATGGCTTTTCCTACAAATCTATCATGTGAAAAACCAAGAGAAAACATTTTTATGATGAGCAGCAGCCTCCATTTGAGGGGGAATAGGAAGGTCATGGGGACAATATTTTCTTGGAGTAGTTGACACATTAATTTTTCCAGGTTGGGCACTGGCAAGAGGAAAAATTGCAGCTTTTTATTCTTTAGAGGCCCTTGCCACCATCTGATCTCTGATGCTAAGGCAAACACAGTTTTGATCTCTTTGATATCTTTTTTCTCCCCTCCATTTTCTTTGAGGGAAGTCCAAGTTTTTAGTGCTGGGCTGTGAATTAGGGCTCCGCTGCTCCGTGAACTGCAGGGAAACCTATGGAAAGGCACGGTGAAGTCTCCAGGGTCATAAATCCTCCCCGAGCCCATCTTAAAGAGTTCTTATCCGAACATCTCGTGTTCCACGGGTTCCTCATATATAGTCTGAAGCCCTCGGAAGGGGAGCACATTTCCCCACGCACTCCAGCTCTCTCTGGGTTGATGTGCCTGAGCTGGCCACCCTTCCCCGCTCACTCTCGTTGATGTCTGGAACGGAGAAGTGAGATTTTTCCCTTTTTCCCCCCCCATATATTTCCACTGTAGAGAAAAAGGAGTTTGGAAACTGAGATTAATATGTGATATAGTAATTTTCATACACATCCTCGTGAGAAAGGTGTCATCAGGAACTGAAGGTACTCAGAAATTCAGTTTTAATTAGTGATTACTCCAGAAGCACGGCATCCTTCAGCATCTGGATTTCACACGTTTTTGAGCATCATACACCCTGCAGTAGATCCTGCTTCAAGGACCCCCAGGCTGTTTAGGCAGAGATTTTTCCAGGCTGGGACTTATCCTCTAAGTGGGCATTTAGAACTTCTCAGCCCTCCTCAAAGGGGAGTCTCGTGGTGGTGCAGATCCAGCTAAGCACTGCTGTAAATCCCAGCAGACAGTCCCAGGAGCATGCACAGGAGCTCTTTGAATATTTCTCCAAAGCAGAATTTATTTTACAGTGCAGATAATACTCCCCTGTTATCTGTGAGAAGAACCACAGAGCATAAACCTTCCTGTGCCCTCTGTCTGCCATGTCCTCCCCGGCTGCTTTGTCCCCTCGTGACCCTCACTGCTGCCTCAGGATGAGCCATCCACTTGGAAATTTGGGCTGGAAATTTCTAACCATTTCCAGCAGGAGCTGCCTTTCAGCAGGATGTTTGTTCTTGCTTCCCAGATGGCCTTGACCTTAAGGATGGTGCTGCACAAAAGGCGCTGTGTGATACAGTCAGGTCTCCTGGAAGTTTGGGCTCGTCGACTCCAAAAAGCAGCAGATCCACCGTGCTTGCCCACGGCTGAATTAGGGCTGTAATTAAAACACCACCTAAGCGATGCAGGCACATAATTACTGCTCATGGCTGTGGTGATGTCCAGCACAGCACACACAGAGCCCAGCACTGACAGGAGGCGTTTACAGAGGCTCCTTTTGGCTTAGAAAATGGAAGATGTTGGGTAAAACCATCTCCTCCAGGGCACACGGAACACAGTAATAAATAACGGGATGAAAGCAGTGGAAAGACTTCTGGTGGGATGTGCCATGAGCTGGGCACTGGAACAGGATGGGCTTCTCCCTGGTGGGGGGCACTGAGTTTCCTGGGCAGGTTTTGCATGAAAGGGATTTGTTTGTGTGGGGAATCCTCTGCTGGGGTTGACACAGCGATCGCTGTCTGCCACTCCAAGGGTTCCAACCCTGACTCCATCCAACACAGGAGCTGCTCCAGGGGCTGGATCTGCTTCCAAAACTCCCTTTTGGCTGGGGTGGAGGACCCAGCACCAGGGAAGGCAGGAAACAGGGCAGGGAGTACACAAAGCACCTCCCAGCCCCAAAAGCTTGGGAATCACACCCAAACCAGTTACCCCTCACAGGTACTGCCTCTGTCTGGCCTCTGAAATGTGGCAGCACTCACAGCAAACCAGTGGTGTGGAGGTGAGGAGTTTCCTTATCCCAGGTGGGCCACAGCTCAGCAGAAATGCATCCTTTTTATTATTTTATAATTTGGAAGAGATTTTGTGTGGAGATAGGCTCTGGCTGCCACAGTTGTGATGGGGCAGAGCTCATCCTCAGCTTCCTCAATGCCAAACCCTCCCAGATTTAGGATGGGGAAGGTGAAGGGCTCTGCTTCCTCCCTGTTGGATGTCTCCAGGAGAGGAGAGATTTCTCAGGGAAATAAGATAATTTTTCTCATTAAAAATCCAAGGTTTTTTTGCTTTACTCTTCTGGAGCTGCCTGCTGGGAAAAGGTTCGTGGTGCCATTCCCTTTTGGGAGTGCCCCAAATGCTCCCAGGGTTGCACACACATGGCTGAACTTCTCTTCACACCTTTAATGCGTGTTTATTTGAACAGGAACACAGCAATATAGGGACATAAACCCCAGCATCAGCTGTGCTCTGGGCTGTGCAGAAGGCCACCTAGCTCTTTTGGCAGGCTCCTCTTGCTGCTGGCTGAACCCTGAGGTCCCTGTTAATAGGATAGCACTGTTTATTATCTCGTGGAGATCATTATAAATAGATGCTGTTAAAGATAATGCCCTGTTGTAAACAAAGGCGCCAGATGAAATCACAATATTTAATTAGCTGCTGTCGAGGTATTTCTTGTCAGGAGGAAAGAGTTCAGCAGCCAACACTTCACTGAGGCAAAACCATCCAAACCATCCTGGAGACAGATCCTCCATAAAAATACTTCCATTTACACAAAAATCATCCCTTGCATGTCCTTTTTTATCTAGTTCGGCGGATGCACGGATGTGGATCCCCTAACAGATCCAAAACTTGTCATTTTTAAACCCTGCAAAACCTCATAACAGAAAGTTTGTTCCTCAAACAGGAAAACTGAGACACAGGAGACATAAACAGGTCGTGCTGGCACCAGCTTTTTCAGTAGGCTGCACATTCAGATTCAGATTTATTAGTCTGGAGACAAATGTCTCTTCGGGGGAATGGAAACCAAATGTTGCTGGCATTTCATGTCTCATAATCACCGCAGAAAACACAAACTTAACAGAAAATGGGAAATGTACCCCCCAAAAAACTTGCCGTTCCATTTCCCTCAGAAGTGCTAGACTTCATCAGAGCCCCAGCACACAACCCCCTCCTTCCCCTCCGCTTCCTGAATGAGTGGAAACCAAAAGTTGCTTGCAAATTGCCCCTTCCCCCTGATTTCATGGCATTCCCCCTGGAACAGTGGCTGGCCTGGCTCAGCAGGCAGCCTGGTCCCTTCTCTTGCCAAGGACAGGAACGGGAGGGTTCAGCATGCCAGGGAGGCCTCAGGGCTGAGATGAGGTGAGGATTTATCCCGAGCTCTGTGATTCCCAGGGAAGGGGTGACAGAGACGCGGCAGTCACTCCAGGAAGCACAGAGAGCCTGGGACAGGGACAGGAGACAGAGCAGAGGGAAGGTTAACTCTTGCATTGCCTGAACAAGCTCTACCAACCTCTTTTGGGGTCAAAATAAGATGAAAGCCCGTCTGCATTCAGAGTGTGGATGTTTGGCTTGGGCGGTGCTGGTGGCACAGCCCCTGGCTTGCACTGGGACATGTCCAGCAACCCAACTCCTGGGAAAATGCTGGAGTCTGCCCTCTGTGGCTCTGTGTCCACTGCACGGAGAAGGGGATGGATCAATACCTGTCTCCCATGTCAAGAAAATTTCCATGAAAAAGGAATAGAGCAAAGCCACCCCAGAAAACAGCTCTGCTCGTGAGGAGCTGAGCATGCATGGGACATATCTCACACTTCTATCCTTTCTAAGTGATCCCATATCAACGTCTGCAGAGACCCAAATCCCCAGCTCCCATCCTTGGAGCTGCCAGAGCCGCCCTCAGCATCAGGATGAAGCTCTAATTACGCAGGATGGAGGATTTCAGGGAGCAGACCCCAGAGGAAGCCTGGCTCGGGCAGAGGCAGCAGGAAGAGAAGTCAAGCAGGGCAAAAGGTCTGATTGCTGTTTCCCTTCCAGAGAACGGGAAGAGTCATCCGGGCAGGGAGAAGCCCTCATTGTCCTGAGTCAGCCTGCAGCTTTCCCTGCTGAATACCTGCCCCTACGAGAAGCAGCAGATGTTTCATGTAAATCTGCCACAGGACAGAAACACCCAGAAGCTCGGATGACCAGATGTACAGATAGGGACGGGGAGACAGAGGAAATTGCCTTTTCCCCTGGAGGGTTAGCAGGAAGGGGTTTTCATTAGCATTTTGGATGCAGGAAATGCAAGGCCTGAGAGCTATTAATAGAAATGGCCTCTTCCATGGATGCTGGAGGCGAGTGGGCCTCCAGGAATGAGGAAAAGACAAATCATTTTAGACCCACAGAGGCTGTTTCATCCACGAGTGAAGCCAGGAGAAATTCCTACCCATGCCCTTCCACCAGGCTGCTGGCATGCAGTTAATTTTGCAAACCCTCCCGCAGGAAAGAAGGAGAAGCTGCAATTTGGCTGTGGAAATGCTGGTGAGGGGATGTGTCCAGAGCCTCCGAGGCTGATTAAGGTTGATGCAGACAGGATTTTTGAGGAAGGTGGCTGCGTTTGGGGAGTGCAGGGAGTGATTCTGGAGAAGGGATGAGAAGAATAGGGATGACTTTTCAGGAGTCTCCTCACAGGTGCCAAGGCCTTGCTGACCCACAGGCTTCGTACAGTGCTGGACAAATGGGTGCTGACCATGAAAGGAAAAAAACACCAAAACCAGGTTCTTGAAAGCTGAATAAACCCCTCTGCTTTGCCATGAACAACTTTATAATTGCGGGGTCGTGGAAGAGGAGGGACACAAGCACTGTCATCCCTATAACCAATTATCCCAATAATCTCAGGGACTCTGTAAAGCACAAATCTCTCATTGCCCAGGTGTCCTTTCACACAGAGATGAAAGAATAAGTGTGTTAAACTCAGGTAGGTGATCAATTGCCCAGTTCTGCAGAGTGTAGAGGACTCACCATGAAGGGCAGTACCAGCCCTGTAAAATCCTGAAGCAGGTTGATTTATTTGTGACAAGACAAAAAATGAAAAGTCAAGCGAATATTTCACCTTAACAACTGCCTAAGGCAGCAGAGCATCCCTAGGGCCTGTCTTTTATTCCTACAGGGAGGACTCTTTGCCTCCTCCCAGCTGCAATAATCTCCTTTACGATCCCAGAGATTTACTCTTCTCCTTACTCCCCTAGTCTGTGAAGAGGATGTAACATTTAGCCACTGCACAGATTAATGTCAGGCTGCTGCAGAGATGTAAAACACTCTGCTAGTGCTGTGTAATTACATTATTATGGTCCTATAATAACACAGGCAAACCCATTTCATTTAAGTGTTGGCAAGGGTAACATCCCACTACACACAAAAGTTCATTCCCTTTCTTTTCCAGTCTGCTAAAATGGCCAAACACTTCTACCTATTCCCTGTGGCAGTAGCACTTACAGTAGTTAAAAATAGCAAAGCAGAATTAGCTCAAAATAATGAAAACAGAGCATTATATTGTCATGTTCCCTACACTGCTGTTGCTGAGTAGCTGGCCCTGAGGAAGAGGGAAAAGGGAAAAAAAAAATCATGCAGGAAAAACCAGATTTCTCCAACCTGCAGGAAGACACAAGGCCAGATGCTCTCATTGCATGGGAATAATTCCTCCTAATTTTAGCAACTCCTTTGCTTTGTGCAGTTTGCAAACTGATCATTAACTACTCCTGTTGGACATTGAATCAACTGGTTTTCGGGGATAATACTGCATAAAGTTGTTTCTTCCTGATTATTTTCCTGGTTGTGAAGGTGTTTTTTGACATTATCCAGTTTGGAAAACCTGAAGAAGCCAAATGTTTATCTATTTGTGCCAAAGTAACACCGACAGGTCTGAGTATAACTCATTTTATTCTCTCCTTGAAAAAGCCACCTCTCCAGACAACAGGACAAAGAGGTCTCCTTCCTGCTCTTTCCTTTCTGTTGTTGTTTGAGTTTCTCCTTGAATTGCAAATGTGCAAAGAAAAGCTTGAAATTTTGGAATTTTTTTTTCTTTTAAAATTTCTCCTCATTCGAGGCTGTGAATTTACTCTGATTTGAGCCATTGACTTCTCCAGCTTCTCCACCTGTTTGTCCTATCAGTCTGTGCCATCCTGTCATGGACCAGCTTCTAAATATTTTCAGGGGTTCTCTGGAGTTTTGTAATTCTGTAAATTAAGGACTGAACTTTATCTGCTTGAGTAGAAGCTCCTGTGCAAGGTCTAATCAACGCCTTGCTGGAACCAAGGATCTCTGAGGCAAAAAATTATTTCAGAAAGCCGGGGACTGCGATACCCATGGGGATCATCTGGGGAAATCCTTCCCAGGCCTCTGAGGGTTTGGAAATCCTTTCCCTGGAGGTGTTTGTTATTAACGTTTGACGTTCCTCCAGAAGAAACAAGACCCATTGGACTTCACAGAAGTCAGTCCACTGAAGACCACTGTGCTTTCACCTGGAGGGGTTGGAACACACCTGCAAAATCCGAGCATTTTGCTGACACATTCATGCCAGGGAGATGAAAGAAGAGAGAGGAAAAAAATAAAAAGGAAAAGGAGAGTGAAGAAATATGGCAAATTTTAGGAGAAATAGACTGAGTATTTTTCCATCTTGACCTGGCCCCGTTCAGAATGTGTGATTTTACTGGCCTATGCCAAAGGCTCATTTTTTGGGGGTTATTTTTGTTTATATAAGGGAATATATTTCACTGTCAATATTGTAGCAGAGAAGCAAATCTTCTTGGAAGAGACACACATGCTCAGTCACTGGGCATTACATCCTTTTCTTTTTCTTGCTTTCTATTCCTCAGCAAGCTCTGAGGGAAGCCACAACAGCCCTGACGCCAGCAACCATCGTTCTTTTTCTCTTTCCTGAGGAACTTTGAAGTGTTCTCAATGTCCTCGACAGCTCCGCGCTGTCAGAGGGGAAAAAGGCCTTTAACAGCTTCCTCTGTGGTGTGATTGAAGGACTCTCCATTGGGAGAGGCATCGCCAATTATCCCTCTTGGGAGATTGATTGACAGGCGCATTGTGAGCTCCCAGCGGGATGGACAAGCACCTGGATTCACCTGTGAGGGAGGAACATGAATCAGCCTGACAGCCCGAGCCCCATTAGCAGAGGAAGGGTCATTAAAGAAGCAAACTCCTGCCTTGTTCTTGCCATGGCCGTGCCTCACATGGTCCAACTCAAACAAATGTCCAAGCTGACATTCCAAGCATAATAAAGAGGTTTCCATATCCGTTGTGCTCTCGTTGCACAACACCCTTCAATAGAAGTGTTCAGCTAATGGAAAACCGAAATTGCTCAGGGGAAAAAAAAAAAAAGGGGAAAGAGAGAAATGAAAAAAAATCGTCCATTTTTTCAACATCCTCCCTGCTTTCAGATGAGAAGGGAAAGGGGGATGTAGAGAAGAATGCAAAGAGCAAACATCTTAAAATGCCAACGAGAGCCTTTTGGAAGCTGATTAGAACCATTTGTGTGTGGTCAACAAAAAAAAAAAAAAAAGAAAAAAGGGGGAGTTTGCAGAAAATGGATGGGAGACAACCTCTGCTCTGTTCTGAGTCACAGAATCCATGCCAGCGTTCCTTCTGACTTTACAACTTTTTCTTGGCCTATCTGGGTGGAAGCCTGATTAAAAATGGGGGCTGAGAGTGCTTGCTGAAAAACCTCCCAGACTGCAATCCCAGCACGAGGGCAAAGGGAGGCTTGCAGGAAATCATTCCTGGCTGTCTGGATCACTTATCAAACACAGCGAGCAAAGACACCCAATCAGAGCCGAAGGAAATCGCATGCCTAGGGACCTGCTCCTCACAAGGGGCTTTTTCCTCGTATTCAGTGGGAAACAGGGAAGAGAAAACAGCCTCTGAATTACAGCTGAAGGGGAGAAAAAAGTAAAACCTCAGGATTTTCTGTTAAAAAAACTATAGACATGGATGGAAACAGATTTATCTACTCCAAACCCATTTTTCCTTCAGTGGTGTCTTAGGTAAAATGAAATAAACCAAGAGGATTGAATTTCACTGGGAGAATGACTGTGAGGTCTGCTGTGCAAGCCAGATTTTCCAACCATACATTTAAAAGCGGTTACTCAAGTTTGGGTAAGAGAAGAAAAAAAATTAAAAAAAAAATTAAAAAAAAAATAAAAAATACACTTACCCAGTTTCCAAGCAGTCTGTGAATCGTGAGCTTGGGAGATGCAGAGAAACAGAGCCTGTATTTACAACCCACACAGGGATCTTTCCAAAAGGATGATGGTGTCAGGACTTTTTTTCACTGCCCCCTTGACCTCTCGTGGGGGTTGTGTTTTACTTTTTGCCATCAGGGGCTTTAGCGAACATAAAATTCCTTTCCCCGTGAATGGTCCCAAGAAAAATGGGCAGCCAGCACGAGCTGCCAGAGGTCTGTGAGGTGCAAGAGCCATGAGCATTTTGAATTTTGAAGTGCCAGTGATTCACAGGCAGCTCAAACTGGAAATATCGAGCTCATGGTAAAATTAGCATCCATTGTACCCGCTATAAAACCAGCAGCTGCTGAAAACACTGGAGGGGGAAACCTGAACTCCAGAAATCAAGGAATCTCACTGAAGAAGATTAGAAATGCAAGAGAGATAAAAGCTGGGAAGGGTAAAGCTGAGATCTTGTGGAGCATCGATTTACGAGCTCCACATCAAACACGGGTACAGAATATTTTGTGCTGTTGATTTTTCCAGGATTAAAGGAGATAATTAATTTGCAAAAAGGTCAACCAAACGATGAAGAATGAGACGCTTGGCCTCCAGAGCTGGTGATAACAGAGTGGCTGGGAACTGATACTGATCCCAGAGTCAGGCCTTACAAATTATCCATGAGATTCACTGCATTTGTCATTAACCGTAATTCAGCGACATCGGCTCTGTATTGAACCAAAACACAATTATTAAATCCTTGATGGGTGTTTCAACCTATGAAACCTCATTACCCTCCAAGAAGTGGGTTTTATTTTGATCTGCTGGAATGATTCCCCTCACAGCACCTGTGCCCCTGCATGGACCAGGCAAACATTGCACTCATTTTTCTGGCTGGGTGCTTTTTTCCCACCAAACCTGGTTTCTATATTTAACCCGACTTGCAGCAGCAGCAGCACGGATTTTGTTTTTGTACTGAATGTTTGCAGCTTTTTGGCATATCATAATCTCTTGGCGCACCTAATGCTCCGAAATGGTGCTGAAATAAATCACTCCTTTGCCTTCATAATCCAAAATGCTTTGAGACTGGAGCTGAAATAGTGCAGTTGCTCAAAATATTCAGTGGTGCTTTCATGGTAGAAAACAGAGACAAAAACCCCAACATTTGAGGAGGAGACAGCGTTTTTCACCTCTTTTCCATAGCTCTGATGGTAACAGATAAGAATTCAGCAATGGGGAGAAGCACGTACACTAAAAATCAGAATTGTCTAATTAAAGAGAGCAAGACGGGACAAGGTGTAGCTAAAAACGGGATTTCTGAGCCTGCAGGTAGTTCTGGTGTAGCCATAGGTTGGGAAAGTCTTTCCTAAATTACGTGGGAGTCTCAGCTCATCAGATCCATCATCTAACCAAGCTCCTTTAATATCTGGCACTTGATTCCTGAAGAGCTTTAAAAATAATCATAATGTTTGAAATTTGTCTGCTGCCAGCAGAAATCCAGCAAGGAGAGATCATCAATTAGCAAAATATATCGTTAATGCCTTCCTAATTCTAACACCAGACTGGCGAGGCGGTGGATTTGCTCATCAGGAATCCTTATTTAACTGATTAGCATTACTTTAAAAGTTTATCTGTTTTTTTCGCTTTCTGTTTTTATTGTGCACTCACATATTTTATTATTTTGTTATTTTATTTATAATTTATTTATTGCCCTGGTGAAACAGCCGCTCTTCAGCATAAGAACTTTAGTTTTAACCAGGGGTAGGGGCAGAGCCTTCTATTTGTGGAAGGCTTCCCTCTCTCTTTGTGAGGTAGGTTTGCAAATTATTATTAATATTATTATTATTATTATTAATCATCACCTGATTAAAAATCCTAACCCTTACATATTTCTGCATGAAGGGAGACAGGAAAAGAGAAAACAGGGGTTTTGTTTCCTGAGTTTTCTCCATAATTCCCAGTGCCTGGATTTCAACAAGGCCTGTGTAAGATCTCCTGCCTTTGTCCAAGAGAGCTGCGGTGAATTTGTGTTGTGGCAGGGTTGCCCTAATTAATTCTGGGAGTTTTTGCCTGAGATTGCCCTTAAATTGGTGTCAGGTCCCTTCTTCAGCTGATAAGCAGCTCTCAGGAAGCAGGTACCAGATCTCCTCTCCTTTTCTTCCTTTCTGAAAAAGCAAATTCCTTCTCTTCGCTGTCTCCAAGGAAGTAACTTAATTTTTACGATCCTAATGTTGGAAAACTAAAACCTCAGAAACTTTGTTTTTGTGATTTATTTTGATGGAGATATTTTCTCTGTCTTTGCAGCTTCATCAAAGCTGTAGCAATCCTCTAACAACCAACAACCTCTTCAAAAGGGATTTATTTTTTTCCAAGATTTTCTTGTTTTTGCTGATATGGGAGTGAGGCAACAATTCAGCTGTATCTCTTTATCTCCACTGGAAGGAAAGAAATTAGACAGATATATTACAAGTCTTATCTTATCCCCTGTGTCTCACACATGTGTTATTGGAGGGAAATTTCAGTTCAGGGAACATGTGAAAAGTTAAAGGAGGATAAGGGTTCTCAGGGGACAGGGATGAGGTGGAAGGGAGAGTTTGGCTGCAGAGAGGGACCAGCAGCAGGAAAACACAAGTTACTGATGGGAAGAGGAAAGATGGAGCTGCCACTTCCACTCTTTCACCTTTTCCCATCAAAAATAAATGCACTCTTTTTTTCCCCCTGACTTGCCAAGGGGGAAAGTGATGCCTCTTAGCAGATAAATTCAGGGAAAATATTTACTGCCTCAGATATTCTGCTGCTAGGGTTCACCTTTTGTCATGAGCCCTCACAACTGCAACATGCTGCTCTCTAATTTTTCAGTCCTTGGCTACAAAATCTGGCCGCTATTAAATGGAGCTATTAAATACTAGAAAACGAGTTTTGTCCATTGTCATAATTCCGTACCATAAACCCTTCCACACTCGTATATCTAAAACAAACCCAATATTGGTAATATTGTCAGGATTGAGACTATGGATTTATTCTGCCTGCCAGAAACACCCTAATCCATATCAATACCCTCCCAGAGTGTATCCCATACTCCAAGTTTGCTCTCCTAAGGGCGGATTTCTTTGTTGCTGTTCTCTTTAAAGAGAAAAAAATATTTTGCTAAGAGATATTGAAGTCAAGCCTCCGATGTTTTTCTGCTCGCTTGCTGAGAATTCATGAAACCTTATTACTGCTGAGGGGAGAGTGTCAGATTGAAATGGCAGAACTGTGTAAGTCTTAGGATAATTACAGACAGGGGCTTCCAAATTCACCCCCTTTTTAATTCTCTGTTGAGTGTTTCCTGTACTTCATTTGGAATATTTCAGATAAATTATTCTGGCGATGAGAGAAAATTGGGTGAGGAAGTGGTAGAATCTATTTTAGAAATTAAGACACCACCTTCATGCCCAAAGGAGTTTAATGGTTTTATCTGTGGGGGGAAAGTGCATTTCACATGAGTTCTCCTTCTATGCCATAATGTAGAAATACAGCAGAAAATCTGGGAACTCTGCAGTGAAGACAAAGAGTTTCTATGGATGAATTTTGATGCTGAAGGCTGAAGGAACGCGTTTGCTCCCAGCCAGGGCAGCAAGGGCTGAGAAAGGTTCCAGAAGCACCAAGGGCAGGGTCGCCTTCCCCTGACCTTGTTGTCTCATTAAAAGAAGGATATTCAGAATTCCATATTCAGCCCCCTGTGGATCCCTCCGGGTCTCAGCTTTCCGTCTCTGGCAGGAACTGGTACCAGTGCCAACTTTTGCATTGACACAGATTGGAGTTGACACTGGCAGCGATATTTTTCCAATAAATTTGACACCAGACACCAGAAATGTTTGCCACGAGGCCAGACTGCTCTCCAACTGCTCTCCATCCCACCAGCGCAGATCTCTTCTAAAAAATCTGTCAGCTTAACTCTCTGCAGCTCCTTTTGCAGTAACAACACCTTCCTGCAAGGGGAAGTGCAGTGAGTGGGATGTGATTGGGGAGCACTGCCAGCCTGCAGGGGCACTCAGGAGAAGGTGTCGGCATCTGGGTGTTTGTAGCCCACTTGAAGTCGTGGCAATGGGATTCCACCACAAGAGTCCACCTCTGAAACCTTGCCAGCTGCTGGCTGCTCTGTCCCTTCTGGCTTCAGGAGTTTTAACAAGATGTTTCTGGTCTGTAATCAGCGTAAACTTCCCCTACAAAATCTGGTGGAATGTCCTGATTCCTGAATAAAACGCTCGGCGCTTCGTTTTCTCTCTAAGCACAACGCTCCGCGCTTTAGCTGGAGCTCTGGAAATGAGAGCAGTCTCTAATCTTTTTCTGTCATCTAACATGTTTTAAAGCAGGATGGAGCTGGCAGGTGAGGTATCAAATAGAGAGCAGCCAGCACAGCTGGAGTACCTTGGAAGCAAAATGCATCCCACAGCCTTATCGCCTTCGGCAGTGTCTCGGACCGACTCCTATCGATACGTATCCATAAGCTTTGGATTAGGTTTCTCCAATGCCAGGAAGCTGTCAGCCTCAGTAGGACTGAGGCACAGGAGAAAAGTTATTCCCATGCATAAATCCTTAAAAATGAGCCCCTCGGTGTGTTCTCAGATGATATTTTTAGGATTATTGTCACTGTTGATAAGTGAGCTAGTAATTAAGCAGCATGAAAAACATCTATTGGTTCTGCACTATATTTAGGCACAATTTATTGAGTTGTTTTGTTGGGAGACACAGTAGCTGTTTGATGGAGTTTTCATTTCATATTAAATAAATATATTTATTTAAAGTTTAATGGCATAGTCCAGCCTGACATCGTGGCTTTCACAGGTGTGAGATGTGAGCAAGACACCCCTGAAAATAAAGATCACAAATTCAGCAGTGATTCAGAAAGGAAATCAAGGGCGTGTCAGGAAGACCGGGTTGTGTTTGCATTTGACTCTGGCAGGCTTTTGAGATGAGGATGGATATCAGCAGTGTGTGCCCAAAAGCCTCAGCTGCCCTCAGGGTGGTACCTGTGGCTTCCCATGGGAATCAGAGCTGCTCCCTGTGCCAGTGAAACCCCCAGGAATGATTGAGCTGATGCTGTGCTCCACTTCAGCCTCATCATGCTTGACACAGTCACGTTCTTTCAGGTGGGTTTCTGGAAACGGAATTGTGTTTGTGCCTCCTCCCAGGGCTCAGAGGAGTGACTGCTCTCCCGGCTCAGAGGACAGGCGTGGAAACACCTGGAGGGCCACCAAGGTCCCCAGCAGCGATGCTGTCCCGCTATCAGCTCTTTAACACAAAATTGACTTCTTTCTCCTGGGTTTCGAGCAAAGCAACTCAACATTGTGACACTGTCCCCTGTCTTGACTCGAACCCAGGCCTCCCAGCTGCAAATTCAATAGAAAATACCTGCTTTCTATTGAAAGCTGCCTAACTGGCTGCTGTTCCTGCTCCTCCAGCCGAATTTGCATTAAAGAAAGACCTGCAATCCTTGGCCTTCCCCATCCTGCTCCACATTTAGCCTATGGAGCTGGCAGTTCTCTTAACGCCCACATCTGTCTGTGCTGGCCACAGCTGATTTATGTTTAATATCTCAAAGGCATGTGGTGCCAGTCCCACGTTGAGCTCTGGATTGTGGTGGTCCGTCTGTATTTGTTGAAATTGGGCCCAAAGAAGCTGGCTTGGAGCAGAGACTGCGAGGAATGTGAGCCAGTGGCCGTCCAGACAGCTCTGTCAGCAAGCTCAGGAAACTGGCTGAAAAATACTGGGAAGAGGCCCAGATTTCAAACAACCTGTGGAGCTCTCATGAGAACACACTGTTTTAAAACAGAAAGTTGAGTGATATTCTTAATTACAGATTTTTTTTTTTTAAAGAAAGGTTAATGATGGCCTTTGCCCTCGCAGAACACAAGGCACGTTCCCCAAATTCGTGGAACAAGCGCCCGTCATCCTCTTGCGTGGGGATTTCACCTCCATGCCCTGCACTAAGCAATTTTAATTCCCAGGCAGAGATAAAGATCTGGACACTCTTGGGGTCTCACAGCTGTGGGACCTGTGGATCTTTACAGCAGCACCGGCCACATAAAGAAATATTTGCCTCAGGGGTTCCGTTTGCGTCCACCACCATTCCCCACCGGATAACTCGGAGCTGATGGTGGGTTTGGCTTTTTCGAGCTGTTATCCCATAAACCACAAAGCCACCAGCCCGAGAGTTCAAGTCCAAAGGGCTTTGTGTCCTGAAGTAATGAGCTCCATGGTCTTATACCAGGGGCAGGAAGATGTGAGCACAGACAGGATTTATCTGAGCTCAGCATCAGAGTAATGGGGTGAAATGCAAGAGTCTGGGCTGTCTGCTGGATGATCTAATGGTCCCTCTTGGTCTTAAATTTTATGAATTCAGGCTCTGGGTGGAATCTGGCTCATTGTGTTGGTCAGAGTTTAGCCTGGGAGAGTGAAACACAGCTTTTAATCACGAAGAGGCACCGTGTGTCCTGCCTGCAGTTAAATTGCACTAAGATGCTTTCTCTTGAGAAAACCTCCTTGGTTTTTTTCCTCTTTATTTATTGGTCATGTGACTGGGTCAGCATATCTGAGGCTTGGGAAATTGCACAGATTTCATATTGGACTGCAATTCATTATATCTATATATGTTGGGACAGTGCTTCATTGCTTTTTCAGGGCAGGAAGTGACTGTCCCATATCCTGACTTGCACAGAGCTTGCAAAAACAGGTCAGTGGAACCTCGGGTTTAATTCATAGCTCGATTTTATATGATTCTTCTCTCAATTAAAAAGTACTCAGAGGATGAGTTTTACAGCATTGAAAGGCGCTGCTCATAAAATGTAAACTGGGAAAAGTGAAAACCAAACTTGGTAAGAGTAAAGTGTTTTATTTAATTTGAAAATACTGCATATGGATGAAAAGACATTTTTTTCCTGTGTTTATAAACTGATCTTTTTATTATTCCACATGTCAGTGCTCTACAGACTTCTTTGAAAGTCAGTGATGACATTAGAAAGGGGAGTAAACACAGTAAAAATTAGCACTTGATAGTGACTCAGGATTTCATAGCATAAAGCCTTCCTTGTGATATTTGGTAGAGGCTAAAATTATGTGGCTCTGTCAAATTGCAACTATCACAGAGTTACACAAAAATTATCTGTTAAATACCTGCTTCTTTTGGTCAGCAGCTTGGTGGCCATGGTTTGTGCCAGCTGGCCTAGAAACTGTGAAAATTAAGTTTATGGCTCAGTCCTGATTCTCTGGTAAAAGTGTGTTTGAAAAGCAGGGCTGGGAGGGATGGAGAGGATTTGGGAAGTTTCAAGTGGAATGGAAACCCAGTGAAACAGAGCCCTGGACTATTTAGTATTTATATTTAGTACCTCTTGATCCCCTAGGGCTGCTCTATGGACACTATTAAATGCTGGCCTTGATGGAGAGTCCTGCACAATTTAATAAGCTCTGGACAAAACCTGAAATTACGAGTCCAGAAATAAGGAACTGCAAAGAACTTCTGGGGTCTGCTTCCTCTTTTCAATTACTTTGCTCCTTACTCTGCTACTTCAGCAGGAAGTTTGTTCCAGAGCCTTTTGCTGCCAATGGAAATGCCTTGGTCTAAAGAGACCACCAAATTCAGCAAACTGGACACTTTCAGACCATTTATTTCCCCTCTAAACCCACAAATGCCTTTCTGGCCAGCATGTGCTGTGTGAGTCAATATTGCCCTTCATCCAGTGAGTTTTGCCTCCTCCCAGAATGTTTCCCTGGATGCATTCCCAGGGGACGGAGGTATCCCTGCTCCCTCTCTGCTTGGCTGAGCAGAAGAGAGCAAGGTCCTTATTCCAGGGAATATCCTCATGTCTTCCCATATAGGTCTGCCTTTTCCTCTCTTTTCCCACTAATAATGGAATGGAATGGAATGGAATGGAATGGAATGGAATGGCATGGAATGGAATGGAGNTGGAATGGAATGGAATGGCATGGAATGGAATGGAGTGGAACAGCATAGGACTCTGACTTGCAGAAATCCTCACTCTCATTCTCTCAGTCTCCCAGTCTTAAATATAATTCTTTTATATTCCTTTGGCCTTCAGGGTCCTCTGGTTCTTTCCACGAGCTACCCTGAGCCTCTTTCTTGTACATTACGTCTCCAGAATTAATTTGGATTCATTGTCTAATATTGTCTGAACGTTGGTGCCATGGTTCTTGAGAGCACCACTTAAAATTGGTCTCAAAATGGATCTTTGGGAATGGATATAAACTCCAAACATTCCAGACAATGGGATCAGCTCCCCTTTAGCATGTTTTGCTCTGGGTTTCCTACTGGGTTACAATTTGGTCCCTTCTTCTTGGTTTTAAAACCAAAGTCTTCCTCTGGAGCACAAGGTGCTTTTTAGACAGTGTAAAAAGTTCAGGGAAAAAAATTATGTTAAAATTGCCTCAGGTAAGTTCACATCACATTTTGTTTCTTTCTTTACCTCAGTGTCTTTAATCACCCTTATTCTCTCCTTTAATTCCTGAAGTTTTCAGGTGACCAGGAACAGCTGCAGCTGCTCAGGTAACCCCAGCTGGAAACATTGCTTTCTATCATGCCAGTTTTTCCACTCTTCTGGGTGGTGTTATTTCCCTTCTGTGCCTGATTTCAGCCCAGTGAATCCTCTGAATTTTCTTCCCCCCTCCAATGTGGGAGCTTCCACTCCCACTCACTCTTGAGCCATCCAGCCTTTACCCCATGTTCTGTACACTCTCCCTTGCTGAAAACACATTCAGTGAACTCACTTAATTTTGGGAATTACACTCAGTTGCTCTCAATCCCAACAGCATCCTCACTGCACAGCAAACCCACGTCATCTTTTCTGGTTCTCTTTTTATTCTTCTGGTTGAGGAACTTCTGTTGTTTATTTTAATATCCTTTGCAAGGTCTAACTCAGCTTGACTTTTGGCAGTTCTCACTTTACCCCTGTGCTTTCTGACCTCTAAAATGCAGCTTCCTTTGCAGATTCATCTCTTTTTCCACTCTTATCCCTAACAGACCCTATGGAGAGAGCCAGTGAGTTCCAAACCCTTCAGGCTTTTCCTCCCTTGTTTGCAACGTGAGTCCCACATCAGTTTTCCACTTGTGGTGCAAAGAATTTTCAAACATCCTGCAAGCACAGGTCAACAAAAGCTTAGCTGGAGCTGCTTGCCCTAATCAGAGCCTTTCCTAATCAGAGATCACTCTTTGAAATAAAATTGATCAAACAATAAACCCCCACAGCTACAGACTTTGGGGTTTTTATTCCCTCTCTATTTGGGTCAGCTCACAGTGGCTGAGGTTTTATTCTGATTCTCAATCTCCTTTTTCAGAAGATCATCTCTGAGTGCGGAAAAAAAAAGTACAAAGACTTAAAATGCATTTATTTTTCGTGATTTTATGGTCAAGGTATCTACTGGTGATCACATCCCAGGTAAAAAATAGTTTGCTATTACTGATTGTGTTCATCCTCCACGTGTCTCACATGTTCACACAATTTCTTGTGGTATTACGTTACCTAAAACAATTTCAGGTCTTTTTTCAAACCCTGTAACTTGAACAATTCTCTGAGAATTAAAGATATGGCCCTAAATTGAGCCTGACATTGCTGCCATGATGATAGATAACAGGGTATCCCTGAAAAACAGATCAAGGTTTTACAAGGGGATGAACTGGAGTGTCATAAAATGAATAAATTAAAACAATACCAGCACTGAACCTGGAAGGATCCTGCATTTATATATTTATATTTATATGGCTGTTTACATCCACAGGAACATGAATATGGTTTAGAGAATAAATAAAATTACTCTCGAAATCTCTCTTACACACAGGTATGGCAAGAAAAGACATATAATTACTGACTTCAGAGAAGTGAAGAAAAGGCCGTTTCCACTGAAAGCAAGAACAACTTCCTTCCTGCCTTCAAAAAATCTTCTCTGATATTGCCTGAAAGAAACTCCTATAATATTGTCTATAATATTGTCCTTGATCCCTACAAGGAGGTAATGAAATGAAAGTTACTCATTTCTTGGGTTGCCTGAGGGCATTTTTCCAAACCATTATTTAACCAAAAATGAAAGGCTTTATTTCGTTCAGTGAGTTTTTCCAAAAGGTGTCTGCTTTGGTTGCCTTCATTTTTGATTAGGAGCTTGCAAGATTTCTGCAATATTTCCAAGGAAAACTGGAAGATGTGGGCTCTCTTACTCATTTTGTAATTTTTTGCGTAATTTCGCTTTTGTGGCGGGATTTTGTAAATGCATGAGTAATTTTCAGGAAAAACAAACATATTTTTCTTATTCTTTTTTTTTTTAACAAACATGTCCCTGGGATAATAATGTGCCCTTTTCGAAATTTTGTCCTGAAAGGAGCTCCATTTTTCTTTCCCAGTGCCACCAGCTTCTCACGCAGCGCGGAACAAAAAGTAGAGGAACACGCAGATCCTCTCCCACAGAAATGCCAAACTGCAAATGGAACGGAACAGCTGAAACTCCCAGCGAGAGACCCGAGGGCTGAGGTTGCACAATCAGGATTTCATCCTCTGACACTATTTGTTTTAGGCTTGCAAAATCTGCACAAATATCCAGAGATCATATTTATTCAGCACCTCCGCCACAGAACGTCGTGGGGGCCTAAAGAATGCGTTCAGGAAGGGATTCGACCAATTAATGGTGAATAAATTCGCCAAAAATGGGAGTCTGGATGTAATATCTGGTTTATTTAGTTCCTGGCTGCTCGAAGCTGGAAGGACAAACCAGGGAAAGGATCACTCTGTTCTTGTCCTTGTTTTTAACTTCTTTTCCCTAATCAGTAACTGCCTGCTACTAATAGAGCACCACGATGGTGATGATTGTTGTGATTATTACAAGTGATCCATGTTTAATTTAAAATTAAAAAGTAACTGCATTCTGCTGTAACTTCAAATCTATTTTCTCACGTCTCTTGTAACTCTGAAGCCTTCCAATCCAGACTGGCTTTTCCAATCAAACATAATTTCATCAGGAAAAATCCATTATTTCAATAGCAGACTGGATTGCCTCACAATCCCATTTGACTTCAAAATATCCGGTACTGCCCATGAGAAATAAATCACTTTGATCATTAGTCAGCCATGAAAGAATTTGATGGAGACCCTTCATGATTTTGATGAGATCTAATCATTCTTGGAAGTTGCCAGACAATACAGGACTTGATCCCACAGCTGTTAATTAACTCATTCCTTCTCTCTCACGACTCCTTTACTAATTTTACTTCCACCAATAGGTGCTCTGGGGGGATTTTCTCATTGTCCAACTGGGACAGTCATGTTGTCATCACACTTGATTTTCAACCTTAGTTGGTTTGAGCCAAACATTAGTGTTGGTGGAATTTGTGGGGATTGTGACAAGTCTCTTACTTTTTAAGAAGTTCTCCTTAAGTTGGCTTTGAGATACAGCTAAAGTTGGTGGCACACACGCCATTGGTGTCTTGTTTCTCTTTGTAAATCAGAAGTGAGCATTCAACAGGAATTAAATTCACTGAGACACAACTAGAATGTTTCCACCAATGTTTTTTCAGTTACTTCAATTCTTACAGTCCTTTATGGAGCAAAGTTCTTCAGGATTTATTTAGATGCTGAAATGTGTCGATGAACAGGAGATGGACTTAAGAACATACTTAAGTGCATGAGTAAACACTTTCCTGAATAAGCCCAAATCATTGCAAATTGTGATTTCCCTTCTTAAATCCCAATGAATGCTCACAAAGGTATTCTGCATTTATTTCCCATATTGTGTTTGGACAAGCAAGCCAGGAGGCAGCACAATCTACTGCAGCCAGAAATAAATACTGCAAGGAAGGTTTCATGCTCTGGACCCATCTTTCACAGGGGCAGAACATTTGGGGAATGAGGATTCTGGCAGGTTTTGGCATCAGGAAGGGGCAGCGGTCCTATCGGTGCTGCCTGGTTACTAATTACCTGGCAGTAACCAATTAAGGAATATTAGCTTGATTTAAGATTCATGCAAAGATTTCTATCTATATTAAAGCACAAAAATTTAAGAAGACCCATTTAAAATAATGATCATTTGCATGAGTGAAAATTTACATTATTTTGATAACTTTCTTCTCTTGGTAGTAATTTTTTAGTTAATTAGGATATTTTTAATGCAGTTATGATGAAGTTTCCTGGACCATTGCACAGGAGACATTAAACTGTGGCCTTGCTGAAAAAAGGAAATTGTTTTTCAACAAACTTGATGGCAGTGGGCTCACAAATGTCATCCTTCCTCAGGTGAGCTTTCTGCCGGCTCCAGAGAGCGTTTTGTCTTTGGAAAAGAAGAATTAAGAACTTCAGGATCAGGCCCAGGGTTGGTCCCAAACACCACAAAGTCTTTTTGGATCACTATCTACTGTACTTTCTTGACACCATCAGTATTTTGCAGTCCCTCTATGAAAGGGGAGTAGGAGGAAGGATTCCTTTCCAGAAAATTAGGGATTTCTTTAATTTTTCGGGGTCTGCTATGCCCAAAGCATGGCAGACCAGCAGCTCTTGTGCTCTGTGACTGGGCAATGGGCATTCACTGCTTCCCTTCATTAAACTGGAGACCTTGGTGGGCTGCTGGAAAAAAAAAAAAAAACAAAAAAATTTAGGAAAGGGGTACTGGAGAGGGGAGGGCGAGCGCGTGAGAGAACCACATGTTCACGGTGCCTGTGTATGAACAGCAAGCTTTCTGGCCTGAAATTTATTGAAAAAATAGATCTTACACTGTATCCACCCAACACCTGTTGAGAAACACTGACCCCATTACAGAGGTTGGATTTACACTGGCTCTGTATAACACCCTATAAAGGAGGCCACTGGTGCAAAAGATTAAAGAATGCTGTTAAGTAAGTTGTTTTATTTCTTTTGAGACTGAAAGAAAGCTGCAAAGTGAGAGAAAGCTTTCCTCGGTTATTTACTCTTCATTACCGGGGATCTTGAAGGGCCTTGTATAAACTGCTCCAGTCGGGTCATGACAACACTTTATAAGGTGCAAATGTTGAGGTGGAGCCAGTGCTGCACTGCCGGGGAAGCGAATGGAAAGGTCCCTCCCGACTCGATGGAAAGTTAGTGCTAATAAAAGCTCAGGGCTTTGGCACGGCCTCCCAGGCACCAGGGGCCCATGAACACCAGTTTGCACCAGGGCTGCCGGGCCCCGAGCAAGTGCCCCGGCCCCGCATGCGGCCGGCAGCGGCACACTCTGCCCTCAGTGGAGTTTCTCCAGGTGAACTTCGTAAAGTCCTGGTTGGAGCTAAAAATCTTATGTTTAAGGGCTGGGGGGGAAAAAAACCCCTTGTTTTTTACAAGCTGCTGTAAAATGAATAGCCCATTTCAAGGAATGTGTGAGTTCCTATCAGGGCTCGGTGAATGCTGCGAAATGTTTTCAGTCAACACGCGTCCCAGTTTGCAGACAAATGGCTTTCTGTGTATTTGCTGCCCTCTACTCTCTGCCTTCCCAAACCATCTGTGGGATCTGGTTCTGCCTGGCAAAAGGCTGGTGGAGACAGCTCACCTGCCTTCCCCAACAGTGGGATAACACCGTGCCTGCCTCTCACTTCCTTTTCTGTGAACTTGGTTCAGTGAACTGGGAACTTTCAGTTTTCGGGACCAAACAAGCTGGAAGGTGAAGCAAGGCTTCCAAGGGGTCATGAACATTGAGTAGTTACATCCAAGCTGGGAGATGGAGGATTGACCAAGTGACGCAGCCATAGACTTTTGGGTTGAAGATATTGCCTCGAGACATCCTCAAATATCTGAAGCATCTCCAAGGGGCTGACAGATTCCACACAGGATCTGTGGGAGATCCTTATCCTTGGGGGTAGATGTTGGGGCCAGGGAGACTCCTGAGATCCCAAACAACATTAAACATCCACGTGTGGGTTGATAACCTGAGCCCTTTAATCACCCTCTGACCAAAGACTGGCTGCAAATGTGGGGGCTCAGAAAACCCTGGCTGAAGGCGACAAACAGAAAAGAGATGTGTCCACTGCTCAGAAGAGGAAAATATAAAGCAGGCACAGAGGCAGGAGGTGTTTGCTTTCACCAACAACGATGAAGACTCCTCAGAGCAGTGAGGACCCCGATAAGAGGCTGTTTTGCTCAGTCCTCATCCAGCAGAAACCTGCAGCTCTTCTGCACTGCCTCAGAACAAGCCCTTTGCTTTGGAGCAGATACAACACAACACCTGAATTCCTTCTTGTATTTTCACATCTGTCTGAAAAAAATTGAACCAAATTTTTGCTACAAAAACTCTCTGGAGAAGTGGGCAAAGCAGCTCAGGAGCCTCTGTAGGCTGTCTGCTGGCTTTGGGATGTCTCATGTCTGAGCTACGACACATTGCATCAGAAGGGTCACTTTAGGCAATGAGTTCCTGTCCTCCTCCCCCATTGGTCCTGTCCCCAGGCACTCCCTGGCCATGGGCAGGGATGGGTGGACTCTGGGCAGCAGATGTCAGGGTGTGAGAAAGTCTCCATTTATTCAGCCGGCCTTTGAGGAAGCTTCTTTCTCATCCCACCCTTTCCACAGCTCTGTTTGGACACAAACACAATTTTTGTGTAGGAATATTTTCTCCATGGCCAGGAAATAGACTGTGAATGAGACCTTCTTTTGAAAAAAAAAAACAAAATTTTTTTTCATTTTAGATCCTTCAGGCTGGGAATAGTCCCTTATTTCCCACGCAGGGATGTGAGGCTGGCATGTGCTCTGCATTTGCAACAGGCAGAGCAGCTGCACAGAACTTGAAGAGTTGGGCTTCTTCTGTGTGAGCAGGACTGAACCCTGCAGGTTCAATTAACAGACTTTGGAAATACACCAAGGCCTGACGATCCCCAGGCTTGTTTTAAGGGAAGGAAGGTGGCTGATGGAGAAGAACTGGATCTGCCAGGGTCTGAACACAGCTGGGACACACAGTGAGAGCCTGAAAAGTCTGGAACCTGTGCTCCGATGGCTGCCGAGCCAAGGAGTCCCATGGCTGGGACAATAAACAAACAGGAACGGTCTGTGCAGATGAATGCCTCGTCTTTGGGTTGTAAAATCCATATGCTTCCCAAGTCACAAGCCCCAGCATTTAGCTCTGAGGTCTTTAACGAAAGGGATGAACAGAAAGCAGCTTCACAAAATAAGAAAAAATGGGATTTATGTTTAAAAAAAATACATCCAACGGCACTTTTCAAATTCTTAAGGGCTCATTAAGTTAAAAAATCTTTCCATTACTAATTTCAGCTAATTAACATCTTAAACTAATAAAGACCTTGGCTTCTGGGATCAAAGGCTGGTGCTTCAAACTAAGGCAAATTGCCTTGAAGTCACAGATTTGGAAAATCTCCCAAACACACAGTGGAGCAGAAGGCCAGGAAAGGTGAGCACCAGGAGAGCTGATGGGGAAGACAGACCCATCCCCACCCCCTTCACCTTCACCTGGAATGTGGGCATGCTCCCCTCTCGTTTCCACCATCCAGATCCAGAAGAAATCACAGGCTCTTTGCCGGGTGCTGTCAGCTGGGGGCCACTGTGCCCATCCTCCTCGTTAAGCCTCTGCGTTTTGGCTCCCAAGGTCAGAGTAAAACATCCTTGGTTGCTGATGATTGATGACTAATTTGAGGTGAAAAGTCCTGAATAAGGAGTTTTCCACCCAAGAACCTAAATTCCTCACTCTGGCACTGCTTCTTTTAGAAGAAGTCCGTTCAAAAACTGGATTTCGGGATGAATCAACCGCACAAGAGGAAACTGGCCTGCCAGATGAATATTTAATTGTTGTATCTGTGAAAGCAGCAAAAGACTAGGAGGGGGCAGGCAGTGAGGGAGGAACAGAAATATTCCGGGATGGCTGGGAAATGCACTATTTTTTATTTATCGACTCTGTTTACTTTAAAACACATCCAACTGGAACGCTAGGTGCAGACATAAAAATTAAAATAGAAAACATCCTGGGCCAGCCTCTTGGAGGATGCAAATTGGCATGGGAGTTCCCATGGCTTCCAGCACAGCCTGCTGCACTCACACCAGCTGCACTCTCAGTGCAGGCAAATAAAGTCAACTCCACCACTGATTTTGCGAGGAGAGGGAAGGAGGGAGAGAGAGATGAGGTCTCTAAGTGCTGAATTATGAGGGGCATGGTGGCTCTGAAGGAGACCAGAGAGGAAGGGAAGCCAAGGCAGGTCAAGGAGCACAGGTGGGCTCCAGATCCGAGTCGTGCCACAGCTCGCTGCTGTTCCTGGGTGGTCCAAAGGTGTAGCCCCACTGAGGGCTCATTGCTGTAAACCAAGCCCTCACCTCCTGGACGTGCCATGGACTCAGGGGAAGCGAGTTCAAGTGGGGTCAGCAGAAAGAATACGGTCGTTGAGTGGTAACAATGCACACAAATTACCAACAGATCGTGAAAGGCGGCTTCAGACGGGGAAAACGCTGGAAATGTGGGGGGAGAAGTACAGCTAAACTTCATCTGCACCAAAGGGATGCTGAGGACTTGCTTAAAGTCTGTGTGATACTCATTGCGTGTTATTTATATGGCATTGATAGGAATAATCCCATGTTTCCTTGCTGCAGGGATTAATGCCTTGTGGAAGAGTCAGAACGGCTGGACCAGGCTGTGATGGAGCTCTGAGGGGCACCAAAAACGCCTTCAAATCCATGGCAGATGGGAGTGACTGCAAATGGTCAGATCTGCAACTGAAATTATGTTTTCCCTCTTCTCAACAGGCAGGAATCTCCGGGGAGACTGGAGGTGCAGAAAGACTTTTTTTTCTGCAGGAGCCTGGACTGTAAATCATGGTTTAGTCCCATCTGGGCATTTCCCTCTATTCATAAATAATTTCCTTTCTCCTAGCAAGTACTTCATGCTTGCTGTGGGGTGCTGGAGATCTTTTTCCCAGTGAATATGTGGACTTTTCTGGGTTATACACAATTCCATAGGTGCAAGTCTGTGAAGAACAGACACCCAAATTTTCCTTTCCCAACTGGAGCCCCTCTAGTTTTGAGGTAGGAAAAGCAGCGCGTAACCATTTAAAACTGAACAAAAGATGTGAGAAACAGGATATTTACTTTAAAAAATCTCAAATGAAATTAGGGTCAGCTCACATTTGACCAATTTTTCCTTTCTAACACACCTTTATTAGCTGAAGATAAGAGCCAGGCAACTGCCCTTGCAATAATACTGTCACAGAAACACGGCCCGGTGAACTCTCTCTGAGATAACATCTTCAATAATCTTTCCACTGTTAAACAAACAGCCAGAAAGGAAAACAAGAGTGGATCCAAATATTCATTTCTCCCCAGCAGTTGTGTTTTTGGGAGTGGAATGGTTCTGGAAGGAGGATCCTACATATGGCTTAGTTAATGGGTCGTGATAGCAGTGAAAACCTTCCTAAAGAGGAATTTAAAGATGAGGGCTCAAAGGAGAGCCTTTCTTGTCGTAATTAATGGGCTGAGTGCTTGCTTAAGGAATGCAAATAATCCCTAACAGACATGGCCGCCACTGACATCCATGGGAGCTGTCTTTGGGCTGCCCAGAGAGATGAGAGAAACGTGGCAGCATCTGGTAGTGCCTTTAAGGAAACCATTAGCTGAGGAAGCGACTCACGTTTCTCTGGTTTTATTAGTATTGGCCAAATCTGGGAGTTCTCACCTAGACTTTAATTGGCCAAAAAGTCTCTTGAAGGCAGTTGGAATTTGCCTGGGTTAGGGGTTCCATACCAGCTGAAAAAGGTCCTCAGGACTAAGCCCCACTGCCCTTTCTTGTACCAGATGCTCTGATTAAGTGTCAAGAAGCCCCCATAAGGCCAAATTCAAGGGCTCAAAGCTGAACAAGCACTGCGGCTGACAGGGAACAATATTTTCCCTCACATCTGACCATGATCAGACAGAGAAAAGAAGAGAGAACCATACCTAAAAATGTGAACCACAAGCAAAAATTTAGGAGACATTGCTGGGCCTGCCAACACCATTAAGAGCCCATATTTTGCTGTTTCATCTCCATTTCTACCATTTTATAGGTTCATGGGATGGTTTGGGTTGGAAGAGACTTAAAGATCGTCTCATTCCAACCCCCTGCAATGGGCAGGGACACCTTCCACTATCCCAGGTTGCTCCAAGCCCCGTCCAACCTTGGACACTTGCAGGGATGGGGCAGCCACAGCTTCTCTGGGCACCCTGTGCCAGGGCCCCCCCACCCTCACAGGGAAGAATTCCTTCCTAATTTTCCATAAAACAACATTTTGACTTATTCTGGTCCTGGAAGCGGCTGTAGTTTGGTGCCCTCCTGGAAGCCACTCTCATCCGAGATTTGGGGGCTATGGAAAATGGTCAATAATGAATCCAAATTGGTAAAATTTGGAAAGAAAAGACTTTGGAAGATGTTTAATATAACAATGGGTGCAGTCTCAGCTCAGAGCTTATTCCACTTCTAAGCTTGACCTAATCAGCTCTTTCCTGGCTTAGACTTCAGAATCGTTTATCCACCCTCTACTTTTTTCATTTCCCTATAGATTTTTGTCACAAAAACATCAATGCATGTGTTTTGATTTAAACAGCTAAAATGCTGGTTAACGTTGGTTGTTTTAAATGGTTGAGGCTTTTTTAACTACACGGAACTTTCCCTTTGTATGGAGAACTGTAGGAAATTAATAAAATGTTCTTAGTTTGGGGTCCCTAAGACTATACATATTGAGATTTGGGTGGTGGTCATGTCCAAGTGTGTAGGCACATACAAATATATGCACGGATGCATGGATGCGTGTGTGTGGGTGTGGGAACGGAGAAGAACCTTGGACACACTAGGAATTTCCTAGCAGCACAACTGATAGGCCATTTTTCTTAAGAGTTTTATTGGGTTGGTTTTTTGGGTTTTTTTTTGGCTAAGGTGTGAAAATTGGCAGCTCGCTGCATTTTCTGACAGACTGCTGAAGATTGGCTAATTAAAAATCATGTCTAATTCCAAGTCAAACAAGCTGAGGCCACTAAATCTTCATGGGATGTTTGTCTGAAACGTTTCAGTGGGCGTTAAAGTTTGCAGAAAGAACAATATTGTCGATCCATGTTCACAAGTCCAATCCACCACTTGCTATAAAGCAAAAATAGTATAAAATTTGCTTTCTGTGAGTGATCAGTCTTCACACTCCTTCCAGGCAGGAAACAGAGCCCAAACCATAAGATTTGTTTGTTATTTATGTAAGTGATAACACCGATTTAAGTGCAGAGCTGGCTTTTTAGTGAGGGTTTGATGGTTTATTCAGTTTCCCAGCTGGGGTGATTAACGTTAAAGGATTTCCCAAAGGCCCCAAAATTCAGTGATGCACCAGCCCCTGTAGAAGCCCCCATCCTCCTCCCCTTGTCATTCAACGGGCTCCTCTGTGTTCTAACAAGCACCACACCGGTGAGGCTGAGGACAGAATTTTGGCCTCGTTTCCTCAAGCTTATTAATTTCAAAGTGCTCTTTTACTAAATACACACCGCGGGCTTCATGAATCCTCATTCCGGCCCCAGAGACCTGCTAGACAGTGAAATAATTTTCCCCAAAGATATGATGGAAGCTCCATAACTCAAATCAGGCAGAATTGGGTCTGACAAAGCCTGGGCGAGCACGTTGGTGTGAACAGAGTTCCTTTGGCAGAGGCAGTCAGAGCAGAGGACTCAATATGCTTTCGTGCACCATTACTCACCCTGTGGTCTGTGAACCACTGGTGGTCCATGAGGCATCAGAACATGGCCCCAGAGATGATAGAAATGTCTTTGTTGTGTTTTTGTTTTTAATAAAAAGGCACATTCTGAAACAAAAATAAATGAAAGGGGAGAAAATGTAAGCCCAGAGCACTTAAAACTTACCCTCGTTTTTATTTGGTTATAAAGGAAAGGCCTCACAGCAGCACCATGCAGGAGGGCCCTTGGATTTTACATCTTGCAGTGGTGAGGTTGTCTGTGGATTTAAGGACCACAGAAACATGGAATGGTTTGGGTTGGAAGGGACCTTAAAGATCATCTCATTTCAACTCCCTGCAGGGACACCTTCCACGGCACCAGGCTGCCGAAAAACACTGAGGCAGCAGGTGAAGATGAACACTGGAATGAGAGAGGCCTTCTCCTTCTGGGAGTGATGTCAAGTTTTCCAAACGAATGGGACATATCATTCCTGATTTCTGGGTCATATCAAATGTTGATTATAACCCCATCTCCACTTTGGGAGTCAAGAACTCTGCTTTCTTCCCACCACAGCTGCTCTTCCTTGGTTTGCCATGCTACATGACTTCTTTTGCCTCTGCTTGCAGGACTGTTTTATTGAAAGTCACATCCTTTTACTGTTTTGGGGACTGACTAAACCATCCAAGCCATCTGTAAGTGCCTGAGATGCTGCTGGGAAGTCTCTTCCAATCCTGCTGCCTGAATCTCCCATCCAACACAGCCCTCAACATAATGAATGCTGCTGATTGAAAGGTTTATGGTGAAGTTCTGGATTCGGTGCCCTAGGGATGGGGACTGTGAAAGGTGAGATTATGGTGAAAACCAGCTTTGACAGTTTGCATTTTCCTACCAGGAGAAAAACCAATAATTTCATTGATTGTGACACTACCTGGATTCACAATGGCATCACAGAGGGGGTTATCCTAAACTGTTTTAAGGATGAAAGAAGGCTTTGGGTGAAAGCAAAGAGGGCAATTCTTTGTCTCTGAAATCAGCTATTTTTATTCCACGTGGAGACTGAACCCACAGAGAAAGAAACAGCCTTATTTTTCCCCTGTGAACAGCTTGCCAGAATATTGGGAATATCACCCATTGTCTCACATCAGAACTGTTGGATTCCTTAGGCTTTGAACATCAGCATGATTTGAAAATGAGAGTAAAACGTCTGGGATTTCATGGCCACCACGGGGCCATGCTGAGGTGGCCTCGGAGGTGATCCACATTCCCAAGTTGTGTGGTCTGTACCGTGCAGGCTTGGGAATGCTCCTCGTGGTCCAAAATTTACCCTTGAGCCTGTTTTATTTATCCTGACCATTTAAACCACTATCTCTTTTGAGCATGGCCATTTTTTCATAGATTGTGGAGATCATTATTTGCACAGTTAACTGCTCTCCCTTTCGTCTTTCGCTGTTTTTCTTATATACATATGAAGTGCTTTGGATCCAGCAGAGTTCATAGAGTACAAAGACTTGTGCTGGAAAAAAATATTTGCATTTCGCTCGTATTCAAGAGAAAGGTCAATAAAATAAAGCAAGATGAGAAATCATGGGGAGAAATGTTGGCCCCACCATAGTCGATGGGAGTCTTGCCATTGCGTTTAGTGGTGGCCAGGATTTCACCCGCGTTGCCTCAGACATGGTGAATGACTCCTTTTTGTCCACATTTTTCAAGCCTTAGGAGGCAAATGGAACAGAAATAAATCAATATCCCACCAGAAATGCAGATTTCACCTTGTCCTCTCTGTTTCTGAATCCATAAAACATAAATTCTGGGCAAACTTTGATGTGTGTGTTTGACTTCGATTTCTGTTATTCCTTCGTTTTTCAGGAAGACTGACTTTGCAGAGGTTGCCCGGATGGGCTCTATAGGTGGAACAACCTGAAATGCACAGCATTCTTAGAAGATGAAATTATCCCTCATATAGATCCAGGACTGGACAGGCTGTCTGCTCCACACAGTAACAAAGCCTGAAACCAGATTGGCCTGGTGCCTGATACAACACTCAGAGCTTCCCTGTGGCTTTTTACTCCCAGGGAGAGAGAGCAAAGGAATCAGCAGGGAGACCAGTGGAAGTCATGGTTTGACAACATCAAAGAGCAGCTTGGACCTTACCCTTATAGAGAGAAAAAGGTTGCCAGGATCCCATGAGTTGGCTGACGAATAAGTGAAGTGCTGCCAACGCTCCGATTCAGGATGACTTGGGGTGACCCACTGAGTGATGGCCATTGCCAGTGGAAGAAGTTAACAGAGAAAAAGCAGGGAGATAAAGAAAAATAGCCAAGCAAATACAGGGATTGGGAATGCATAGGAGCACAGGGGGAGTCGTCTCTTGAATCGGAGCTGTCTGTGTAAGTAGTGAGGTCAACAGCGACTCCCTGAAAAGGCATTCGCAGCCTTCGCTCCGGCTTCCGTCCCCTGACAGAGACGCACTGCGGTGTGGTGCCATTTGTCTTGTCCACACTGGTCAGGGTAATGGACAGCACTGGGGGAAGCAGGAAAACACATCATTTATAAACCAGGATGGCCAGAGGTACATTTGCACTGGGGGCTCACTTGGGGTCAGCCCCTGCTTGTTATTGTAAATGACCTGGGGTTCCTTTATGGAGACCAAGTTGCCAGTGAGGGCTGAGTGACTTGACTTGCAGGGCTGTGAGGGAGAGCAATGACAGCGTGGGGCAGCCCAGGGCACCCTGCTATGGACAAGGAGAAGGGACAGGCAGTTGTTTCTGGGAAAAAAGGGATTTGGTGACTGCTTTTTGGGTGAAGAATTGCTCACAATGGATAGAAAATGTTATCTAGTTCTCCAAAGTTTAAATAATCCATAAAATGGTTGAAAAGTGTTGTAATCTTGAAGTTCATTTTCCAAAATGGGATATTCAGAGGGATGTGATGAGCAGGGTGGCTCCTGGTCTGCTGTAAATCATTTTTCCTTCTGCTAGAGGTCAAAGCAGAACCATGGAATCATTAAGGATGGGAAAGACCCCCAAGATCCAGTCTTAGAGCAAACATCACCCTGCCAACTCAGCCACAACATTCTGTGCTGTTTCTACGCATTTTTTGAACACTCCCAGGGATGGAGACTCCACCACTTCCCTGGGGACCCTTTTCCATATGCTCTGTGGCTCCTGAATTTCAGGTCTCTCGGAACAACATTGCCAGACCTTGTTTTCTCCAAGCACAGCATTAAAGTCAACACCTAAAAAAGAGGAATTATTTTGGCCACAGCCACACCTGTGGCAGCTGGGTCTTGTCTTTAGCTGCACCACTGGGTGACCAAAGCAATGGGGAAGGGGAGCTGCTTTCAGCTTCCCTGGATTTTTGGCAAATCACCTCCCTGTATTTCCATACCTCAAATTTTTGCCCTGGCTGTTTACATTGTCAGCTCTTCAGAGGGTTTTGTACGGCACCTTCTGCAACAGGACCCCGATCTCTGCTAAAGCCTCTGAACACCACAGGAACACAAATAGTACGAGAGCATTTATCAAAACTTACAAAGGCAACTCTCTGTGCTTTGATTTAAAGCGTGTAAAATGAGTCTTGGAAAGCATGCCTCCAAAGGAGCCGAGGATTCATTAACACTCTCCCGGCCCACTGTGACCATGGGTGGCGCTGGGAGCCCTCAGCGCCCACTGCCTTTCCAGCAGGATTGGCTTTCACCAAGCGGGGTGCAGACAGGCACTGGATCTCAAGGGACATCACAGACAAAATGAGATCTCCTTGCTTTCACTGGGTTTGCTTTTATGCACAAAAAAACCCCAAAAACAAAGGGGCACAAAATGATGACATATTTAAAGAGATGAGGATGGAATAGTTTAGCATCCTTGAGACTTGAAGTGCTTATGGCTAAACTTAGATCCTCTGCTGCATATTTGATTAAAAACCGCCTTCAAAACTGAAATCGATGCATCTCCTCCTGGATTGAGAGGCTGCCCACAGGGGTTCAGCTCTGTCCCACGATTTATCCACCACAGGTCCACAGAAAGGCACACTTATCCGTGGGGAGATCAGGTGTCCTACCAGCTGCTGAGAGCCGAGTTCCCAAACCCCATTTGGCCTGAGTTCCTCTGTCAAAATTACAGAATCATGGAATCACAGAATGGTTTGAGTTAAAAGGGACCTTAAAGCTCATCTGCCATGGGCAGGGACACCTTCCGCTATCTCAGGTTGCTCCAAGCCCTGTCCAACGCGGTCTTGGACACTTCCAGGGAAGGGATATCACAGCCTCACCCGTGCCAGGGCCTCACCACCTTCACAGGGAAGAATTTCTCCCCAGTATCCCATCAAAATCTGCCCTCTTTCATCTTAAAGCCAAGCTGGAGTTCACTGTCTCAGCTGGTTCAAATTGCAGAGCACAAGAAGGCAGAATGGTTTTCCAGCTTTTAAGCCAGGATAATTTGCTTGCTTTATTTTTATTTTATTTTACTGTAAAAATGGTTTAAATCAATCAAGTCACTCTTCGGAGTTATAGAGCTGCAATAAATCCTGCTCTGTTTGGACTCCATTTCCGATTAATTTTTTTGCCAAGGACCCTAATAAAAATGGATTAATTTAAAGCTATGTGGAGAAAATATATATAGAATTTTACAGCAGCTATTTCTTTAGCTGGACTGTGCTTTTCTTGTAAGCATGTTTGAATCATTAGAATGGCAGTGAAAAGAACTGGTAATTGCACTGCCTGTAAAAAGTCATTAGACAGGAATGGAAATTCACAAAACCCCACAATTAACGGTAGATGAGTCCATACACACACACAGACACAGATGTGCTTGAAAAAGTATTAATATAGAGGATAATGTGGGATATGGGCAAGGAAGGAGACTGCTCTGGGGTTTAGGTGAGTTATCTTCTAGCAGTCCTGGGTCACCTCACAGAGTCCTTAAAAATTAAATTCTCACTGTGCCATCACCAGACACATCCAGGCGATTCCCGGGCAAGAAGGAATGTGGGGTGCTTTGGGATGGATGAAGGGTGCCCCACTCGTGTGAGGAACATCCCACCCCATAAAACTTGCCGGATGGGAACGCCCACATCCACAGCAGATCCTGAAAGTTAGATAGAGGAGTCACAATCAGGAGGGGCTGTGCCATTTCTGTAGCCAGACATAAAAACAACCTGCCCTAATTTCTCAAATGAACTTTGTAATAATGATGAATGCTAGGGCTTGACATTTATTGTCCACAGTCCTGACCACTGGCTCAAAGCAGGGACAGCAAATAAACACTCCTGGCTTGGGACAATCCATTGTCTGCAGAGACCTGGGAGTATTTATGAACCTCAGTGTGACAGCCGCTGTACAGACAGGCAAAAATCATCCTCTGGATAATCTGGGAGCAAACACCCCCTGATCCAGGCTTTTGTAGCCTCAGGGAAATGATTTTTGTGCAGTGATGCTGCAGCAGGATCTTGCTGAGCCTCTGTCCCTGCCCTGCCATGGGGAGTTGCTGGAATCCTGCACGTGCAGGTGATGGGAAACCTGGAGCAGCCACCCCTGGCCTGGGACAGGAAGGTGGGAGTTGAGCTTTGGGTCTTGGGAAGGGAGAATCAGTGTCATCCCTGTTTAAACACTCAGCTTCCACCTCTCCAGAGAAACACGCTCAGGAAAGATAGGGATATGTATTTCAGGGAAGTAGAGATGGGATCCTGTCACCTCCGGGTTACACCACACAGAGGTGGTCTGGGCTGGGCTTAATGAATATGTGGGAAACGAAAAGAAAACACCAGGGGAGAAAATCATCCCTCTTTCACGGAACCATCACAGCACAAAAGGATTATTCTTAAACTTAGGCTTCAAAAGCATTGTCAATCCTTGAGGTCAGTTATTAAATTTTAAAAGGAGCAGCAGCAGATGCAGCAGCAGCAAAAGCTGAGCAGGGGGATCATTGACATGCTCAATTCAAAGACAATTTAACCAAAGGAAAGAAAAAAACACCAAAAAAACAAACTTCAAGAAAAATAATCTCAAACGAGTGAGATTTTCTTGCCAAATTCATTCCAAGGATATTTTTTCCCCTCCTATCAGCTGCTCTTGCATCCAAGGACAACGTTCTCTTCCCCTTTTCAGAAAAGCTTTGGACTGACATTTGTTTATAATATCTTATTAGAATTTACTAAAATATTTTCAGCGTAAGACCCACGGCATCAACTCATCTTTCCTCACTGAAGCAATAAGCAGCCACTAAGGCTCAACGCGTTGGGCTTCCTGTTTACATCCCCAGATGGCAAATTAATGTGTGCTCATTCCTCCCATGGATTAATCTCTCCTTTTCCCACATAATCTGCAAATGAAGCCCAGATGGAAAGAATTAGCTCGAAATCTTCCCCTCCTCCCGCCCACCCTCCCCAAAAAAATTGTTGGGAGAGGGGTTTTGGTAGCACTGATTACACTGCAAAATTGTTCAGTGATTCCTTAAGTTCCTAAGTCTATTGGAATCTCCCAAAAGAAATATAGGATTATTCTGCTGGTGTAATATAGCACATGATATATTATGGTTCCTGCGTTACTGCTCTGTTTACAAGACCAGGGATACTAAAAAGAAGCCATTGGAAATGTATAAAGCCAGTAGCTGGAGACTAAGAGACACTAATCCCAGCTCAGTGAAGCCAAGGAAGAAACTTCCAAACAGCAGACATGGGATTAAACCTCTCCAAGCCTTACAAAGCTCAGCTTGGTGCAGATCGCAAGCTCTTACACTGCTTAGATGTTTTTGAGAATACAGCTTATGGTCTATATTCTTTCTTTTTTGAGGAAAAAACTTGCCATGAGATGCCTGCGATGCCTTTTGTAGGCAGTGGCTCTGAAAGCTTTGGATGGGTGCTCCTTATGGTGCCTAGGCCAGGTGACAGACATCATCAGTGTCATCTGCTGTGTCCCAATCCCGCTGGAATTTAGGGAATTTTTAGCGCTAAAAGCACTGATGGATGCCTTCCTTGCACAACTGGGAAGTGGAGGAATTGCAGCATGATCTTAGCCTTAAGAAAATGGAGCAGGGTCATGTCCAGCCTAAACCAAAGTTCTTGTGCCTCTTAAGACTCAGCTGCTTTATTAACAATAACTCACACCTGCCTTACTGGCAATATTCACCACTTTCCAGGCTTCCAACACTTGCCTGGACCTCTAAAGACAATTGAAAATGACCTCAAGTTGTGCCAATGGAGTTTCAGGTTGGATAATAGGAAAAATAATTAATCACTGAAAGAGCGGTTAAGCATTGGAAGAGGCTCCCCCGGGAAGTGTTGGAGTCACCGTCCCTGAAATTGCTCAAAAAATGAGTAGAAGTGGCACTTGGTGACACGGCGTAGTGGGAATGGTGGTATTTGTTCGAAGCTTGGACTGGATGATCCTGGAGGTCTTTTCCAACCTTCATGATTCCGTGATTTTATGATTCTTGGCTCCCTTTTCCATCACCCCCAGCTCCGGAGACGTTGTGTTGATCATGCCTTTAAGGCTGGGGATATCCCACAGTATGAATTTTCTGCAATCCCAGTTTGTCATGACCAATTCCTGATCATTCCCTTTGGGAAAAGCTGAACCTCGAGTGAGGCTGTGCTTCCATGAAGGCTTTCCCACCTGACAATGGATTTTTTCCTGGCTTGTGCAAACCATGGGAAAAACTCATCAAAGGGAATTAATGAACTGGTCCAGCCTCACCTTCATCCCATCCTAGTGAAAGCCAAACCACAGATACATTTTTTTTAATCCTCAATTATTAAATTGATCAAAGGAGGTGCCAGCACTGGGGAACTCTGAAACATTTCGGACACGATGCCAACAATTTATTTGAAGCCCTGCCTGCTTCCACATGCCCTGAACTGCTCGTGAACCTTCCCAAACCCCAGGTCATGCAGCAGCAGCGCAGAGTTTGGATCCCAAGTGGAAGAAATCTGTGTGCCAGGGGTTGAGCTGAGAGGAATTAAGCCAAGAAGCCACCCAAAAAGGTGTGGTTTGGGTTTATCCCACCATATTCTTCCTGAAGAAGCTGGTAAATTCCGTGGGCTCTTTAATCAACAGGAAAAGCTGGAAGATCAGCATTAATTGTCATGAAAATGACACCATTTTTAGAAGCTTTTATGTATGGGTGATTGTGGAGTTATTTGGATTTTTTATTTTATTTTATGAGCATTGTAATAATTAAAAATGTTGTTGCTCTGTTTGAGTGCAAGTGGTTTATGTCAAAACAATTTTCTACCTTAAGAAACACCCCACTCCGTGAGGAAACGGAGAAATCCCTATGGGCAATGAGGAAAACAGATCCGAGCAGAAAAACAAATGAAAAATGAGAAGAGAAATGAGAAAATTAAAATTATCCCAATTATAGACATAAAACCAATTGAATAATGATCAGTGAGCTTTAATGTTAAAAAAGGGAGAAAATAGCTAGAAAATCAAAATGCTCGCAAGAAAATTTGCAATAAAAATACTCATCTTTACCCTGCTAAACCTCTAGGTAGCACCCAGTGGAGAGTTTGTTATTTCCCATCCACAAATGCTCCGAAAAAAAAGAATAATAATATAAAAAAAGGAGTCACACAACTTTAGTCTGAGCTAATTGTTCAAGGAAACAGAGTTTCCTCCAAGGCTGATAAATCCCACAGGCTATTTCAAACAACTGAGCAGTAAATCACAGAGAAGTGCTGGTACATTATACAGTGAAATCAAAGTGATTTGCAGAACCCTAAATGTTTCTTCATTACCCTTAATCCTACACCATTAAAGTAACGAGGAACCCTGATAAGGTTTTCAGACAGTGACAAGGCAACAGGAAAATTATGGGCATTTTTATTTCAGGCATTTTCTCTTAGTGCTTTTGGTTTAAAACATAATGAAATATTGTAAATACTTTTATGAGGTTGTAATAAAAAACCCTAATGAAGCTAAAACTGTGAGCTTTGTTACAAGTTGAGAGCAGGACCGAGTCATGCTGCTACTCTGGATTAAAAAAAAAAANCATTGATTCTGTGGCACGAATTGAACATGACGTGTGTTCATTCCCACTACATCCACACACACAGATCATATAAAACCAGGGATGATCTCTCTGCCAGCACATCCCCCACATTGTAAATCATTCTGTACATGTCTATACATGACAGAGGTTTAGTGTAACCTGTGTTTGTGTTATATATCGTGCCAGAAAGTCACAATGCCATCTGGGATTTAAGGAAATGACTCTTTATTCACTTCTCTATACTGATTACAAACCCTTAGTTTTTATTCTCTATATTCTAAATAAGCTCTCTGTGCCACTGAACTGTAGTGGCATTATTATATTTTAAATGTTATTATAATATTATATAATATTATAATAACATTTAAAATATAATAATGCCACTACAGTTCAGTGGCACAGAGAGCTTATTTAGAATATAGAGAATAAAAACTAAGGGTTTGTAATCAGTATAGAGAAGTGAATAAAGAGTCATTTCCTTAAATCCCAGATGGCATTGTGACTTTCTGGCACGATATATAACACAAACACAGGTTACACTAAACCTCTGTCATGTATAGACATGTACAGAATGATTTACAATGTGGGGGATGTGCTGGCAGAGAGATCATCCCTGGTTTTATATGATCTGTGTGTGTGGATGTAGTGGGAATGAACACACGTCATGTTCAATTCGTGCCACAGAATCAATGACATCTGAGCCAACATTTGCATCTGTGGGGAAGCACAGAACCCCAGAACGGTTTGGGTTGGAAGGGACCTTAAGGATCATCCCATTCCACGGGCAGGGACACCTTCCACTGTCCCAGGGTGCTCCAAGCTCCGTCCAACCTGACCTCGGATGCTTCCAGGGATGGGGCAGCCACAGCTGCTCTGGGCAACCTGTGTCAGTGTCTCACCATCTCACAGGGAACAATTTCTTCCCAATATCCCATCCAACCCTGCCCTCGGGCAGCTTGAAGCCATCCCCCTTTCCTGTCACTCCATGCCCTTGTCCAAAGTCCCTCTCCAGCCTGTTTCGTCTCCTGACACATAGAGGGGCATGGAGAGAAACTCCGAGCATCAGGCATGACTCTCCTTTTCTCATGAATGGTTCACTTTCTGGTTTATTTTGGGATTTAACAACTCCTTGGAGATTTTTATGAGTGGACAATTTTTTTGTATCGAATCTGCATTGGCAGGGCCTGCACAGGGAGGTTTGGAGTTCCCATCCCTGGAGGTGTCCGAGGAAGGCCTGGACATGGCACTCAGTGCTCTGGGCTGGTGACAAGGTAGGGATCAGTCACAGGGTGGACTTGATGATCTTGGAGGTCTTTTCCAACCTCAGTGATCCCGGAATTCTGTGTAGTGAGGTCTGAGCATCTCCTCCACACGCAGGGGACCTCTGACCAACCCGTGTCACTCCTTACCAGCAGCAAAAGCTGCCTGAGCACATCTTTACCTGAACAGTTTATACAAGACCCCACTTTCCAATGCTGGGAGCACCGCTGGAATTCTTCAGGGCTGGATTAAAAGGCCCCTGTGCCGGTGGAGGGGTGGCTGCGAGTGCAGCTGCTGGACACGGCCATAACTCACTGCTACTACTGAGCTCGCTGCTATTTATTTACTGAGTTCAGCCAGCAGACTCCTAAGTGATTTAGATGTTCCTCCAGATAAAAACGCCAGAGTAGTCAGGGGGTTTTCTTGCAAATAGTTTTTTACAAATCCAGCATTGCATCAGCGATGGAAAGGGAGCAGGCAGGAGGGCAGGGAGGGGGAAAACGGCTTGGGTGTAAATGGGCACAGTTTGGTCTTTCTGCTGAGCAGCGTTAGCAAAGACCAGGAGGTTTTACTGCTCCTCAGGCACATCTTTGGTTTGGTTTTTGCACTGCAAACAAGACAATATAGACATTGTCTATAGGTGGAACGGCAACAGTTCTCCGAGAGGCCAAGTCAAAAGAAAAGTAATAAATGACAACAATCAAAACAAGGGAGGCTCTGGGGAGAGGGGAAAAAAAATCAATTACTAGAGGGAATAAAAAGATCACTGTCAGAGGATGACAGGAATTCCTGATATGAGGGATTTAGCAGTGAAGGACAGATTCCTTTTTTTTTTTCTTTTACTTAAAGGCAAAATATACGTTCACACTGTTGAGCATTTTTGAACTTTGAACTCTCTGACCTTTAAAGCCTCCACAATAAATCCTGGCCAACTTGGAAGAAACGGCAACAAACAGCAGAGTTGGTCCCTTGGGTGCCTTTGGTCACACACTCGTGGCATCGTTTGGCTGCATCCAGCACCACGGTGGTGGCAGCAGTGCCTGGGGACAGACAGACAGACAGATAGACCGACAGTGGCCAAACTCTGCCCCCAGAGTCTGGAGGTGCAAAAAACCTGGTGGATTTTTCCAGGATTATCCTGGCATTCTGGCAGGAGCGACGGAATCAGGCTGGGGAGGCAGAGTGTGCTTTACAACAGATACCAGAAAAGTCACGTTTTGCCCCAGTTTGCAATTCGGGCTCCTCCTCCAGTTTGCCCAGGTGAGGTTACAACACTGCATTAGTAAGAGAGTAATTATGCCAAGATCTAACACACCCAGAGCCATTTTACGTTAGAGGAACCTTTAAACGCTGCCCAGCTGGAAGTAAAGCTGCTCTCAGTCACTCCATGAGCAACTCTGGGCTCAGAGGAGTAAGAGCATCACACCAACTGAGCAATTTTCTGGGAGCAAGTGAGACCACGGGCCGTGGTTTGGAGTGATTATTTCCTGAGCAGGGTTAGCTCCAGATGTTTAATAAACACACGGAGGCATCTCTGCCTTAGCATCCCCAGAGCCATAAAGGACAGAGATCATCCTTAAACCTTCACCTTTGCCAAAGGCTCAGCACAAGGAAAGGGGAGAGAGGAAATCACACAGAGCAAAGCCCTCGGCTCTTCTGCACTGACCCTGGTGGAGCATTTTTGCATGGAGGAAGGAAATCTGAGTTCACAACCTCTCCTGAGCTTTGCTGCTCCTCCCTACCTGTCCTGGGGCCTCATACAGTATAAAATAGTGCCATCTACTGATATATTTTAGCAGCTCCTGGCTACTCAGAAAAGCTGATTTTGCTGCTCAAAAAGTACTGATTTTACCTGGAAAGCTGATTTTTCTATCCCTTCATCACTGTATTAACTCTCTAACCAGGATGTGCTACTCCAAAGGCACTAAAGCAGCTGCGAACTCATCCTGGAAGAAATTATCCCAATGTTAGCAGGGGATTAAACCCTAATGGAAAGTCCTTAGCGAAAAGGCAAGGATACCGTGCAGGTCTGGATTTTCCTCTGTGGAACACAGGAAGGTGTCCTGGGGAACGCAAAGAGGTTGAGATGTCTTCAGCAGTGCTCAAAAGTCACGTGGCTGTTGTGTGACATGCAGAGAAATCCTTCATTCTGGGATTTAAGACAAGAGGAAACACCTGAAAGGAAGAACCAGAGACAGAGATGCAGCCTGGGGCAGTCGTGTGTTATACAGAGGGGGGGAAAATCCTTCTTGGGAGCTGCACACTTGCAGAGGGGACAATGTGACATCTCCTGTCAATTCAGGCATTTTAGAGAAAGTCACTTCACAGAGGAAACATTTCCCTGCTAGCTTAAAAACAGGGGGAAAGGGAGAGTGATTTCCCTGGTTTGGAGGTCTGCGCTTGGAGTCTGTCAGGGTTGATATCAATGCTATTTTCAGATAACACCAAAATCACAGGGGAAAAATGAGATTGGCCCCAAAGGTAGAAATACTTGGAATATTTTCACATTGCTCACAACTGCTCTACACCCAAAAGCCAAACACAAGAGCAAAACAATGTGCAGCGGCATGCTGGGAGAGCTGGGGGTGTTCAGCCTGAAGAAGGCTCTGGAGAGACCTTAGAGCCCCTGCCAGGGCCTAAAGGGTCTCCAAGAGAGCTGGAGAGGGACTTGGGACAAGGGATGAAGGGACAGAACACAGGGAATGGCTTTAAACTGCCAGAGGGCCAAGTTAGATGGGATATTGGGAGGAAATTCTTCAGTTCTTCCCTGTGAGGGTGGGGAGGGCCTGGCACAGGGTGCCCAGAGAAACTGTGGCTGTCCCTGGATCTCTGGAAGTGTCCAAGGCCAGGCTGGATGGGGCTTGGAGCACCCTGGGATAGGGGAAGGTGTCCAAGATGGGCTTAAGGTCCCTTCCAACCCAAACCACTCTGTGACTCTGTGATTCTACACGTCTCAGGACACCTTTGAGCCGGGCTGGAGCCAGGCCCCCGACCCCTGCTCCTCCACCCTCCCACCCGTCGGGCCGCAGCAGGCTCTGGCTCCTTGTCCAGAAGTCCCCGAGTGACCAGTGAATCCGTGTAACTTTCCACTCGCCAGCCTCCTCCAGGAGGACACGCCAGCGCTTGATTGCAGCCCGTTATCAGATCCCAGCACCGGGATTTTCCCCTCTCCCGTTGTTTTTACGACGAGGAGAAGTTGTTACAACCTTTCTTTTACAAGCCAGCGCCCGCTGCCCGGCGGAGCGGGGTCGCTGATTGCCCTGACTTCCCTGCAGGTATAAAGGCCGCTGATTTATGGCAGGGGAAATTCATATTAACCATAAATATCTTAATAAGTGGCCGTCTGGGAGAGAGGGCGGGCTTTGGATCCAGCGAGGGCTAATTGCTGTTTAATGGGCAGCATCTCCAGCACTCTGTAAAACAAAGCTGGTGGCAGGGCCCGCTGCTGAGGTTACAGAAAGGGCTTTTCATCTGCGAGGGGAAATGTGGCGCGGCGCTGCTCCCAGCTCAGTCCTGCTGGCCCGCGTCCCACAGGAGATGATTATCCTGCACCGAACACAAAGATTCAGGCCCCACCCTCGGCCAACAACCAGACCTACGTCCAGCCATCACCTGGTTTTCCGCCAGCGCTGCTGAGCCCCTTCCTCCAGCTCCCACGTGCCCAAAAGGGACCTCACAACCCCCAAGCTCAGCATGGGCATGTAAACTCTGGTAAAGGCTCGCTGATTTTGTAGCATTTTGGGTCTCCTCCCTCCAGGAAGGCTCACAGCTAGCGTGATGCCGATTTGGCAGAGGTGGCAGGTGGGCACTGGGGTGCTGTGGGTTTTTACCCGACCTTCCTGCACAAAAGGGGGGTGCTGGAGATTTCCTGGATCTGTGTGACCCCCCTGTGCGTCCCCGGCCCAGAAAGAGCTGCTTCTCACCAGCTCACCCACTGCTTTTTCATTCCCAGCCCAGAAGAAACCACTCTTTGGTCAATGTTTTATCCCAGGTATTGGCCTCCCCCTGCTCTCTTGAATCAGACTTCAAAGTCACCAAATCTCAGCAGCACTTGCACTGCAGGGGGAGATAAATTATTCTGAGGATAGCTCTCATTTTTTCACTCAAACCCCACGGTTTTTGGTTCACAGGGGCCCTTTCGAGGCACAGGGAGGTTCCATCTGTATCGCAGCCTCTGCAGAGGCCTGAGCCAAGGGAGCCCCTCGGGGTTTACACCCAGCTAAGGTATCAATGAAAATAAAACCCGAGGTTCTGGCTAGAGGTGGGAGCATTCACAGGGTTTCTGGGATCAGCTGAGGTCTGGCAGGCAGCACGGCTCAGGTGTGAACTGTGGCTCCTGCCTTTGTGTTCGGGATTGCTGTTAGGAGAGAGTCCTGTGCAGAAGGGAGTGATGAGGAGACACAAAACCAGTTCAGAGGCCTGGCCATTTCCCTGTTTAGCCACGATATTTGATGGAGAGCAGCTGAAAACATTATCTAAGAACTCGCCTGGTTTAGCACAACTCCTCAAAGTTCCCTGAACCAAAGGGAGAACAGCTTTCCACTGATCTTCCCTTTCCTCACTTCTGATTAACTTCAAAGCCAGAGCTAAGAAACACTCATTATAAATTGGTTTTAACCTCAAATTTAGTCTAAAGTTCTGGGAATAGACTACAAAAATATGGTTTGGGTTACCTATGGGACATGAGCAGTAGACGCTGACATAATTAAATCCCAGGGAGAATGGAGAATTCCCTATTAGAGGAAAAAAGAGATGAAAAGAACCCGGAGACCAGAACATGCCCATTGACAAGGCATCAGGTCTCTTTTAGCTGATGGTCAAAACACGATGTCACCAAGGAGCAGGGCAGCTGGTGGAGCTCTTGCGGAAGGCGACAAACACTCGGTTGGAATGAAAAAATTAAAGATTTTTACACACTCATTGTGCTGTATTTATCTTCCAGCCCTGCTCCTGTTTCCCATGTGCCACCCTCAGCTGTCCCAAGGCCAGGCAGGCTCCTGGAGAGCCTCAAACATCCTCCAACACACCAGGGCAATAAATGTGGGCTGCAGATGCTGCTGGATGGACCACATGCCCAACAAACCCCTTGGGATGAGCACACAGGGTGTGGGGGGTTGCTCCTCCTGTTCCATGCTTCTTTTTTTTTGCTGCTTGTCACTCAATCCTCACTCAGCACTTTTGCTTTGATATCAGCACTGACAGATCAGTGTGGTGGCTGCAGATAATCGTAAAGTGTTTGGGTGTTTAAATCCTCTCAGCATCACCCAGAAGAGTTTAACTTGTCAGAACCTGATGGGGAAACTGCTGCGTTCATCACCACGAGGTGCAGAACCAGCCTCTTCCGCAGCCACCTGGAAAAACAAATCCCAGACCGACTCTGCCTGGCAGAAATCAGCAATTCCTGCAGGGATAGCAGTGCCTGCACTCTGCAGCTCTGGCACATGGCAGGGCAGAGGCTTCCACACCTCAGTGCTGGCTGTCATGGACTAAAAAGCAGCTTTTTCAACTCTTCTGGATTCGGGATGCGATGCAGAACATCAGCAAGCTCTGATTTCTCCCAGTGAGGCAACTTGTCTGTGTTGAAGAACATTTACCTGTGGGAACAACCCTCCCTGGGACATCATATTTTGGAACTGGAAGTGAACACATCACTTCTCTAATTAGATTACCAAGCTGGAATTACTCCAGTGCACTTGAATATTCGCCTTTTGCAAGCAGAGCCACTGCGAGAGCGCCAAGAAGAGAAATCAATCACCCAACATGTGCAGGTTCCTGCTCCGTGGTGCACACACTTGTGAAAAGCTGTGACAAAACAATCTCTGAGCTGTCTCCAGCAGCACATTCCCAGTCGTTACCATGGGGGTCTGTGGGCAGAGGGTCCCACAGGGGAGACACAGGTGGAGCCCATCGTGTGCTGGCACAGGGATGGTGTGGAACGGAGGAGGAGGAGGAGGAGGATGACGCCGATACACAAACAGAACGGGGAGCTCGGACAGACGCTCCGTGAGCTCCTTTATTGTCTTATCAGTCTCACTTACAGAGTTCGGACATCAGAGACATACAAGCTCATGTTTCCTAAAAGCTCCTGGTTACAGAGCATTCTTAAAAGTTTTTCAGCCAATAGCAGATATTCTAAGAGTTACAGACCGCTGTTTTAACCAATCTTCAATAGTGCACGTACATGTATTTCAAACAATATTTGCTTGTTTTATACCGTATTTAACAGTGCACAATATTCCACTATAAAGCTTAACCTTATCTATCTTGCTAAGCGTATTTTTTGCAGCTCTGAGAGCGAGCTCAGCTAGGCCTAGAAACTCTAACCATTGTTTTAGTGTCCTTGCTCTGCTGCATAATTGTATCTTCTTTAATATTTTCACAGCCACAGCTTTTCCTAAAATTTTTGCTTTATTCCTACAACTTGCTTTTTATTTCTCACGCTTTTTTAGAAATCCTTTATGTGTTTCCCACAGAGGAGGAGCCGGGCTTTGTGCGGGAGAGAAATGGATTTCACAGAACCAGGTGAGGAGAGGTGAAGCTCCGGGTGTGCTGCCTGGGAGCTCCATCTGGGACATGGACCAGGCTCCAGCACAGCTGAGTCTGCTCCCCAGAAACACTGAGTTTTCTCATCTCTGATATGGCTTTGCAGTGGGACAGACACTGTTTAACCCAGGGGGCTGGAAAACCAACCATGCCACCTTCCCCAGCCAAGACAGAGACTGAGAGGTGGTGGCTTACCAAGCTGTTCTTAGATACATCCCCAAATCCATATATCTGGAGAGCAGACCTGGAGGCAGCTTTTCCACACATTGCCTGGATTTACAGCTCTCTCCTCCAGCTTTTCCTCCATCCTGAACCCAGAAATGCCCGAGACAATGCTGTGCCCACCCAGCTCTGCAAACCTCACCGCCATGTGCAGCCCACACGTTGTTCTCCTCTTGGAAGTAAATCCGACCTGAGGAATTGCAGTGATAAATGAACGAGCAGATTCATGGCGTGGAGAGTAATCCCTAGGAGGAGTGGGAAGGATTCAGCTTGGCAGTAAAACACCAAGCTGGCACATAAATTTCTCCTAAGCGTGGACACAAGTGGCAGGCAGTGTCAGAGGCATTAACACCTCCCATCAGGTGTAATTACTCCAGGCTGTTCCCAGTCTGGGGGTCGACAGGCATTTCAAAACCTCTGAGAGAAATCAAAGCCTGGGAGGTCTGTGGGAGCCATTTTAGGAGGCTGTAAATTTTATTTTAAAAGGAAGAATTTGGAATTGCATAAACAGCTGACCTTTTCCTAACAAAGAGTGGAGAGTTTTACCTCAGCTTTAGCCAGTAATCAAATCACTTTTTTGTACTAAATTAATTGTGAAATTCAAAATGATATGCACATTCCAGGGAAAATTACCCTCAGTAAAATTGAAACACCCACAGAGAAAGCCCCAACGAATATCTCTTCCCACATAAAAGCTTCTCCCTCGAAACACAGCGTGTGGATTTTGATAAAGCCCATTTGTCGATGCTTTATTCAGACAAATCACCCCTGTTGCAAAGAAATGCAATCCACACGACAGACATTTCACTGCTCGTGGCCACCAGGGAGTTCAGAAGCAGCCAGCTCATGGAAAAGTCTGCTTCCAAATCACAGCAAGGAAAACAATCCAGCAGCAGGAAAAGCTCAGCTGATGGCTGAGGGGGGATTGTCTGCGCTGGATATTCACAGTGCAGGGAAGAGCTGCTCTGCTGCCAGGGCTCGGCACTCCTGGTTTACACCTGCACGTAGCTGTCCCAACACAGAGCTCAGACACCTTCCACTATCCCAGGGTGCTCCAAGCCCCATCCAACCTGGCCTTGGACACTTCCAGGGATCCAGGGACAGCCACAGTTTCTCTGGGCACCCTGTGCCAGGCCCTCCCTACCCTCACAGGGAAGAAGTGAAGAATTTCCTCCCAATATCCCATCTAACTTGGCCCTCTGGCAGTTTAAAGCCATTCCCTGTGTCCTGTCCCTTCATCCCTTGTCCCAAGTCCCTCTCCAGCTCTCTCGGAGACCCTTTAGGCCCTGGCAGGGGCTCTAAGGTCTCTCCAGAGCCTTCTTCAGGCTGAACACCCCCAGCTCTCCCAGCGTGCTGCTGCACATTGTTTTGCTCTTGTGTTTGGCTTTTGGGTGTAGAGCAGTTGTGAGCAATGTGAAAATATTCCAAGTATTTCTACCTGTGGGGCCAATCTCATTTCTCCCCTGTGATTTTGGTGTTATCTGAAAATAGCATTGATATCAACCCTGAGCTCAGGGCAGCCTCTCCAGCCCCTCTGAGGTGTGGGGCAGGTGTTTTGGGGTTTAGCGAAGGGCCAGCTCAAAGCTGGCACAATTCCAGCTAAATACTCCAAGGACACATCCCAAGGACTTCTGTGACTGTGATCTTGGAGGATTTGAGCATCCATCTCTTGGAAAACAGAGAAATGCCCCGGGGAAATCCCATTTTCAATACAACTTTTTTCCTTCTCCTTTCATCGATTTTTATTCTATTTAAAAGGTGTAAAGACTGGGGGTATTTTCTGCCAGATTATAGTGGACTTTATGAGAACATTCTGCCATCGCAGAGGTGTGCAGGGAAGAGGGACTGGATGTTCATCAGGATCAGACAGCAATGGAAAACTGTTTAATCCAGAAAGAAATGGAAAATGGAGACGATCCTTTGCTCTGAAGGATTTGAAGGATGATTTGTGAAAAAGTTCCTACTTAGAAGTGGCACAAAACCTGTTAGGGATAGGAACAGGAGCTGTAGGCAGCAGTTTAACCAATGTTTAATAAATACACACCTAAACAACGGCTGGTGCTCAGAGACCATTTTTCAGATAGAGGATTTTAAAAAATAAATTTGTTTTTATTTTTCCTTTATGAATTTGCAATTAAAAAAACCCAGCCTGACACCTCTGGTGTAAAAACACTGCTCCTCTCTGCTCTAACAACAATCTCTTTGTACAAATGAGGGAAAATCCATCAATTCTCTTGAAGTCTTCCTGAGGTTTTTTCTCATGGAGTGAGGAATCTCAGAGAGGAACGAGAGAAATCTTTGTCCTTCTGCAGGGCTCTTGTCTCAGTTTCTTCCCTTCAATTCTGCCACATCTTTGCCTTTTGGCATCTGCAGCCCCAGAGGTGCCAGCTCAGGGCTGTAGCACCACCAGATACAAAAATCTACATTTTTTTTTAGTCTCCACAGCCTAATTTCTCAATGCCAAACAAAATCCTCCACGGTTCAGAGACCACTTCTCCAAACACCACTTTCACTGCTCTTTCTTTCTCCTCCCCAGCCCGGGACAGCAATCTGGCTGCACTTAAAACACTTTGCTTCCCATCTTTTATCCCTTGGAAGGGACTCGAGAGGTTTATTACACTCTGATCTTATCACCAGCTCCTCCAGCACAGCCTTGGCAGGGCATGGGGTGTCCCAGGAGGCTGGGATTGCCCCGTGGCACCCGTGCCAGGGGTCCCTTCCATCAGGAGCAGCTATACATACCTTTATTTTATACATTTTTAGGTAGATATATATTTATCCCACCCTCTTCAAGCCATGCTGGCAGTTTATTTCAGCACCAAACGGTCACTGGGAAATTTCCATGGGGCATTTATGAGGGTTTAAACCGATTTTGCCAAATTAAGGGTGGCGTTACACCACACACTGAAAGCTCTTCCAGCTAAAGGCTGTTGGGTGCTCGTAGTGCTCGTGGCAGCTACAGCAAAGAGAAAATAATCTCCTTTTTTAGCTCTCTCTGTCATTAATTGTCAGTGGGTTGGGCAGCCCTATGTATCAGCCACCCATGAAATAGGTTTAATGGCTGAGGAGCAATGCTGAGAAAGGAAATAAAGCAATTTGAAAATTATCTTCTCTCAATGTGTCCAGCACTCCCAGGATCTGTTTATATGGGGGAGGACATAATTTCATGTTTTGCAGAGCACAAATCCACCAAGATTAAACACCATGAGCTGAACCCTTGTCTGAGGGAGGCCAGCTCGATGTTGATTTACACCTGCCCAGGAGTTAATCCTCTGAATCCAGCCTTAAAGCTCTTTGAGAAAAATAAACCCAACAACAGAGACTTGTTCTATTAAATAATAATAGCTAAAAAGAAAAAAAAAAAGGATGAATAAATTAACTGATCCATGGGGGGAGAAAATGCTCCAAAATCAAAGCTCAGGGCAATAGCCAAAAAGAACCGGTCTCATTTAGGGGCAGATGAAAGAACATGTAAGTTCAGCATGATGTCATGGCTGTTTATGCACTTAAATGGCCCTTTATCATCCACCAGACACAAAATGACTTGCTAAGGCTCCCACTGGACGGATGGTCCGTCTCTGGAATAAATGTTGACAAGTTTTATATCAAACCGTTGATCCTTTTCAATTCCCAGCGCGGCCATTTGAGCCCGTGATTAATAACCTCGCAAATCTTATCTGTTTGAAAATAAGAGGAGCTGGGTTTGTTTCCTTCAGATTAGGGTTCAGGGCTTAACAACAGGAAAATTGCCTGCCGAGCTCACTGTGCTTTGCGTGGCACATGGAAGTCCCAAACCCAGAAAACAGAATCACAGAATGCGCTCAGCGCTCCTATCACAAAGCAAATAAGCTACTCCACGAGCAGTGATAACATTGATTCCTGGAGCCTGTGAGCAAGGAATTGTTTGATATCAGGCAGAGTAACTGTGAACAGAGAGATAGGCACTTGTACATTTAAATTAAAACACTAATTGGCCGATAAGATGTACCGCAAAAAATAATATCCAGCCTCAAAGTTCCTGGGGGTTTGGCAAACTGGGATGAGAAAGATTTAGGTAGCGAGAGAGAGCAAAATGGGAAAAGAATTCGGGGTTCTAGATCTGTGTTTGGCCTGGATACAGCTGATATCCAGAATAAAAGGGAGATACCCATTAATAAAAGGGAGAAAAAACAGAAAAAACCACCCCAGATTAAAATCCACTGCTGCCACTTTTGTCCAGGCTTTCCCTGATGTCTGAAAAATACTTTTACTGTGAGAAGATGCTGGTTTACAGACAGCACAAGGACAAGAATCAAATAAAAAGTGGTGTCGAGATTATGCAGGCATTTGAATTTAACAGAGCCACCAGCCGAAGACAAAAAATTCCTTTAAAATCCACGTTAAAATCCACTTAAAATCTGCACAGTACGTAAGGTTTTATAGAGGATATAAAGCATTCCTAGCACAGTTTGGGAAAAGAAGAGCTCGCCCTGAACCCAAACATCTTCATCCTTCTCTCTCCAGTTCCCCCACCACATCTCTGCACCTACAACCAAAGCTACAAAGAATAATTTAAAAATATTGCCAGACCTTTGCCCTGAAGAAAAAGGGCAGAAAAGTACTAAAAAGGAATTTTTCCCCCTGCAAAAATCAAAGAGAATTCAGCTGAAATACATTTGGTTTTCAGCGCTCCGGTATGTTGAAGCTTCCCTGTGAAATCAAGCGCTGCCTGCCAAGATTTTAATTCCTTTTTGAAATGTAGCTTTTTGTCCCAAATAGTCAGTGGGTTTTCTCTTAAAAGAGCTTAGAGTTATTGCAATATTAAAAAGAAAAATTGCCTTGCCTTCGCCTTGCACACAGTGGGCTGCTCACGGGGGCTGGAGATAAGCACTGAGAGCTTTAATTACATCCCTTTAATATAAAATTCTTTGTCTGCCTTTAATTTTACGGCACTTTCATGCAAAGCCAGGGCGGGGAAGTAAACAGAAATTTCTCCTTGTGCTTTTTGTTAAGTGAGAACATCAAGGGCCACCAATAACTCACCCGAGTGAGGAAAGGATGGAGCTGGAAAATGAGGCGGATCGTGGAAAAAATCGAATAATCTCTGTGGAAAAAGCAATTTATCCCTGCGCTGGCAGATGGCTACAGACAGGGGATTTTGGGATAAATCTCATCTCATAGGAGTCACCTCCCGGGGCCTGGGCCCAACCAGGTAACACATTTCTCAGGGAAAATATCTGGAGTTTTTTTATCACTAAATAAAAATTCACTGATTTATTTCCTGTTTAAGAGGGGTGGGTTTCAACCAATGAACTCTCCGTGCCAGCCCAGAAATTCTCAGCAAAGCCCAGATTTCTCTCTGGTTGATGAAAATTCTCTGCTTTGTGACAAAAAATGGTCAATACAAAAAGAGGGGGGAAAAGAGTCAATAAAATTGATGAATTTTGATAAGTTTTTTGATTTTTCACTGCCAAACACCACTTTTGTGTTAATTTCTTTTGTATTTTTATTTACAAAAATAGGATTTTTTTTGTAAATACAAAAATCCTGACTAAATATTAATGGAGAACAAGGCAAAGGGGGAGAGGGGGTAAATATTTCAGATGTAATTTCCTGGATCAGCACCATAGGAGCAGAATCCACCTTTGCGTCACCATGGAATATATTACAATAATGAAATTAATAATAATAATAATAATGTTATTGTTGTTATTATTATTATTATTGTAATAAATGATTGGAAAATAAATACACTTTAGAACAAATACGTCACATAAAGGAAGCAAATGTGTTTGTCCACGAGAGGTCTCTAGAGCCCTGGTAATCACAGGATATTTCCATGGATTCCGGTGCTCCTGCTTTGAAATGAGACAAATGTTTGGGATTTCGTGTCCCCTCACCAGCTCATTGGCTTGTCCCCTCTGGATGGGGCACATTTTGGGCTTCCTCAGCCAGAGGAGGAGGAGGATGGATGTGGGTAAATGTCTCCAGGACACAAAAAAATCTACATTAGCTCATGGTTACAAGAGCAAGTCAGGCAAAGAGAAGCCTTAACGATTCTGGGATTTTGGGATCCTAGTGCGTGTTTATCCCAGGGGGAGAAGGAATTCTTCCTGGTGAACACACCTCCCCCAGTGCCAAGCAGTCAGTGGTGGCACTGGCAGCCCTGCGAGCTGGGGGCAGGATGGGAGAAGTGCCAAGTCTTCATTTCACTTCAGTTTTGACTGAAGAGCTGGAACGTGTGGGGTGCGTTTGCCAAAACTTCCTCTCCCGGGAAGGAGAGGTTCCTTCAGCAATCCCTCTGCTGAAGCAGTGGGAATCCCCTACGAGCTGCTGGTCTTTCTAGACTGCCAACATTTGCAAGGGTTTGCACAACTTGGCCATTGAAACCTCAGTATTGATTTTGACCTCCTTACCAATCACAGAGTTATAATTTTTTTTTTTTTAAGGTTGGAAAAGCCCTTTAAAACCATCAAGTCCAATTGTTTCCCAGCACTGACAAGGTCACCGTTAAACTCTGTCCCCAAGTGTCACATCTACATGGTTTTTAAATCCCTGCAGGGATGGGGGCTCCACCTGGGCAGCTGTGCCAGGGCTGGACAACCCTTTTGCTGAAGGAATTTTCCCACTATCCAACCCAAACCTTCCCCTGGTGCAACTGGAGGCCATTTCCTCTCGTCCCATCACTTGTTACCTGGCAGAAGAGACCAACCCACACCTGGCTGCACCCTCCTGCAGCAGAATAGTTACAGACATTACATTTTTACTCAGAACATTCAGAAATCAAACGAAATGCCATTTTGGTTGTATAATTACCAATATTTCTGCTTTGGTCGGTTACTGACCAGGAAGCAGAAGAATTGCCAGATGTTTACAGCACAAACTTTTACAAGTAAATCCCATTTCAAGAAGTCTTTATAAAACAAAGATAGTCTGGAAGTATTTATAGCTGATAATGGACACGTTTGGAGAAAGCTCCAGAGAATCCATTCTCACAATTTCACAAGTTTATGTTTCTTTCTGTTTGTCTAAACAATAAGCTGCAAATTGTCAGCCAGTCCCAATATTCTTGTGGGATATTGTTTATTCATCCTCAGTAACTGCACTTCTGAGTCCAGCTAAGGTTAAATCCGGTCTCTGTGCATCACTCCCTCAAAATACATCTCCTTGCTGAAGAGCTGGAGCCTTCTCAGCACCTGGGGACTCCCCTCACTGCCCTGGTGTAGGTGCTAAAAAGCTAGAAGCGGAGAAATTCTTCAGCCTTTTCTCAATATTCTGTGAGCAGACTGTCTTTCCTGTGTAAACTATTTTAAACAAGGTCACAGTTCCATAAACTTCTTGCACCTGCAGGCTGTTTTGCAAGATTGTGGCTTTGACTTTGAAAATATTTTGGAATAGGTATCTTAGAACTTGGCCAATCCTCTCAAGGGGTGGATGGCCGAGGAACCAATTACCTATTGCCACTCAACACACTTTTGTGATCTATCCTATAAAAGTAGTTAGAAAACTATTAAAGTGCTTCCACTTGTTCATGAGCCTGGACTCTGTGTCGTTTTCTTTACGCGTCTCGGACGTAACAGCGACACCCCGGCACCAAACTCTAAAGCAGAATGCACATATAAAGCAGCTCACTTCAAGAAAAAAACAGAGCTTATTTTTGGAACGCTCCATTTCCCTGTGTTAGTGACTGGGAATTGCAGAGGGAACAAATGGAGAACCTGCAGGGAAGACAAAAGGTGGAAAGTGCTGGATTAGTGCTGGGTTTACCACTTTTGAAAAAGCCAGCCACCACTTTTGGCTTGGCCAGCCTCGCTGACTATCGAGTCTCATCAAAGGACGTCGCGAGGAGAGCAGAATTCTGCTTTCAAGGAGATTTAAAGAGGAATAAAATCAGTCTTTACCTCTTTTAACAGATATTTCACTCATCCCCTGTCACAAGCAGGGCATAAATCTCCCTACTCAATACCTTGGCATATTCTTCCTTGGAAATCTCCCTGCTTGCCTCCCATCCCAGAAATGGAAACATTTCCCTGAAAGACAAACAGTGAGTGCCTGAGAGCAGCACCCCCACCCAGCCCTGGGTGAGTGGGCTCCCGGAGCCCATCCCAGCACAGAATTCCTCGGATCCAGGCCCTGAGGAGCCTCTGGCAGTCCCAGGAATCTGGGCATTGAACGATGAATGCCTTAAGTGTGGTTTTCCACTTTTTTTTCTTTTGGTTCTCTTTTCTGATTTGTGGGCCATTAAAAACGTTCCAGCGGGGTTACAGGATACCCTTTAAAATACGGAGATTTCTGCGTAGCACATGTGAACCCTTCTTCCTTACTCCCCTTTCATGGAGCCCCAGGGAGCTGCTGGAAATGCCGGCCCTGGGAGATCAAACGAACTTGGGCTCTGTGAATCAGACAGGGGAAACAAATTCAAGAGACAAGGTCCTGGCGGAAACACCCTCCGGAGTCATTGGAGAAGACAAATTGGAAGCGCTGGTCTCAGGAGGCTGAAAGGGGAGAGACAGCGAAACCATCCCGGGCTCCTGAGGAGGGAAAGCAGCATCCCGAAGGGAGCAAAGAGGCGGGTGGGGCAGTGCTCTCAGCACACGTGGGAGGTGCCAGACACATCTGGGGGGGCTTTTCTGCCCCGTTTGCCCATCAGCCTGCACAAAATCACCCAGGGCCCTCCCTCCTCAGCCAGTGGGAACTAATAAAGTGCCATAAATTTTAATTTCTCTAGGAAATATTGCTAAATGATGTTAGCAAATAGCATTGAAGTCAGATGTGGGGCAAGTGAGGAAGGATTTAAATAAAATAAATGCAGAAAAGAATCTCCAGCAAATGATTTGATGTGTGTTCCTTGGGAGAACTGGCCAAGACCATGGAGACAGGGTGCAGTGCCACAGCTCACCAATGACACTGAGGGAGAAAGGGGTGGTTAGAAATGGGCTTTCATTATCCAGTTTATATCAGTTGCAGAAGAGCCTCGAGTATCAGCAGAGCCTCAGATGTGCTCCAGAGTATCCCTAAAGTCACATGAGCCTTTGAGGGGCTGAAGTCAGGTTCCACCTGAAACCAAATGCCACAATCCCTTTCCAGAGCAGAAACATTTCGTGTTCTGGTTGTATCAGGAGTGGTTATCCGTGGGAAACCATCCTGTTTTGGACACCATGTGTGAACACAGATTCTGAGTCTTTCTGTGAGCATCACTCTGTGTGTTTTTTTGGAGAGCTGGACTTCCAGTCAAAGGTGCCCTGCCCATGGCGGGGAGTTGGAATGAGATGTTCTTTAAGGTCCCTTCCAACCCAAACCATTCCATGATTCCCTTGCATGCTTTGCCAAGATGTCCCTTTCTCTCTGAGACAAATAAAAAACATGGAAGTAACGTTCAAGGAACAATTTATCCACAGTTCATTCAGGTGAGGGATAACTGATTTAATCATCACTCATTTCAGTGCTTTTTCATCATCTCCAGAATACCAAATTATCCGGGAACAAGGTGCTCCACTAAATATCCATTCAAGGCTAACTGAGCTGATCCAGTTGTGACTATGAGCCCCAAAGTCCAGCAGGGATTTGCAGGGAAAACCTTGGGGTTATCACCGTGGCATATTCATAATGTGCATTAAAACTGAGCATTCTTCATAGTCCAACATGTCCAACATCATTTTTTGCAGTTTTAACCATTTTACTGGGGGTGATTGCCCAGCATTTACATGGAGTATCACACCCCAGGTATCTACAGCAGCTGCTGCCAGGTTTCATTTATAGGTTTGACCATGTTTGGGGTTTTTTGCAGACTTTCCCCCCTTTTTTCACCTTGCCTGCTCTGTGCCCCACCCCAAAAAGTGCAAAGGCTGCTGTAGGTCTGGGCAGAGCCCAGGAGAGGCTGCGAGGGTGTACGGAAGCTGCGAGGAACAGAAAGCAACCTCTCGGGTTAACAGCTGAAGAATGCTGCTATAGAATTGGCCAGACAGCCTCTTCCCCAGAGTTTTCCCGTGGGTAAAAGGCAGATCATAGCTCTTCCTTCCCATGAAAGGCACTTTGATCTCCCTTGATGAAATGCTTTATGTATTTTGGGAGTTGAGTGTAATTGGCTGGGATGGCTCAAGGCTCTTCCCCATCCCCAGAACTCCTCTGCGGCGGTGTTTGTTCTGAGAGCCTCGCACAGCACACGGCTCCTCCGAGTGCACCACAGATCAAGAGCAGCATATTTATGGCTTTGGGAAAATCTCACCAGAGATCAGTTAAAATCCTCCTTTCTGCGTTACGAAAAGCATTTTGTGTGGCTGCTCTGCCCCGCTGGGAGCCAAACCCGTGTCGTCAGGAGCTGCCTGACATGTCCAGTTATGAATTGCTCAGCAGTGGCTGCACAAGGGCTCAGCGATGCCTGCTGGGATTTACTCTCAGATATTTGGGCTGACCACAATGTCAGCCCTGCTGTCACCACCGAGGGTTGCCAGCCCAGCAAGGCAGTGGTGTGGCACCAGCGTGACAGCAGAGCAGAATATTCCTCATGTCCACAGAGATGCACAGCTCTTACATCAGCATTTAGGCTGAGAAAGTCTCATTTTCTCACCTCTCCATGAATGATGACATTTATTCCCAACTATTGTTTTGGTGTAGAAAGTAGGGTAAAGAAGGCTGTATCTGCAAAATCACTTATTTTGTTAAAGTAATAGGGGAAGGAAAACATTCCTGGCATTATGGCTTTATCAGCTTATAAACATGTGGTAGAAGCCTACATGCCTTAGAATAACAGCAGGAACAAGAGTGGGAAAGGAAACACTGGGATCTGGATGCTTTAGTAAAGACAACCAGCAGCACAGCCCATTGTGCAACCTCACAGCTTTTCCCACTCCTCACCTCTGCAAAACACTATCAAATATTCTTAAACTTGATTTTATAATTAATTTTTTCATTCTTTTTCAACCGATTACCCAGCCCTCTCCCAAAGAACAGCAAGAGCAACAAAGAGTGGAATTTCCCATGCTTCATCCAAAAGGGAGGTTTGAAGGTTAAAAGAGGTTATTCAAAAGGTAACAAGTGGGCATCATTTGGGGCGTTTTGCAGAAGGAAAAAATTGTGATCCATCATCCCGATCTCCTTCTGCAGATCCATTTCCAACACCTACAACAGCCAGAAGTCCCTGACGTCCTGGGGCTGGGACAAGGACTTCAGCCATGAACCCTCCCAAGGTTTATTTTGCCCAGGGCCATTTTTGGGCTACTTTGACCAAACAATTCGGGGTCAGCACTTCAGACACACTGTCCCCTTCCCAGCTACCAGGAAATGCAAGAGGACACTCTGGCTGAGAATGTCACTCCTACTTTCCCTTCCTTATCTTTCCTGGAAAATGAGATAAAAACGTGACACGCTGGGACATGTCAGATCTGCATCTCCACCCCCATTCTGTGGATGAGGAATAAAAAGGTCATTCACCACTCAGCATATTTGGAAAGTCTCTCGTGCACAGAGCAGACACCTCCAGATGTCTCCATCAGTGACGTTATATTTATTAGTGGACCAGGCAGCTTGTTAGGCTAATTGCTCCTGGAGGGATTTAACTCCACTGAGGGAGCCTGAACAGGGCTCAACTGTTCCAGAGCATTTGCTGCCACTCCTCCCTTTGATTTACACTCCTCGTAAAATTTTATGGCCAGATTAGAATGAACTTCACTTGCACTACGGTTCAATAAAATTTTTTATGCTGAATAAAAGCAAAAATCAATGCGGTAGCTAATTACAACTTTAATGAGGAGAGGAAAATACCTCAAAAGGGGTGACCCAAAAATCCCCCCAGGACAGATCCCTTTGGAGACTTTGCTTCAGACGCCTGAGCTCGGAGGCTGTTGGGAGAGCAACAATAAAGGAGTCACAATTTAGGGAAGAGCAATTTTGGGTGGAGGAAGAGCGATGTGACTTTTTATGGCAGATGTGAGGGAGTCGGGGTTCCTGTAAATGGGAGAAGGGAGTGAGTGGTTATCAGTCACTTTGGCTGGAATGTCTTTGAGTCATTTGGCTGCTGAGCACATTCTTGTGGAGGGAAAAGTCCACTTTTGAAATAATTAGTTGCTTTGCAGAGATAATTTGGCCATACAGTGCATTTCTGCTGATAAATTACAGAGCTCCCTGGGCTACACTTTGCTTCACCAACTGTAAAGCTACAACATAAATCCAAACAGAAAAAAAAGACTTTTTTCATCCTTTCTTTCTGCCAGTGAAATACAATGTCACTGAAAATGGCCTTTCTAGCTCTACTGTGAACACATGAAAAATGGCAAGAAGGAAGGAGAATAAATAAGCGTAGTAAAATATTTACCATTCTAGACATCAGTAGCCAAGGGCAGATTGATGGGAAATGCTCAGTTTGGGGCTGACAGCCTTTAAATGACCTCTTTACAAGGCCTGAATCCTGAAATTCAACATGCAGGGGAGCTCCAGGGGGACGTCCAAGGATTTGGTGGGAGCACTTTGCCGTGTCAGGCGCTGGCCCACTGACAGCAGCCGGAATTACAGGTGTTCCCTCCTCCCAGATGCTGGGAAAGCAGCTCATCCCAACGAGGCTCCAGCTGCCCCCCTTCATGCAGATCATATGCTACATTTCACTTCTGGCCAGGGCTCACCTCCATTTATTGCTTTTTTGGCTCAAAATTAATGCTTTTGGGCTGCAGAAGCACTTCCCAAGATGGATTTTTCCACCGAGGAAGGAGCCGCAAGTGAAGGACCACTTCATACAGTCAAAGCGTGGGGCTTGGGAGATTTATTTTAAATTAAATAAGTTATTCCATGTGTCCTGGACACAAGCTTGCTATAAAGTAATTTGAAATCCAGGGAGAAAACCCCCCGACAGTCAATTTTTTCAGTCCTTGGAGCTGAAATACCCTACCAGTAGTTCATCACCTGGCAAATAAACCTGCCAGCTCCAAACTTTATTAATCATTTGCTGTACCCTGCTTGAACTTTTCCCAACTGAACTCAGGAGTGCTCTAATTCTCCACCCACTGGTACCAAAAGAAACAAGTAAAGAGGACAAAAGGAGAGCGATGAAGGCTTCATCTCTGCCTCCTCCACTGCAGGAACGCGAACTTCCAATAATTTGGGGACACACCTGCCTTTTCCCCACAGCGTCCCTACTTCTAGCCCAGTTTCTGGAACTAGGAAACAGCCAGACCAATCCCTTCCTTGATGGAATGGTTTTTTAATTTTTGGCCTGGACAGGGAATTTTTTTTTTACAGTGATTTCTCATTCCAGAGTCATAATTAACAATTTTTCTCATCATCTGCATGCTCTGACACCTCCAAAACCTTGCTTTATGATGTGCCTGTCTTCCACCTTCTAAATGTTACTGTTTTAGCCTTCAAGAAATAAGTGAAAGGGAAAGAGATGACAAGAACTCCACAGAAAAAAGGAACAGATGTTCCTGAGATCATAGCAAAACAAGCCACACACTTAATAGGAACAAACTGTGATATATAACATCGTTATTTCTCTAACCTTTCTAAAATTACCTATTTGACTGATTTCTTAGGTGTAAAAAGAGGCACAAGGCCTTCCCGCCTGTCAAAGTACCATTGTCTGGAGTAATTTAGAGGCACCCTGTTTCAGCACCTCGAGACCATGAGAGCACAGACAGATTTAAGGCATCTTTGGGTTTGTGCAAGGCTCACAAGAATGTGGCTCTTAATACCACTGTAACTGGAGAAGTGTTTCTAGAGGTCCAGCTGAAACCCAAAGCTCTGAATCAACGCACTCAGAAGTCAGATTGGCACATCCAGAGGTGGTTTGGGGTGGAAGCGGGGGCGCAGCACCTGCACCTGGTGGGGTGCAGCTCAAGGGCACAAGCGCAGAACAGGGATGAGGTTAGAAATTTGGGAATGGGAATCTCTCGCAGCTGCAGGAGATAAGATCAGCCTGCTACAGCACATCAGGCTGCTGCTTGCAGCACCCCAGCCCTGTTCAGCGACGCGTCCCAAACAGGGACATGCATATCACATATACAGGTGGAACCATTTTATATTCATGCATCCATTCCGCATGTACAGCTGTTGTAGCAATAAGTGTAAGAACTGCCTCAGAAAGGAAGAAAAACTATCCTTTAAATTCTGTTAAAGTCTCCTCCAGTGTCAGTCTAAGCAGGGATTACGAAAACACAAAGGTGTGCACCCAGATTTCCTTATTTTCTGAAATGGAATGGTGGTAATATTTTAATTATAAGGCATCTTTCCTTAATTTCTCCTCTCCAGACCTTCCACTTTGCTATATTTAATATATATTTTAAGTGTGTTCAATTTTCAGTATTTAATAGCAAGATGCATTAGGTAGGGAATACACTGTGGGCTGCCTTGGGCCAGTGACTGTCGTGGATGCTGTGGTTAATAAGGCACCTACGAGGGAATGATGAGGAATTCAGATCCCTTTCTAAACTGGATTACCAGACCCTGGCTGTCCTTCAGACAAGGGAAAATCGTGTTTGTACCACTTATTTCCCTGGCCATTAGTGCTGTTCCTAGAGGACACCTCAGCTAGATGTGATTTCTCCTGCCCCTTCCACTTCATGTTTTACACAGTCATAGACAAAACTATCAAATCCGTGTAGTTTCCTGTAACAGGTTTTTCCCACGTTTTAATGACTAAAACAACCAGAGGGTTCAGAAATACACAGTTTTTATTTCAAAAACAAATCTGAGAGAACAGAGGAGCTGCTAAATTGGGTCAGAGATCCACAGAGCCTGAGGTCCTGGTCGTCACGGTGGGGAGCAGCTGGCAATTTAGGAAAAACACCAAAGCACAGAGCATGGAGTGATCCCTCCCAGTGCACTCCTCCTGCAATCAGACTTCCTTCAAATTGCCTCCAGACCACCCTGGTTAGCAACCACTGAAAGCTGCACTAGCAAAAATATATCTCATTTCTCTCCAAATCCTTTAATACCCTCAACCTCCCCAGCATCCTGTGACGAGTTCCACACTCAGACCAGTGTGTTTTTCTGCAGGGAATTATATTTTTTGGGAAAGCTGCTGCTTGCTAACATTTCTGGGACGAGCTTGTAAGTGATCATGGGGGAGAGCCATCGGTGGCAGGGTCAGGTCCTTCTGGTTTGGAACCAAGCTGCAGATTTGGAACCGGCTGGGCGGCCTCGTCCCTGTGGGAAGAACGGCGATGCTGAGTTGGCGTCTCGTGGCAAGGAGGAAGAACAACACCCCCAGCCTTTCATTTCTACCACGGGGATGATTTGGAAGCAGATATGAGATAGAGCCAACAGGAATTGTGCCAGCACTGCCAAATGAAGCCTCCCTGGGGCAGCTCCAGAACTGGCCAGGACTGTCTGGACTTGCAGAGCATGTCCTGTTTGGGTTTTATCTGAGGCTTTCCCTGCTGGATCATTTCCTCCACCAGGCAGGTTCGGACAGCCAGAGAGGGGAGGGAGCAGCTACCTGGCAGCAGCAGCAGGTTCATGTTCACCCAGCAGGTATTTTGCACTTTTGGCCTGCTTTATGTTCTTTAAATATGTCTGGTTTTCAGAAGGAGCTGAGCTCTGCATCTCCTGAAAGTCATTTATGGCATTTCCCCTGACAGCCAAGGATTAGTGTTTATTTTAAAAAGCAAACTAAATGTAAGCAACAAAATTTGCCTTTTGCTTTCATGAAAGCAAAGACTCCATATGGAAAAGGCTCCAGTGGAAGAGTGTGACAATCATGTGGCAGGAGGAACAGCACTTCACTGAGAAGGGAAGCACGTTCTTTGTGAATATAATTTTCAGATTTATTCTGAAAGATATCTGAAATATATTTCAGAATAAATCTGAAAATTATATTCACAAAGAACAGAGCCATTCCTGTGGGGATTTTCCAAACATTTATCTGTTCAAATAAATCCTGTCCACACAAATCCTTGAGTGAGCAAGTTTGACCATGTAAACAGCCTCTGTTTGGGGCAGAGGACTCTTTATTTCTATAATGGGACAGATTTTCTAAAGAAGAGAGTGTCCAGAATGGACCGTCCTGCAACTCATAAACCTATATGGAGACCTAGATAAAACCCAGATAAACCCAGGTAACAAACAAATTGGCTGCACCCATGAAGTGCTTGTGCAACCATTCCTTTTCAAATAATATATAGAGTGTTTGTCAACTTCATAAACACATTAAGCACTAAATGAACAACATTTTTTTACATCAGGTAAAAAAAATCTGTGCATTTATGCTTCAAATATCTATGGAGTCATAGAAGTCAATACAGGAGGATGGGAGTTCTTTACCTCTTCCTGCCTGTCATTATTTTACCTGTAATAAAATTCAACCAGGCCCCAGCCTGGTGTTAACCCATTCAGCTGGAAATCTGCAATGCACTCGTGGAAAACTTTATTTCCGGTCAGGCCATTGTACACCACGGGACGGGTCTGCTCATCCAGAGCTGCAGAAACATCAAAGCTCTTGCCACCTTGGAGAAGAGTAAAAAAGGAAACAATGTCACCAACCTTCAGCAGTATTTTATCTCAAAAAAATGCAATAGCTATTATTTTTGTGTATGGGGGTTTTATGCATTTCTGAAGAGTAATAGCTCTGTCTGCTTTGTAAATCAAGTAAACTAATCACCCATATTTCCAGCTGAATCCACCTCATAACAGATGTTTGGAAACCCCACAAAAAACTCTGGGTTTTTTATACTCTGGGAAAAATCCAGACTGGGTTTTCCCCCATTCCATATTCCAGGAAAAATTGGTTTTCCCCTATTCCATATTCCAGGAAAAATCCAGTCCGGGTTTTCCCCCATTCCGTATTCCAGGAAAAATCCAGTCCGGGTTTTCCCCCATTCCGTATTCCAGAAAAATCCAGTCCGGGTTTTCTGCCATTCCGTACTCCGGGAAAAATCCAGTCCGGGTTTTCCCCCATTCCGTACTCCGGGAAAAATCCAGTCCGGGTTTTCCGCCATTCCGTATTCCAGAAAAATCCAGTCCGGGTTTTCCGCCATGCCGTACTCCGGGAAAATCCAGTCCGGGTTTTCCGCCATGCCGTACCCCGGGGTATCCATTTTTTCCGGATGAATACGAGCAACAGCGACCAGAAACAGGATCTGGAGCTCTCCCTCTGGAACCTGCAGCCCTGCTCCTGCAGTGGGCACGTTTCTCCCAGGACACACCACACCTATGATTCAATTTAAGCAGGGAAGTGCCCATGGCAGGGGTGCTGGAACCAGAGGATTTTCAAGTCCCTTCCAACCCAAGCCATGATTTTATGGTTCTAAGTCGATTTCTCAGGTGAGAATGTGAGGTGATGCATTCCCCAGGATCACATGGAATCTCACTGAATAGCTGTGAACACTGAAAAGTGTTAGCGGAGAAATTTTCCACCTTTCTGCTGCACTCTGTGAGAGCTCTATTTCTTACAGAAACTGAAAAACAGTGCTACGATTTTGCAGCTGTTGTGTAATATTGTTATGATATTATCTGGGAAAATATTCTGAAAGGTTTTAGCCAACCAGTACGGGAGGTGGATGGTCGGTGACCAATGACCTTATGCCATGCTGGCCACCCAAGTTACATAAACCGATTTATAATTAAATAAATGAGTCATTATTACTCCTGAACTTGTGTGTTGTTCCTCGCCACTTGTGCTGCTCACAGTGACAAACAGTCTTTCCTCTGCTAAAGGAACTGCATCCCCGCAATGAAGGCAGATGTAGCCGGACTGTGTTGAGCTTACCAGCAGTAAAACTGACTCCATACTTATCCTGGATAACCCCATCCTCAGCCAGCTCAGCCAGGGAGGCATTGGACCACTCAATGCCAGCCTTCCTCCCATCAGGAAAAAACACATAACCTACAGTGAGGCTGAAGGGGAGAGGAACAGAGCGGATTTAAAGTTCAACCAAAATTCAAAACCACCAGCACAACAGCCAAGAGAATTGGAATTGTTTAACCCAGAGAAGAGAAGGCTCCAGGGAGACCTTATAGCCCCTTCCAGTGCCTATAGGGGTTCCAGGAAAGCTGGAGAGGGACTTTGGAAAAGGGCATGGATAAGGGAAATAGCTCCCCACTGCCATAGGGTTAGATGGGATGTTGGGAAGAAATTCTTCCCTGTGAGGATGGTGAAGCCCTGGCACAGGGTGCCCAGAGAAGCTGTGGCTGCCCCTTCTCTGGAAGTGTCCAAGGCCAGGCTGGACAGGGCTTGGAGCAGCCTTGGGGCCATGGATATTGGTCTTTAATCCTCTGGATGCAGAGCACACCAGTCAGCAAGGCAGGGCTCCCTGTGGAATGCAGACTGCAGTCAGATACACCTTCTCAAACAGCTGGAAGTGCCCAGTTTGTGCCTCTGAGTCATCCAGACAGTCACACAGGCAGCTGCATCAGCCCTCAGCCATTGCATGGGAAGGAAGCAAGGGGAGGTAAAAGCCCTCCTTGTGACTAACAGCAAATGAAAAACTGGGAGCAGGGAGCAGGAGGGCACGGATGGAAATTGGGCTGTGCAGGTTCAAAGCAAGAATGCGCACACAGGTGTCCTGCAGAGCAGCTTTTGCCACCTTAGAGATGAGTGGTTTTAGCAACATCAAGTTCTTTTGTCACTTACTGAGTTGTGGTAGCTGGCATGTTAATAACTGTTAAATGTGCTGCAGTCCCATCCTGCAAGAGAGAGAAGAAGCAGCCAAAGTCGTGCAGACTCAGTTCTGAGGGTCCTTCACTGGCTGGACCAAGAAGACACTGGCTATAACTCAGCTTATGCAATGTGCTATGGCTTCATACTTTAAAAGCCTCTCACTACATCTTCCATGAAAATCTGGCTGCAAACGAATCCAGGAATATAAACCAAACACGTTCAGGACAGATTAAGGACGATGGGAACAACAGAAAGTCCACAGCAAGAGGACATAGGAGGGAAACAAAGCCTGCAAAGGAGCACAAAACTGATGACCAGACTTCTCTTCTAACCTGTATTAGTCTATCTGGGAGCAGCAGACAGGGAAAATATTAAGAAGGAACTGGAATCTCCTGGTTTTACCAATTTCTCTTCCATCCTTGAGTCTGGAACACTTCATACTCCACTTGGGCTGCTCTGAGGCAAATTTAAGCCTCCTCTGCGATGCAATAAATGTACAGACACTCAGGGTAAGAGGGCTCCAAACTTCAGTCTGCAATAAACTTCTTAACAAAGTCAGCTGGCTTTTAATTAGGGGCAGAACAGCCACAGTCACTGTGAGTCCTGAATAACTGAAGAACAGGGAGAGGTTGCTACCTGGTTATACACATTGTGGTGCCTTTGGAAAAGGTACACAGGCACGTGATAAATCAGGATTTGCACAGAAGTGGGATTTTCCAAGCTGTGCTTTTGTGCTGGCCCCATATATCTGGGAAAAGAACTTTTATTCTGAATTCAGGCTAAACCCCTGTAATGCTGCCTATAATAGGGAGTTTTTCTTTACGCCTGGCTTGGCAAAGGAAATGCCTTTTCAGGAGCATCTGCTGGGCTTGGCTGGCAGCTGGCAGGGCCAGCCCTCAGCCTGTCCCTGGGCTGTGTGCTCCCAGCAGCCACAGCCCTGCCTCTCCTGCACACAGCACAGCAGAGAATTATTGCTCAGCACAGGCAGAAATATTTGCTGACTGCTGTCACGAAGGCTTAGGATGCCTCAAACACCTCAGGCTTCCCATTAATGGGAATCAGCACTGCAGCAACTCCACGGAGTGCTGGGTACTTGCAGCAGCTGAGAAACTCTCCTGTAAAGCTGCCTGCTAATTTTTTCTTTAAAAAGCCAAAACAAACAGTTTCAAGTTATCAAAACAAGTTTTGCTTCAATCAGTGTAGCAAAATCTCAATTTTTATACCCATAGCTCTGCTTTTGAGAGCTGCTCCCGACACTGATCTGGGCTAATGGTGCCACCAGCCAGCACTTCTGATTGTACACCATGGATGCTCCCAACTCCTTATTTCTGGGTACTTAAATAAGCCTGAAAAGGTCAGAAATATTTCCTGGTTAGGTAGCACATGGCCATGTTAATACCTACTTCAAAGTGTGCCAAAATCATGACATAACGGTAAATCTCAGCCCAGTTCCGGATACCTGCAAAAGAAAGAACAAAATCCCCCAGCCTGAAGTTCACCATTCCTGGGAAGCGTGAACTAACAGGACCTGGGTTGACATTAACTTTGGATAAAGAAATATCCAGTAATTGACAATGTGGTAAGCAATGCACGTCCCCAAAATAGTGATGGTATTTCCTCTGGAGTGTCTTAACTTCATGCCCAGGCATTGACCTGGGTATTTTAACAGATAATCCTTAGTCTCACTGCCCTGCCAGTGTCAGCTGCAGTGCAGGTATTCCCAAGGGAGGGAATTCTTTCCAGTGCTGTTACCATAGGAGTGGCTCCGAACGCCTTTGAGGGACAGCTCCGTTTTCCCATGGTTTTCTATTTCAATCTCTCCAACAGACTGGCCCCACTGCTCGTGTCGGAAATGCTGTTCCCTTTGTCTGGAAGAAAGGAGTGGATCAGCACAGACGAGATCTCCAGGTCTCCTCAAGAAGCCTTGATGCCAATCTGATGGATTTATATCCCAAAATGAAAGAACATTCAGAGCATCTGGACCATGGCTATCCCAGATTTCCACTTCTACATCTCCCAGTTATTACTACATAATGAGACACCTGAGAATGAAACAACTGCGAATTCTCACCCTGGCAGACTACAAAATCACCCTTTGTTTGAAGAAATGCTGGGCTGCCAAGCAGCTGCTGCTTAGAACTCAGCAGGTGTCACCAAAACCCACATATTATTGATATACGTAATTTCTGCTTCTATTTAGACAACATATTCTTGGTTCTCGTATTTTCAGCTCTCCAGAGCTTGTATAGTAATTAAAACACCCACTTCAGCTCCTTTTTCACAGGATTATATTCCTTTTCTTAGATATAGCTGGACCACTGACTGTGGAAGCTGCCTAAACCAATGGAAAAAGACAGAATAAGAAATATTCCTGATGCTGAAGGTTTCACCCACATATCAGGAAGATCCCACCTCTGTGCAGGATTCCCCAGCTGTGGTGTGGCACTGAAAACAGGAGCCATGTCCTTTATTAAAACACTTCAAATTTAAACATGCCTTCTAAAATCTACTACAACACACAACAGACCTTGAAGAGATCTGTAGAAAAAAGTTATTATTAACCCCAGAAGACAACGATCTTGCCTCTCACTTTTTGACCCTCTGGAAGAGCTTGATGGTCCACGGCTCCTGGGCTAAAGCACGAGCAAATGTGCTGGGGTTACTGTCAACATTAAAGTTAAAAACTTCTGTGGAGTTCTCCCAACTAGGAAAAGAGAGGGGGAAAAAAAAGACATTATTAGCATTCAGCTCATGCCAGGCCAAGTCGTACCTTGCTACTTTGACAGTGGCAATCTTTGTATTTTTTTGGGAAATTCTGATTTTCACCCTTTTAAATGAGCCATGAGCTCACTGTACGTCCCAAAGCAAGATGAAACACTTACTGCAAAGAGAATTTAACTGGTACGAGTTCTCCTTCCTCTTCACTCCACTGCTGTCTGTAGGGTCCTTTCCTGCAAGGCAAAGCACTATAATTTTATATCACTCCTAAACAAACAACCAAATGTTTCTTGTGTGTTTGGAATTGGATGGAATAGGAGACGCTGCAGAAGAATCTATAATACTATACACCACCAGATATGATTTCATTCCTTAAAAATCAAAGTGTGTCAGTTACCAAACAGCTTTTGGTTCAAGATGTTGAACTATTTTCCAGATAGTGCTGAAAAAGCCTTGGTTTTACATGTAGATAAATGACATTAGGGAGTGCTGCAGTACCTGAGTAATCCATCAAAATTTATTTTCCAGCACATTTGGGGCTCCAGGTATTCCATAGTGAGCCCTCCTCCACTCCAGATCTCTTCGGATTCATCTCTCACCATCATGTTTGGATGCTGTGGGTGCTGAAAAGAGGAAACATTTCAGGAAAATATTTGTTTAATTCAGTTGTGAGGATGCCACACAGTAGTCTTGTTATACTAAATATTACTAAAACCCCAAAATAAGGCACTTCAATCCTATCTCTTTTTTTTTTCCCCCTATATTCTGCAAATAGGATTTCTCCTGCTTTTTCTGGTCATGGCTACTCAGTGAAACAGATTTGTGAACTTAAAGAGAGTTGAGTGCGAAAGGATTTCTGTCAGGTCTTCTCTCCTTCTTTACTATGTAGCCAGCTCTCAACAAAAAAAGAAAATCCACAGGCAAAAATATGATTAATAATATCTGATTAAGGTTTCTTTTCAGCAAGAATGAAGCAGATGTGCATAAAACGCCCTAAAAGCTTTCCCTTCTCTTTTAAAGAGGCAATTCCAAATGGTTTTTATAGCATTAAAATGAAAAAAGGGAGGGGAAACCAATCATAAGCAGAAAATGGAACTCATTAACCACGTGCTGCACCTTCTTGGAAATACTGGATGCTCAAATTCTTCCTGGGGGATTTAATAAGCCACTTTTTAGAAAATATGCTGTTTTGTGCACATTATGGGAAAGGGGAATGAGTATCAGATCCTACTGAAAAGAAAAGGGACATACCCAGTACTCTGGCCAGTTCTACCACTGCCTTTAGACACAGCACTGGTGTCTTACTGGTGTGAAGATGCAGAGAACATTAATTTTGGCTTGGGATCCTATCACAGGTTCAAGGCACGAGTTAAATACCGCTCCTGAACATCACCCCACATCCAGCACTTACTTCAAACTCCCCTATCCCATCCAGCCTCAGGAAGAGCCACATCTCACAGAGGCCATCGGGACGCCTGGCGAGGCGAGCGATCACAAAGGTCTTGTTGGTCTCTGCAAAGCCGGTGAAGTACAAGGAATCGAGTGCCTGGGGAAAGGGAAATGGATTTCAGCTCCAGCTGGAGGCAGGAAAGGGAGAAGAGTAGGTCAGCAATCGTTTGTTTTCCAAAGGCTTCCTCTCAGGGATCGAAATTTACTTTCACTTTTTGTATTTCATAGCAGGCACCCCGAGAACAGCCAGAGAGCTTCGCGAGCAGCAGTGAAACCTCAGTCAAAAGACAGGAGAGCTCAAAAAAATGGGGTAGGGCAGTGAGGGGTGCCAGGCACCAGGACGCAGGGAACGGGAGTACCTGAGGGATTGCCAGGGGTATGCAAGGTGCTGGAATGCAGAGGATGCAGTGGGGTGGAGGTGGAGGTGGTGTAGGTCCAGGGAAGATTGAGTCCAAAGGGGAAAAGGTGTTCTGAGGGAACGCGGGGATGCTGGGGATGGGAGTTCCAAGACTGGGATGCTGGGGATGGAGTGCCAGGGGAACAGGGAAATGGGAGAGCCAGCGTTGGGGGAAACAGGGATACCAGGGAATGAGAACGGGGCGGAGCAGAAGCGGGTCCCAGGGAAGCCGCTCTCAGGATCGGGGGTCCCAGGCCACTCACGTGGGGGTCTGCGCCGAGCGGGCGCGGCCGCCGCGGCTCGGCGGTGCCTCCGGCCGCCCGCTGCCTGCAGGCGCCGAGGCAGAGCAGGAGGCAGCCCAGGGCCCAGCGCTTCAGCGGCGCCCCGGAGCCGGGGGCGGCCGCTCGTCNGCCAGCAGCGCCGCGGCCAGCAGCGCCAGCAGCGCCGGCAGTGCCGGCATCGCGGGTGCGGGGTGCGGAGCGATGCTGGGCGCGGTGCGCAGCGATGCTGGGCGCGGTGCGGAGCCCGGTGCGGGGCTGGCTCCGGCCGCCTCCAAACCCCGCCTCGGGGCCGCTCCCCGCCGTGTCCCGGGATGGCTCGCGGTCATTTCCGCGAGGGGCTTGTCCAACTCTGGGAAGTTGCTTTTGCTCCTTTTATTTACTACGCACTCCAAGGGAAGTTCAGGCAATTCTCCTGGGAAAGATGCAGCCGAATTTCTAGGAAACCCTCCAGTGATGCGGTGCAGAAAAAGCGGGTATTAGGCTCTCTTCCCCGAGGCACCCAACTCTTTGCTGCAGATGGCTGAAGGAGAGTCCGTTTAAGATTAGATATATGAAATAAGTGTCTCACAAGGAGGGTGGAGAAACACCGGCACAGGCTGCTCAGAGAGGCGGTGGGATGCCCCATCTCCGGAAACATTTGGATGCAGCTTTGAGCAACCTGGTCTAGTTGAAGATGCCCATGGCAGGGGGCCGTTGGACTAGATTGCCTTTAAAAGGACCCTTCCGAATCAAACTATTCTATGATTTTATGATTTCTGATCCTGTTTTATTGGGCTCTTGGCGTAAGTGGGTCCTTTACTTGCTCCCACTGCCGGCTCCAGCCAACAGGCAGCAGCTTCACCCAAGGAACCAAACAGCCCCACCCACAGCATCTCTTCAGCATCTCTTATAGGTACCATTTCTAGACGCCATATTTTTGAAGCATTTGGCTGGCTGCACAAGAGATCTTTTTATTCCTTTTGCAATTAACAAGCATTTAGTCTCATTTTCCTACACCGAAGCAAACCCAGCCTCTCAGGAGAGGTTGAAGTGCAGCTCATCTCACCTTGGAGAAAGCTGGGGCTCTCAGAACCTGTGATTTCTTTGTCTCCTGGGTGTTTTGACTCCCTGTTAGCTCTCCAAACTTCTCAGCAGACACCCTGTTACTTGAAAAAGCATTTATTGTGCATTTTTATGCCTTGTTTCAATTGTGCCTCAGTTTGGTTTTATAACCACCTCTGCCCTGGTTTGCGTTTAACAGATCAGTGCTTATGGCTCTTTTGGTTTTCTTCTCTGAATGCAACTTGTTGTTAGTAACCTCCTGAGCTCTGCTGCTCCTTTTTGCCCTTTATCAAGTTTGTCCTGATACTGATGTGCACTTATGCTGCCTCGGTGATCATGTTTCTATTGTTCCCTCAAAAGCTTTTAGTATATACGATGTTCCTTTTACCTTCTTAAAAAGGTTCCTCAGTTTTACACGGCTCCCCTTTTCTGAGACCAGGCACAACTGTTCTGTGTTGCTTTATTGTTGTCCATGGGCCACATTAAATTAAAAGGAGAAGGACAGAAGGCACCAGAGATTCAGACAATGAGGTTCAGAAATTCATTTCTGTAAATCACCATTGCTTCAGTCAGTATTGAAGGGACACATCTTAAAGTTAAGCACCTAGAGTAGGCAGAGAGCCAGAGGGATAATAAGGTTGTTTTCATACTGTGGAGGGATTGAAAACAGTCTGAAAGAAAGAGATGTGTCACAATGTTATCACCCTGCACCTGCAGCACGGCAAACGTGGCTCAGTCCACAGAAAGGCTGCGAAGGGAATGGATTATGAAAAACAGCTTTTCTTTTTTTCTAGAATTTAAAGACTTTATTGACAAAAAGCAATAGTCAGTGGGGAAAGAGCCACACAAATGGCAAACCTTTGGGACTTTACAAACATGCACATAATTAAATCCTCAGCAGCTCGAGTCTGCCTGAGATGGAAGGGGCTACAACAAATGACAGATTCTTCTAAACTCTTTTTGTTCCCAATGCAACCCACAAGCTTTGCTGCCCTTCGCCAAATTGTCAGAGTCCTGACACAAACCATTTGAATTTCAATATTTGCATTTCTGAGGGGAGGAGAAATGGGGCTTGAAGATTTCATACGGTTCAATGTGAAGCATTCCAAACTCCCAGAGTCTCCCCAAGCCACGGCGAAGGCATTGTGTGTGTGTCCCTGTGGAATCTGTAACCGAGATAAGCTCCGTTCCTTCCTGTGAGGACAGGAAGCATGGAAACAATTTGTTTCGTGCAACCTTCTGTTTCCACATCTCTTTGGTAATTTGTTTGAGGACTTGAAGTTATCTCTGGCAAACAATTTATCTTGGCAGTATTATTGGTGGTGGAAATGGGTTCCACACCACCGGGACCTGCAGAAGAACCAAGTCCTGACATGTCTGGGGATGTTTTTAGCGTGACAACACCAACGCTGTGTGTATTAAAACAAGTCCAAGAGCTGCTCCACGTGTTCAGCAAAAGTGTGGGGAGGAAAATACTCAACTGACTTGTTTTTAAGATCAGGAGGAAATGAGAAATCTGCGACTGATACACAAGGAAAAAGCAAGCTGACTTTAAGAATTCCTTGTTAGTATAAATTTAAGCTTCTGCATACTGTCTTAAGCATCTGCAATATTGCTAAAAATAGATGACATAGCACCTAACTTTTTTTGTAACTCCTGGGAAATTCTGGTGTCTCAGCCATCCTGAGATAAAAGCACAAGAATGGTAGTTTTCTCAAGGGTTAAGATCACTATAATTTAATATAGTAGTGTAATAAATATAATACATCTAATAATATAATATCTGCTTTGTTCTCATGCCTGCATAAATGACATATGAGCTACATTAAGGAAAACACAGAGGGAGAACGAAGCTTTAGAAAAAGATCAGTTCTTATGTTTTTATGTCTACAGATATTTACATAATTATATTTGAATAGCAGAGACACTGGCATCAACTGATTTCGTTTCGTATGTGAAACCCAGCTGTTGGGAAAAAGACTATTATATGTAAAATCAAGGTTTTCATCACAGAAGAAGAGACAAACAGGCATGTGAGCAGCCGTATTTTATTGCACTTATCAGCACACACGACCGTTGTGCGCTGGCTGCCCGTGTCCCACTAGATGGTGGTCATGCTACAAGAAAAAAAAGGATGCAGAAGCGTGCCCGAGTTGTCATCGTTTCTGTTTGTCATCCTTCTGCATTTTTTACGTGTTTTAAAAAAAACCTCAGCTCACACACTGCAAGGTTTGTTGTTTTGCCTCTACTTTTTAAGCCACTGGGTCTGTATTTCTCCTAATACACAGTGGGAAATCCTGAATGAGTGTCATGTAATATTATTTCCATATCAAACAATTTAACTACTGATGTTCAAGCACAGGCTGACCAAATTTAGTGAACTGCTGAACATGCTCTTGAATTAGGTGCCAAATCACCTTTCTGAGATTCTCAGAAGTGAAATCAGAGTCGCAGAATAGTTTGGGTTGGAAGGGACCTTAAAGCTCATCCAGTTCCACCTCCTGCCATGGGTAGGGACACCTCCTGCTATCCCAGGTTGCTCCAGACCCCATCCAACCTGGCCTTGAACACTTCCAGGGGTGAGGTATGAGTTAATGAGGGATTGTAATGAAATATGTGTAGACATAAAGCAAAAATTCTTCGTGGAGAAACTGAAGTAAAACCCGTGTTCAGTTCTCGCAGGGGCAGGGTGATGTCCTGCTGCTGGTGATGAAGCCTCCAGAGGGATACAGATCTCCAGGGAGGCAGTAACACCACGAGGCATCACTTGGCAGCCTACAAATTCAGCTTTACTCTCAAATCCTGAGTGAGCCCATGAGGTGTGATAAGACAAAGTGCTGGGTGATGCACATGGGTCGGGGCACCCCCGGTTCAAACCAGGCTGGGGATGAGCAGATGGAGAGCAGTCCTGGGAGAAGGATTTAGGGGTGTTGGTGGGTGAGAGGCCGCACATGCCCCAGCCCAGAAACTCCCCATGACCTGGGCTGATCCCCCAGCGTGGAGTGCAGGAAAGGCGAGGGGATCGTGCCCCTCTGCCCTGCCCAGGTGAGACCCCACCTGCAGAGCTGCCCCAGCCCTGGGGCCCAGCACAGGAAGGACCTGGAGCTGCTGGAGAGAGGCCAGAGGAGGCACCAGGATGATCAGAGGGATGGAGCAGCTCTGCTGCGAGAGCTGGGATTGTTCAACCTGGAAAAGAGAAACTTCAAGGTGACCTAATTGTGGCCTTGCAGCGCCTGAAGGGAACCCACAGGAAAGATGGAATGCGACTATTTATAAGACCACGTAGCGAGAGGACCAGAGGGAACGACCTCAAACTGACAGAGCAGGTTTGGATTAGACGTTAGGAGGAAATTCTCCCCTGTGAGGGTGGGGAGGCCCTGGCACAGCCTGCCCAAAGAAGCTGTGGCCGCCCCATCCCTGGCAGCGTCCCAGGCGGGCTCCGACAGCGCTCGGCGCACCCTGGGCAGTGTCCCTGCCCGAGGCGGGGGGTGGGACGGGCCGATCCCTGCGGTCCCTCCCCGCCGGGGCCGCTCCACGTCGGGCATTGCGGGTGTGCCCGGGCGCGGCGCGGCCCCGCTCCTGCCCTCACGGCCGCTGCAGGGCCGCCGCAGGGCCGCTCCGGG
>VZTI01004617.1:482808-671229 GCA_013397865.1 Struthidea cinerea
AAAAAAAATTAAAAATCGTCCATCAGCAGCTATGCGAGGAAGCCTGGACGTGTCCCTGAGCCCCAGCGCGGGTGTTGTAGAGTCCGAGCTGCCGCCGTGGGAAGCTGGAAGGGCAGGGAGCAGCTCCCATTTGACTCCCACCTTTCCAGCCGTGCCCTGGCGCTTGCTCCAGGGAGTTTCCCTGATTTATGTGGTTCTAGTTTTCCTTATTTCCAGGAGGGAAGAACAGCGCTTGCAGGAAGTGAGAATGCAAATAGCTCTCAAATGAGAGGGTGGGTTCGTGCAGCACAGCGTGAGTGTGATGTGTGCCATAAAAAAAAGGGATTGGGAAACCACTGGCTACTTTTTGTGCTGAATATCCACTCGCATGATGGTATCAGGATGCAGAATTACAGTGATGTAACTGTTTGCTTTGCTGGAGACATAATTAGGTTGAAGTCGCCGTGACTGTTCACATTAACAGACTTAAATTAGCTCTTTTGAAGTGAATGCTCTCTGACTTTGAAAATTTACAGATAAAAAGGAGCCGTACTGGTTCATTAGGAGATGAAACTGATGTGAAATTTTAGCGGTTTGAGATTAGAGTTAAATAGCTGAGAGCTCTTTGTGGCTGAAAGGAATTGGTAATACTTTTATCTCTCTAAAGCTTCTTGGTTTTCCTTTAGCACAGTATATATTGTATCATCCAGATCTGCTGTATTTCTTTTTTATGCCTTTTATAAGGACAGAGAACTTTTAAAGAAAGTGAATTGATGGAATTTTGCAGCGGTCGAAAGGCTGAACATGAAGAACATTGAGGAAATGTGAGGATTTATGCGTCTGATATGAGGAACAATTGAAACAAAGGCTTGAACGTTCCTCTAATGGATACTGAAAGTTGCTAGTGAGAAAGTTTGACCAATAGCATTATTTTTAGAACCTGGAAGGAAGAATCACATGGACGTGGATGTGGATGTGGATATAATAGCTGACATAAAAATGTGCTTGCCAGCTTGATATCACAGTGCAGTCACTGTATGTGATACCTGAGCTCTCCTCAACTGAGTGTGAGGATAGAGCATGCACTGATGAATGCAAAAATTAGCAATAAAAAAATTACTCTCTTAAGTAGGATGTGATTCATCCAATTGCTGTCTGCAAAGAGGTAAAACAATGTTGATATTGGTGTAAGCCTGCAGCCTTCTGGAGTCTAATCTGAATTCGAGCCTGTGGCCCTGTTCCAGAAGAGGCAGAAATCACAGCCCAGCCATAGATTATGTTCGTGTCCTTCTCAAGTGAAGGTTGTTCAGTCCAGGAGTGTTTTGTCCTTGCTGCTGTACCCCAGTGACCTCTTGGTGTACCAGATATTGTATTTGGTTCTTTGCTGGGCAGAAAAGTCTTGTGTAATATATTTTCTTTGACTTTCATATCTCTGGGTGAAAGATGTGTTTTTGAAAAGATACCCTGCTGAACATCTCAGGTGTCACTATGTGCTTATCAAGAGTGACTTGGTATCACAAATCTGTTTTAAATCTGATAGCAAAGCTTTGCAATACTTTGTATAAATATGTGTTCTGAATACGTGCATAGGGGTGTTTTCTTTTGTTTTTAATAACTTCTTTTACCGTGAATCCTCATTTCTGGGTTTTGAGGATGTTTGTAAAGATACTACTGGCATAAATCGTAGAAATGGTTTGGGTGGGAAGGGACCTTAGAGATCATCTTGTTCCCCACCCCCTGTGGGAACATCTTCAACTAGATGGGATTGCTCAGAGCTCTGTCCAGCCTGGCCTTGAACAATTCCAGGGATGGGGCAGCCACAGCTTCTTTGGGCAGCCTGTGCCGGGGCCTCACCACCCTCACAGGGAAGAATTCATTCTGTATATCTAAACTAAATTTCTTCTCTTCCAGTTTGAAAGGATACAGAAGTAATTAGGTGATCAACTTCCCAATAAGACCTTCCTACTTACGCTGAAGTACTTCTAGTATACCCTTAGTCTGAGATGATTTAGAAGCAGCACATCCCCTTTTCAAAGCTGGAAAGGAGCAATTCCAGTGTTTCCCCATGGACTGGCTTCAGGAGAATTATTACAGTAGCTTGAAGCTTGACTGTACTAAATATGTACTTAATGAATGTTCTCTTCAATGTGTTGCACCCAAGCAGTCTCACATTGATTCCGTGTTCCACTGTGACCTGTCCCTGTGTGCCTGCGGTAGAGCAGAGATGGACCAGCATAAGGAAAGGGCTGCAAGGTATAAATGGGAAATTCAAGAGATAAATACTTAAAATATATTAAGTTACAGCAAAAGCAGCAGGGATTTGAAAAGATGGAGAGCTGTGCCACTGAGGATGGATTTGGGGATATGTTGATGATAGCACTTCAGGGTTGTGCCATGGGTCTCCATCACAAGCTGTTTCAGCTGCTCCTCTCCAGACTTGTGTGTGCTTTGCTAAGGACATCCCAGATTCCTGAACTGCTGTGAGGGTGGCTGCTAAACCAGTCACTGGGAAAGAATTGAAACAAGCCACGGATGATTTTTTTAAATACCTTTGCAGTTTGGCTTGCCTGGATCTGTAGTAAAAAGTAGGTGATTCTTCTAAATTAGCCGTGACTCTGTGCAGACATTATCTGATGGATATTCATCTGGCAGCAGTGAACAGTCCAAATTGCCCATGGAGTTGGATGCAGGAGGAGGTTGCCTGCTTGGTTTACTTAAAGCTCAGAAGTTCCTGGAATTAATGTTTATCCTGTAACGTTTTAGGCAGATTACAGGGCTGTGATTTTGATTTGCCAATGCTCCGCTTCCAGGTAGGATTTAAATCCATCGTGTGTAAGTGCTGCAGGATTATTATTCTGATGTGCAATGTGTGTTGGTGCCCCTACAACTGTTGAGAGCAATCAGAAATGCTGAAATAAAGGCACTTTTTTTATTGTGTCACCACTGAAATGGGAGGAAACTTAGGAACTGTCCATTGTGTAGCTTGAAGGAAAAGGCAACCAAAAAAATTCATGCTTTGACAGCTGATGGATTTTTAGCCTGTATATAAATTCTTACTTGTTTAAAAAAATTACAGAGAAATAAGCTTTTCTTTTTTCCTCCACCAATGCTTTTCTATTCTTCCTCAAAAAATAGCAGGGAAAAGGACTGTTCTTAACCCTGAAGTGCCCGGTTTTTCAATTTCATTACCAGTTCAGGGGCCTTATGATACAATTAGTTACGTTGTGTCATTTACCTTCCCAATGCCCTTGGGTAACCTTCTTCCACTAAAACCAGTCATTTTACAGGACTCTCTTTCTGGTGATCATGAGTCATGATCACCAGAAAGTTGTTTGGGGGATTTTTTATTCCAATGGTGTTTCTGCATTTTAGGCCTGAGTTTCCGTACCAGTGAGGTGCAGGTCAGGTGGCACGTTCCCAACCTGAGAATTTCAAGTAACACCTAAGAGCGGAACTGGATTGGGTCAGGTTTAATTTAACCACGTGTGCAAACAGATGATGTTGTGCATGAAGCATTGAATAATTTAGTGTTATCTTCTGGTGCTAGATAATGGTTTGGAAAAGGTCAAATTAAAAACTGTTGCTCGGTGTATTAGAGGTTGGAGTGTATTGCTTTGTCCTTTTGTACTCTTCAGTATGCAACAAAGAGTAGATTGGTTAGGAGAGGCATTGAAGCAAATAAATGAAGAGTAGAGGGAAGCTGTGAGCGTCTCAGTGGGGATGCTGAGCTCTTCATAAAGGGAGAGCTTTCAAACATTGATCCTCTTCCCTTCGAGGGTCCGAGGTGGGAGCAGCTGGAGAGGAGAAGGACAGGGGAAATCACATGAGAATGCCTTAATCCATTATTTTTGCAAAGCTGGTCCGAGGGGACACTTGCACATAAACCAGTAACTGCTGAGGCTGTGATAAACACAGATTTTTGCATAGGATTGCAGTTGGGATTAGGGACTGGCTGAACAAATCACATCCCTGTCTTGTCAATAAACTCGCCGTGAGCAATTGCAGCTGATTACTGTGACTTGAATATTTCACCTGCAGAGGCTGAGTGTGTCGTGTTCCATTGCCTGTCATCCTCAGCTCCGAACGGGTGGGTGACACTGCACATTAATGCGAGACACTCAACCTGTCTGCTCGCGTGTCTCTGCTCAGCTGCCACCAAATGCCACGTCAGTGACAACTTAATGGTTGTGGATTTCACAATATTGTGAAGTTTAAGAAAAGTCTAAAAGCTTATTTGTAAAGCAAACCACAAAGCAATCACAGCTTCCTGCGGTGATACGGAAGATAGGAGGGGATGGTTTTAAACGACAAGAGGGTCAGTTGGGATTTGATAGTGGAAGTTTTTTACAATGAGGGTGCACAGGTTGCCCAGAGATGCTGTGAATGCCTCATGCCTGGAAACGTCCAAGCTCAGGTTGGATGGGGGCTTGGAAGAACCTGGGATAGTGGGAGGTGTCCCTGCCCATGGCAGGGGGTTGGACTAGGTGACATTTAAAGGTCCCTTCCAACCCAATCTATTCAATAATTGTGGTATGTGCATAATAAACATTTGCAGTACCGTTTAGTCTTGCAGTAGAATGTTTGGATTTGTTTGAATAAGAGACTTCTCCTTTTCAATTCCCCTTGAACTGGGAAACTTTGAAAATGTGTACTGAAGGAGTCCATCAGTAATGTTCTATTTGGAGTATCTATGTCTAACAAGCTGCTTTCAGAAGCTTTCCTTTTCAAGAAAGTGGCTTTGTATTTGCTGTACCTCTTAAATGTCAGAATCCTTATGTTACTCTCAAAATATATTAATTTAACCTTGCAAATGAGAGAGATTTCCACATCACAAAACTTACTTCAAATAAATAGAAAATAAAACAAATGAAGAAAGAAGCCCTAGGTACTTCTTTAGGCAGCTTTAATCAGACAGCAATTCAGGCCCACACCTCTTCTGTTCTCTTCCCCAAATAGAAATGTAATGTGAGGTTTTGTGCTGCAATCCTGCTCCAAGTGCCATGTGGTGATTTCCAAAAGTTAACAGCTAAAAATGTCAAGTTCTCAAGTACCTGGTTTTCTAAACAAAATACAAACTTTTTCCTTGTAGCTACAATGCAGTGTGTTTCAAAGTGCTACTATTGATGTTTATTATTTGTATTTAACAGTATTTTCCTGATGCAGCTTTGCTAATCAGTTTGTTGGTGATGTCTTTTCAGATTACATCAGACATGATTATGTGAATAGCCTGGGATAGCCCAAAGGCAGGACAGGATGTCAGAATAACATACAAAACATTTTTGAGGTATTTGTTTTGAGTTTATTTTATTGCGCTAAATTTTTTTTTGGTTGTCTTTAAGACATTTAAGCGAAATGAATGCAGTAATTCTGTGCAATTCCATACTTAAAACGTTCCTTAAAAGTTTTATAAGCCCTTTTTTGATGGAGTAATAACTGATTTGCATAGTTATCTTCGTATTCCAGCTGCTAATTACGGAGTTTTATGAAACTTGGGTTTTCTTGACCACAAGGGCTGGTGATGTCCCAGAGTGCTATTGGACTTAATTGGCATAGATTGTGGTTTTAACTATGAACATTTAGACAGATTAGGCTAATTTAAAGTGGATGAAAAGAGGGCCTTGTCTAGGTTAAGTTAAGCTTGAATTACTTTTAAGGGAGGTGAATTTCATTCTTTCCTAAGGTAATTTTTTAGTGTGTGACAACTTCATCCTTGGTTTAGCAGCTGCATTCTGGTGAGAGAGAGGACTTTAGTCCGAAAAAACCCCAATGTGTGGACAGAAAACACAATTTAACTCCTGGGAATTGCAATAGATCCAAGCAGCAGAGCTGAATTGCAGCTTGTTCTGTTCCACAAGCAGAGAATGTGTCCTTCAGACACCTCGCTGTGTCCTGGGAGCTTCCCAGCTATTTTTGCCGTTGCTGTCGCATCTCTCTGCTGCATCTGCATATATTTATTTTCATTTCTGGTTTCTTGGATTGCTCCTGCCTGGTTCTGCCACCAAGGCTCAAGGATCAGAAGGATTTCCTGGGCAGAATGTGTTTATCTGCTTCCTGACAGGGAGTTTCTAAAGGGTTTAGACAAACATAGATTCATCAAAACCCATCTCAGTGCCGCTCTCTTCACCTGGTAATGGTCACTTGGACCATTCTAGAGGAACAAAGTGATCCCATATTCAAGGTCTTGGGATGGAAATTGCAGTGCCATAATCCCTACAGTCATATATAGGCTGCCATTAATAAGGGGGGGAAAAGGGAGACCTCTGTGTGCCTGTCATAAATCAATAGAAATGCTTTGAAGTTTCTCTCAGACGTAGCCTTTAATAGCATGAATCAATATGATTTTTAGAACACAGTATACTTTTAAAGCAGCAGGATATTCTTCAGGCCTGATGTTTAAGCTTTAATTTGTCTCCTGTTTGTTGATAGCGCTTCAGTTCTGCCATTCCATATCTTTCCTTGGGAGAGATGTCTGGGAAATAATTCTGTTTTCATGAGAACTGTTAAGGCTTCAAGTCTGGTTTCTGCTCCACATTGGAAGGACAACAAAGCCCTAAAAGAGTTTTCATGAAATTAAATTAATTAATGTGTTCTTTGAAAATCTGATTCATTTAATCCGTTGCCATGTTAATTTTACCACAGCCATTTGTTTCCCTTAAGTTTGGGCTGATCTGAGACCGTTTTATAAATTATCCAATATATCTTTGTAACAGGCTTGTGGTTTTTCCAAAACAATTGCATTTTTGTCAACAAATTTAGCCGCTTTCTAACTTGCTTGTTTGTTGTGAGCAATGTAATAGAACAGCTTTATTTCCATCCTGGTTTTCCTTTCTGCTCTTCCCTCACTTACTGGAGCAGAATGAAAAGTCAACAGTCTGGTGCTATAATTTGCTGTTTTCAGAGAGACATGAGCTGTAATTTAATGAAGACTTTGCCATTTTAGTTTGAGATAAAAGAGAGAAGTTGTGTTTTTAACAGAAGAGGAGTAGTGGTTTATGGGCACAGCATGATGGAAATGAAACCAGTCTAAAATCCCTTTGTCAGGCATTTAAGTTGCATGTCTGTGGTGGGTTAACCCTGGCTGGACACCCACCAAAGCTGGTCTGTGACTGCCCGCAGCTGGAAAGGCGAGAGAAAATATAAAAAAAGGCTTGTGGGTTGAGATAAGGGCAGGAGAGATCACTCAGAAATTACCATCACAGGCTTGGCCTGGGGAAATCAGCCTAATTTATTACCAATGCCATTAGAGTAAAATAAGAAGAAATAAAAACTAAATCTTAAAAACAAAACCTTAAAATGTGTCCTGCCTCCTTTCATCTTCATCTTTGTGTAGTCATAGAATCGTTCAGGTGTTGATCAAAAAGAATCTCAGTTCTGTTTTGAAGCTGGACATGCTCTATCTCCCAGAAACGAAAACCCAGAGCCACCTGTGCTCAGTTTCCTCATAGTTAATTAATAATAATGACGATGGTGATGGTGTCTTTGTCCCTGCAGGGCGAGGCCAGCAAACCATGCAGTCATCAGGGCACCGCTTCCGCGATGTCGAGCACCACCCGCTCCTGGCCGACAATGACAGCTACGACTCCTCCTCCTCCTCCTCAGAGGCCGACATGGCCGAGAGGGTCTGGTTCATCCGGGATGGCTGTGGCATGGTCTGTGCCATCATGACCTGGCTCCTGGTGGTCTATGCAGACTTCGTAGTGACTTTTGTCATGTTGCTGCCTTCCAAAGACTTTTGGTACTCTGTGATCAATGGGGTTCTCTTTAACTGCTTGGCAGTGCTGGCTCTGTCGTCGCATCTGAGGACTATGCTGACTGATCCAGTAAGTATCCAAGAGTTCCTTGGCGTTGGATTGTCCCCTCCATCTGCAGAAAAGTTTGGAGAAGTGATACCAGTCTTCTCCTGCTGGGAAAAGTGGTGTTAGAGTCTAAATCCTCGTGTTAGATTCAAAACCCTCAAGGTTTTGGTGATGCCTGTACTTACCGTCAGGATGGTACCTGTACTTCTTCTGTTGTTCCATTAATGAAACCATAAAGGAACAGTCAATATAAAATTTTTATAGGAGTGTTTGACTCAAGAAAAACCAGTAAAATATTACCCCAGGTCCTGATGAAGCTAATAAAGTTTAGTCTTCTCTGTCCTCATTTTTCCTACTTTTTTTCATCAGATTTATTTTCAAAATTTGTACCTTCGTCCTGTTGCATCTCTTGAAATGTTTCTTCCAATTGTGGCACATGGAAGAACTTGTAGAGGTAGATGTGCTGCAAAACCTCAGGCACGCTTTGGCATAATGGAAAAACCACTATCCCACATGATTCCTGCATTTTTGTCTTTAGGTGTTTGGAGTCAGAGAGAAGGGAGATTTAAGCTGAACACACTTTGAAGCAGTGCAGGTGTAAGAGGTCTTGAAAGTGCTCATTTCTTAGGACTTTTCAAGACTTCGAGAGATGAAATAGTTTATTTTGTATTAAAATCTATTACTGTTTTTAGGGAATAAATCTGGGAAAAGAGGGGTGGGGGGGAAAACATCTATTTTCTCCAGATTTTTGAGACAGTAACAGTGCATAGAGAAGTTATGGGAGCATTCAAAACCCCAGCAGGGTGTTGTAGTTAATGATTTTCTAGGTCTTTGGCTTACTTCTGCCCACGCCCAGTGATGAAATATTACAACTTCTACAAACTGTGACAGCTAAGAGAGTTAATGGTTTAAGGATTTATTGCTTAAAAATACAAGCTGGTAAAAACTGGGTGTCTTTCTAGACCTGTGTTGTTCCTTATGGGTAAAACATGATCCAAACTGGGATGAGTCACTGCTTTTTTCCTCTGTTCCTTTCCTGCTGACTCCCAGAATGGAAGACGCAACTGTGCGATAGAAACTAAGATTAAAGGAAGAAAGGGATGAACTGCCTCAAAACATATGTGAATTAAATTTACTCTTGTACCTATAAAAATAGATTTTTGGTGGCTGGCTGTGACTGTGAAAGACGTTTTTGAAATACAGCATATTTTTGTCAGCAAAATGTTTAAAAGTATGGCCTGAGGTTCTCATCCTTGTGACAGGTGAATAGGGGAATGTGAGATGTTTACACCAAATTATTAACTCGAGTAAGAACATTCGGATTGCAAAATACACTTGAGGAGTACAGCATGAGTGTTTAAGGAAGTCTCTCTGTACCCCTGTGAGTACCAGTTCAAATCTGAAGCACCACTCAGCCCAAGAGCTCACCTGGGACAGGACCTGGGCTGTGTCTTGGGCAACACAAACATAAATTTATTATTCCAGGCCATAACAACAAAAACTCCCTGCCTAAGCAGAGGGCTGTTTGCAAGTGGAATCTGAATTCCTGCTGGCTTCTGAATTCTGTCTCAGAACTTCTTAAGGTGTCTGTGTCAAGTGCTGAAGTTGCCTTTTTTTTTTTTTTGAATGAGCTTTTTTTTGGAATGAGAATGAATTGTAGAAGGTTGCAGTTGGTTTAGGCTGACCTGGAGAAAGCTCTCCCTGTATGACGGAAGTGCTGACCTGGAGCAGGTGGTACAGAAAGGCCCTTGCACTTGGATGTCACATCCCAGTTTATTTCACAATCACTTCCTCTCGCAGATAAGGCTTTACCTCCATAAATGAGCAGGGTGACAGTGGTGCTGCCCATTATTTTCTGCTTACTAATCCAAATTTAGGTCCTGAACTCAGGAGGCTTATCTGCTCTGTGATAATCAGATCAGAGAACTAATCACTAAAAACTAATTTCTTTTCCCAATCAATTATTTTTCTTTTGAATCAGTTCCTTCAACTACTTACCATGAAGCTGCCCAATAAAGAAGAATAAAGAAGCCAGTGCTAGTTCATGCTAACAATGTCCAAGCTAAAGATTTAAGGAAGAAAGGATGACAGTTCTCAAAAACTCGGGGCAGGTGGTTAAACCCTGGCTTCAGACAGTTGAAATAACATCTTTCAAGTGCTGCTGATTTAACTTTTGTGGATGGCTTGGCCGAATAATCAAATGCCACAGCAAATATTATGGGTAACTTCTCAGCAAATGCTGAGCAGTGTTTGTATCTGCAGGGTAAGATGTGCCTCCCTCTTCATTTCTGTGGGCTGGTGACAGGATATTCTATGAGAATTAAGCTAATACTTGGCCAGAGATGAGTCTTGCTGAAATAAAGCTGAATTTGAGGTCAAGCAGAGGTAATTTATTCATTTGGAATTGATTCTGGTTTACGGCAGACTGGCTTTGAATAAATGAACTTATTTCAGCAATTATCCTGAGGTTGCTGGTATGAAGTCTATGAAATGTATTTTTAAATGCTCTCATGCCATTTAAGAAGCTTTTTCTCCTCTAATTGAAATGATTTCAGGGGGCTGTGCCCAAAGGAAATGCCACTAAAGAATACATGGATAATTTGCAACTGAAACCAGGAGAAGTGATCTACAAATGTCCCAAGTGCTGTAGTATCAAACCTGAGCGTGCACACCACTGCAGGTATGCCAGATTTCCTTAAAGAGTTCTGCATTTGGAGGCATGGAATAACATTCCTGATATTCATCTGTTCATTTTTTTCCCCCACAAATTTCTTTTGGTATCCGCTAAACTTTCGAATTGCTACATTGCAGAATATTTTAGAAGTGTAATATACTATGGCCAAAAATGACTGTGAATGAGGGGAGAGAAGTAAGAGACTCAAAGATTTTATAAAAATAACTATTCTCTGGTGTCTTAAATAATTTTGATCTGTGAATATTTTTTCCAGTGCTTCATTCCAGTCATTGTGCTGTGCTGCAGGTAATGCAGGGCAAAGAGAAGAATCTCACAGAAATTTCTGAGAGGAGCTGATGAAAGAAATGACTCCTGCAGTCTTAAATTAACAAAATTCAGAGTAGTTTTAAATGATTACTGTGTGTCATCTCTTCTTTGCAGTGCATTTGAAGTTGCATGTGAATTGGCAGATTATTTTTGCAAAGTTGCATGAAGAATTGGTTAAATGCACTTCTGCTTATTGAAAATTCATTTGAATAAGGACAGAACTGATGATCATTTGAACTAAGCATGCTGTGGAAGAGATAGTAAACGTATATTTTTAATTCTCGGTCTTTGGAGTTTTCAGGCACTGTGGAAATGCTGTTGTAGTGTTTATTGTGTGCCAGTTGAAAATAGCTGTGCCTGCATAATCAGGGCTTACATAAAGATGCAAATGCTTCTGGTGGCTCTCTAGGTGTGGGGAGTGATGTGTGGCGAATTGTGAAGAGCATTAAACTGAAATCCTTGAGTTAGTGCCTGTCAAAAGAACAGAGCAGAGTCTTGTCAGGACTCCGAGATGATTCTGTAGCTTTGTGGGTTCTAAATTAAAAGCCTCGTGTGTGTCACTGCTCAGTGCAAATGCTACGGCTGAGAAGCTGCTCCCATTATAAATACTCAGCCTTGGCACCGAGCTCTTGTTCTCTCAGCTGTGAGTGGGTTTTTGTGTCTGGAGTGCGAAGGGAGAAGTTCCATGGATGAATAGGCGAGTATGGAATTATCTCCAGTTAGTTTGTGTGTGGTTTAGGTTGGATTTTGCTGGGGTGCAGATCCCAGGGCTGCCTTCCTGTGCAGGGAGTGTGGTGCTGATGCTTTATCAGCTCAGGAGTGTTCACGAGGATGGCTGGGGCTGGAGGCAGCACAGCTGCTCCTGTGGCAGGATGGAAGGGGGAAATAAATCCCCGGGGATCCAGAAGAGCTGCGCAGTGTTCACACGGCCTGGCTCTGTGCCCATGGGCTGCACAAAGGGACACCTGGGAGCCCCTGCTGAGGGTGGGCTGGATCTCACTGATTTTCTCATCCCATGTTCAGGTTGATTCCTACAGAGACCTCGCAGGTATCTGTGGAAAGCATTTGCCGCATCTTGGGTCCTGATAGGGTTTGCAAATTTGGAAGTGAAGACATCATATGTTGAGCTCTCCATATGACAGAAAAAGAGCTGGAGTATCAGAGAGCCTGGAGCTCAAATACCTTCCTTAGAGCAAGAATTTGAGCAACATTTATTGTTAAAGCAGAGCAAGAATGGATAATGCCTGTGATAAAGGAAATACCTGATATTTTCAAAGGGTTTGTTTTCCCCAAGCACCTGTTTAGGGATCCAGCTTTGTGTGTCTTATGAATTGTTTTAATCCTTGGTCAAATATTCTGTTAGATGTTCTACCTAAGGGCAAAGGAGGCATTTTGGGGCTTGCTCAGTGCATCCCTGACTCCACAGAACCTCTGAAAGAGAAAGCCAGAGCCTGAAAGTGTTGTGGTATCCTTTTGCGAGGCTGCTGTCATGTTTTTCTCAGCAGCTGGATTTCTGGTTTAATTGTCTTTGTTTCTGTTAATCTGAATCTTTGCCTTCGTTTTATCACTGCAGGAGTTTGCCCAGTAGAAAAAGGGTTTGTTTGATTATGCTGCCAATTTTTTATTGGTTTGCAAACCCATTCCAAGGACATTAAAAGGATGGTCTAGTCCCAAGTATTCAAAGTGGCAATTTGCTGATAGAAGAGACTTGAAAATGAAAATTGAAGTTGGTTGCTGTTGGGAAACACTTGCACTCAAAGCCACAGTGCATGTTTTGAGTAGTACATTATTAACAGAAGAGACTCTTAGGATGTAGTTATGAAAATTGTTGTGCAACACTGCAACAGAAGTTCTTTTAAGGAAGAAAAATAGTTTCAAAATACACATTAGTGATGGGGAAAAGAGCAAGAACCTTTTATTTACAGCTAAGCATCTCTGGAATACATTAAACCGATGTTTTACTGAACAGTTAACATTTTCAGCATGGGGAAGAATCCTATCCTGAGTGAATGGGACTTCATTTTCACTGAAGGAGCACAGCTGTCATCATTTCTGCCTGTTCTGAGTGTCTGTGTTTGCGTGTGGGGAGCTGTTACTCTGAATTAAGTCACTGAGATGTTTCCATCAGGCTCCCTGGGAATATCTGTTATCCACACCCATTCCTCTTGAGTCTTTAGCTGTGTCTTTCTGAATGTTATCTTTGGCGCTCAGAGCTGTAATTGCCCCTGCCTGAGTTCATGGAGCAGCAATTCCAGCCTGCAGGAGAGACCTTCCTCCATCCACAGGTGCTTGTTCTCTTTGCTTCTCTCTTGTGTAGGGTGAGTGACCCAGGGTGCAGCTGAGGGAGGGATTTCCCCAAACTCCTGCTGCATAAAAAGGAATAAAATACAAGGGATGGGGTAGGAAGAAGGCAGAACCACTACTTTAAGCATTGCTGTGAGATTGCTGGTGGGAGATCAGGAATGAGGGCAGGGTTCCAGATATCTGAGCTCTGTGTGGGCCTGTGAGAAATTCTGAATGAGCAGAAGCGAGTCCTGCCCACCTCACATCCTCCGGCATTCAGCTCAGTTGGATGGGATCATCAGCATCAGCCTGGATGGGATTTTACTCAGCACTTCACATTAATATTGTTTTTAGAGTGCTGGCGCAGATTCTGTGGCACATCAGGAGCCTTGCGTGGGAAATGAGAGGCTGAACTTGCAGGCAGCAAGGAAAGTCTTCTGAGGAGCCTCCTGAATGTCTCCTCTTGAGTGATACCTGGTTTTCCTGCACCAAAGAATGGTTGTGGTGTTGATCTGGTATTGGGATTTTCACCTGTATTTAAAAAGTCATTTGTAGCAGAGGATGAATCCTCTTTAATGTCCATAAAACAGGAGGCAAGGGGAATGTAGGGGCTGGGTTTTGATAGCTCAGAGCAAAGGCAGCTTCATTTGGGATTCTTCCACATCGCCTGCACAGTGGTTTATTCTGCCTCTTGCTGAATTACCTTAGAATCATACAAATGTGATGGCTTAAAAATTATTTTCTGCCTCGGAGCATTGCTTTCCCCCCACACCTCCCTCTTTTGTCACTCCAGCGACAGTCACCCAGCTTTGCTTCGTGGTTTGTCACTGCAGCACTTGTAGATACCACACATAAATCAGCCTGTGTTAAAAACAAAGGGGTTTGAATAAGAGTGCCTGCATTTTTTTAGGCTTATTTGGCTTGGTAACTGCTGAAGTGAAAAACCTTTAATATTCTGGGTATTCTGCAGGAAAATCTGGAGCACTGAGTGTGTGGCTGTCTGAAGTACAAAGCTGGGAAAATGGAACGTCAGCATTGCTTAAGCTATTGATTTATGAAGAACTGCAACAGATGTTGCAACTGTTTTGTTTTTCCTGTGTAACTCTTCGTATTTGGCTGCAGAATTGAGCCCTCTGCTGCTGTATGGCAAATGTAAAATGGAGTTACTGGAGTATTTGACTTCTGTGGACACAGCCTTGGCTCAAAACTGGGCAGGAACCGAGTGAACCAGCAGAGAACAGGAGTGTTCAAGAAGTCAGGAACAAGTAGCCACTCCATAAGTGCTGGTTATAGTTTGGATATTTGTGTTTTCTGTTGAGGAAGCGAGGTCTGACACTGTGTAAGCTGTGCTTTAGTTCAGATTTTGATTGCATAAGTTTAGAATTTTATGGCCGGTTGAGACCTCAAGTGTGACACTTTCTCTCTTGAAGAAGTGAATTTCTTGGGTTTTTTTTTATCCACAAGAAAAATTTGCAACTTGAAAACCTGTAAATGTGAAATATTTACTTCAGAAGCTAAGAGAGCTTCTCCAGAAGGGAAAAGGTTTTATTAATACTGAATCTAGAGAGAGCTGAAGCTTTGCTCAGCTCTGAGCAAAGAACTTCACCAGTGTCTGAAGTTCTGGGTTTGCTTGATTGTGTGTTTGGCCATGCAGTGATGGTGTTTTATTGTGAGGAATATTTTATGTACACAGTTTTGGAGCAACCAAAAGCTGAGTTGTGAGAGGGAACAAACAGTTTCTATAAAGAAATGCAAATTCTGTCTGCAGTTTGTCAAGAAATACCTCAGCACATCATCCTATAACCACTGGCTGCTCTTGTTTCTACATCTAAAATACAATTTCTCAACAGAAGCCTCTTGTCCTTTCTTCCAGTATTTGCAAGCGATGCATCCGAAAGATGGATCACCACTGCCCGTGGGTGAATAATTGTGTGGGGGAGAAAAATCAGAGATTCTTTGTTCTGTTTACGGTAAGTGAACATCGCCAGCAGCTTGATTTTAGTCTGAATCTACCTTGATCATAACAATTTTGGTTGTGCTTAGTGAGTAATGGCTTTGGGACACGATTGTGTTGTTTTGCTTGGGTGGGTTTGCAAGATATTTCTACCCATATTCAGTTTAACCTCGTGCAGTGCTGTTGTCCCAAACTTTCTTCGTTCTGCTGTGTTTTATGTAATGACAGTGAGTGAAATGATGCTGTCTCTTGTTTGCAGATGTACATAGCCCTAATTTCAGCTCATGCTCTCGTACTCTGTGGGTTTCAGTTCTTCTCCTGTGTCCGAGGGCAGTGGACTGGTGAGCAAATAAACACTTGATTTTCGTTATCATAATCTAGCAGATATTAGGGAAAAGTTGTAGCATTCCACCTATTTTAGTCCCATCTTTTTTAAGGGATGCCCTTAAAACATTTCAGATCTGTTCATCCATCACTCTCCTTTTTCTTTCTTTGGTTTTTTCCCCCCTTTCCATCAGTCATTCTCTGTGAGAGCTGTGGCTGTCAGGGGCATTCTCACTCAGTTTACACACAGTAGTAATTTACTACCTCTGTAGCAGGAAGGAAACCGAGCTGGTCCTCAACCACCTCAGCACTACATCACCTAAATTTGGGCTTTGTGTGTCCCACCTCAGTTCTGGGAATGACATCTGAAATTTAAATGAATTTCTCCCTCATTCCATTACTGGAGCCAACTGCGGGGCTCCTGCAGGAAAGAAATTTCCTAAACTGTCCCAGGTTTTTTATTTAGACTTCTGGCTTGCATTTCTTAATGTTCCAGTGTGCCAGAGCTCATTCTGGTCTTGTGCTTTTGACAGATTATTGTTGATGTGTTCTTTTGGTGTATGAAGCAACAGGGAATTCCATGGGATTTTTATTTTTTTCTGAGTATTTCATTAAATGGATGGAATCTTAGAACTTTTTTTACTTGAAACATTCACCTTCCTGTACACTGTCCCATGTCTTCCCTGTTTAAATATAATTGAGTTAATCAGGTGATCAGAGGCTCTCCAGAGATGTGACTGTAAGTGTGAGGCAGAACCTGATTACTTTGTGTGGAGAATTAAAAGAATAATAAAGCAATCACAGCCAAGTGGAACATCTGTATTAACCAGCGAGTCAGGGCTGACAGTGGGGATGGTTTTTACATGCAGGAAGCTCCAAGCTGCTCTCACATGTGCACTTCTGAGTTCTTCAATCACCTCATGTGCAAACATTTATTTCATATCCTTGAAATCCCGAGGCAGGATTGCAGAAATAGTTACCATGTGCTTTATAGGAAGCCACAACTGTTACTTCCATAAAATTCTTTATTTTCTTGGTCAGCAAATAAAGCTGCTGCAAAAACTGAAGTTTGTTTTAATTGTGAAATATTATTTCAAGTGCTCCATAATTTGCTGTTGGTTTTTTTTGTAACCACCTATCTCGTTTTCACAGAGTGCAGTGACTTCTCCCCACCTGTAACTGTGATCCTGATGATCTTCTTGTGCCTTGAGGGTTTTCTGTTTCTCACTTTCACTGCAGTCATGTTTGGCACCCAAATCCACTCAATATGCAATGATGAAACGGTAAAAACCTCGGCTTGTTTGTATTCTCTAAGATTTATTTTGGGAAGATGTGATTAGATGTGGTTTTATTTGCATGAGGAGAGGCTCTTATTTTGGAGAAAGCTGCAAGACTTCAATAGTTCATCATTTTTATTTTTGACGGTTGGGAAGATTGGAATAGTTTATTGGGGGTTGCTCTCTAACAGAACTTCTTGCACTATTTGCTTTTCTGACGTTTTGTAATTTGCTTTTAAATGACAAAGAATGCAAAGCTTCTGACTTGAGTTTTGACTTTCCTGTCTCTGCTGGCACAAATTCCTGATGGGTGCCACGGGAAGTGTTTGCTTTTCTCAGGTTTACACTGAAAGTCGCTCACTTCACTTTGATACATTTTATCAGAGGATAAAACATAGTTTGGGCCTTTAGCTCCCTTGCCCGTAGATCTGCAGTGTTACATCTTGAGAGAATAATTGACTGGAAACATAAGGAAATTGAATCCTGTGACTGTTCGATATTTTCTCACGTTTACAAGTGTATTTCTGTACTGAGGAGTAAGTGCAAAACAACTGGTAAATATTGAGCCTTCATTAGTGGGAAGCACAGAAAATGACCATCAGAATAATGCATTTGGGAGAGTAATCCTGGCTCCAGTAATTGTGGAGCAGGAGCCTGATTGTCTGCTTTCATTAACTGAGTAAACAACTTGCAGTGTGGGACTATGGCACATGGATCCATCAGCTTTTCTGGGATTTTTGTCTTTTAGCTTGGGGGGAAAGAGGTCGAGGTAGATCAGCCTTTATGTTTTAAATCTTCTGCCCTGTATCCACGGGGCTAAAACAGTTTCTGCTTTCTTCCTTAATAATTAAATAACAGTAAGAAACTAATCAGCTGAGGAACAATGCAATAAAAATGCAAACCCAGTTTTTACAGCCACCGTTAGATTAAACTAAACTTTGGACTTAGCAGTGCATCCCTGCCTGTGTTTATTTACAGGAGATTGAAAGACTCAAGAGTGAAAAGCCAACGTGGGAGCGCAGACTCCGCTGGGAAGGGATGAAATCTGTTTTTGGGGGCCAGCCCTCACTCCTGTGGATCAACCCTTTCGCAGGATTTCGGATCAGGCGACTTCTACTCCGAGGAAAGAAAGGAGGACCTGAGTTTTCTGTTTGAGTCTAAATATGCTGGAACTTGCAAGAATCCTATATAATATTTATTTTGGGGCCAGAGAAGGCTGTCTACATATAATCTGTGACCAGGTGAAACTGATATCAGACATTTGCTTGTAGCAAGCAGAGTTTTCTACGTTTATTGTCACAGACATCGCATTAATTCCGAGACAGGAACTGGATCTGCCATGATCTTCACAGCAGGATACCAGAGGAAGAGCACGTGGTCACACTAGAGAAGCCAAATGTTGTCATGCTACTGTAATTTATTTTCTGAGATTACTTCCCCGTTTTTTGTTAAGCCCTTTTTATTTGATAAATGTCTGGGGAATTACCTGTGTGTTTTTATACCAAGTGTCAGTCCTTGGGTGCAGCTGTCAATCATTAGGAGGAGCATTCTGGTGAAAGTTGATCTCCAGGGAGACGCAGCCTTCTCAGTCCAGATTTCAGGGAATAGAGCTTTGTTCAGTTCTCCTTTCAGCTCGTCCTGATAAACAGAGCTGTGCCTCTGCGTCCCACACATTCCTCATTTGCAGGTGATGCCAAGGGCTGCTGCCCAGCACAGAGGCTCTGTCGCAGCCCTGCCCAGCGTCCTCCCAGGCTCCCTAAAGCATGGCCTGTGTTTGGCACTGTCCATCCCATCTGGAATTTAGGGAAAGGCTAAATTTTCGCTCGACAGCACTTGTAACCTGTCTGGGGGCCAAATCCTGCCCTGGGATGTGCATCTCCAATTCCTCATGCATTGATTCCAGAGGAATTCAAGTGTGGACTGTGCAGGGATGAGTGGGACCAGTGTCCTGCTGTGTGAGGTGACAGTAAGTGGACAAACTGGGGGTCATTCACTGCAAACACTTTGTCCTTGTAGGGTCTTGCTCTGCCCCTTTTTTACTGTACAGACTTTTCGTAGAAGGAAAGCTGTTAATGATCCCTTGAACAAAGACATCAGAGAAAGAGGCAACTTCCCTCCTTTCTCAAGTAAAACATCTTAAATGTAGAAACATCTGCAATAGAACGAGTTATTTTGAATTTAACCATTTCCTACCAAAACTACTTTGAAGGAATGAGAGCAATATAGATCTAGAACTGCTTTATGTGGGCCTGACAAACAGCAGTAGTGCTAAAAAATGTTCATAAATCTGCAAGTAATGAAATACAAGCTGCAAGTAATAAAAATCCAGCTAAAAGTTGATTCTTTGAAACTTACATTTAGACTATTTTTTGTATTATTGTTAACCTATAAATTACTGACAATATAAAGGATAAAGCAGAAGCCTTGATGCATAGCTTGAAATCGTGCCTAGAAAGTTAATCGCTCCCTGTTTTGGGACTTGCCTTAAAATTGTCCTGTTCTTGCTTTTGCTCAGCCAGTGGCACTGGTGACCTGTCCCACCTCGAGCAGTTCAGAGCCCTGCATTCCAACCTTTGTGCACCGCAGGAGCTGTTTCCTTTGTCAGTGCCCTGCTTCTCCATCTCTTTGTGGCATCCTGGTTCCAGCTCCATCAGCTTCTGTTCTGTGGGGTGGCTGAAGGTACTGAGGGATCCATTTCTTGTCTGTGGCCCTGTGAACAAAACTGTGCAATACTTTGGGATATTTTCACTTTGCTTGGGGAGGGTGGTGGTGGTGTGGAATGCTGGAGGCTTCCTAGGTGGAAATCCACTGGAATTGCAGTCCAATGAACAAAACTGAGGGGAAAGCTGGAAGTTCCACAGAATTCTGTGCATGTTCAGTTGCACACCTTAAAGATTGGTGGGGGGAAAAAAAAAGTGTCTGGCTTTGTCCTGAGGCTCTTACTGTGGATATTGTTCAATGAGAAAATCAGAAAATATCACTCCAGGTGATTGGACCCTGTGACTTGGCAAATGTGTGCGTGTGAAATCCGGTTTACTCGGCTTTTCAGATCCTTACGTTGTAATTTTTTTTATTATGTAAAAAAGAATAAACTAATGAATTGAAGTCTTAGTTGATAAACTTCTCTACGTGTCACTCTTTTTTTCCCCACATATATTTAGATTGAAGCAGCTCCAGGGAAATGGTCTTGAATCCTCTGGTTTGTAATTAATTTGTGTTTATATTAATTAACAGGTGATACTGCTCCAAATTAAAAAAGCTCCTCTGCTTATTAAGAATTTTAAGCTACACTCTTTAACCCTTCTTGGGCATTCCCTTTTCTTCATCCTCTGGTGTAGCTGCTTATTTTGGTATAGAACCACGGAGTGATTTACATCGGAAGGGGTCTTAAAGCTCATCATGTTCCAGCCCTGTTGGTCCAAAGTGAGTGGGAAAACACTTCCAGTTTGGAAACTTACCTCGGTATTCCAGCCTTTGCACTTCCAAAGAATTTGGGATAAATACAGGCTTGGACCCCCCAGTTTCTCTGTGCAAATGTTGGATTTTTGCTCTGTTTCTGCAGGAGCAAAGACAGTTCTGCAGCCTGGAGAGCAGCAGGTTGGGAGTGTCCACCCAAACAAGGGGGAGGAGGAACAAGTGGCAGTACAGGATGCAGAGACTCAAAGCTGTTCATTTCCCCTTTGCAATAATGCTAAAAAATACTTGGAGATATTTCTAAATACTTGAAGATTTATCACACTTTTCTACTGTGCTGTTTCCATGGAGAAAAGAGCTCCAAATCCATGAAGACAGACTTGCTGCCAGTGCTGCTGATATTTTTGAGCAGGTTAATGATTTGATTGTGTTTGTGTGCCCCAGCAGCCGGGCAGGGCTGTGTTTATGTGTATTTTAGGGAAGAGTTTGTTTAGTTTCCAAAGGGAACAGACGTCCCTGCAGATGGATCCTGCCAATTTATCTCCTTTTTATTTTCTTGTTTAGTTTCTGTTAGTAATGTCAATATTGTTCCAGGAATCCTTTCTGAAGTCTTAGACTTAGCAAGAATTCATTTATGGATTTCTTTATGCCTCTCCTGTGCAGAAATGTTAAACTTCTACAACTTTTCTGCTTCCTTCTGTTGGCTCCAGGTCCACATGTGAATGTATTTAATGTTGTTGGAAAAAGCAAGTGGCTGAAGGGGGTTTGAAATACAGAAATTGAGCTGTAAAATGGCTCTGGAACCTGTTAATAACACTGAAATGGAAAGCACCAGCATTGGTTCTGTATATTTATTTTCTTCTGAACAGGATTACAGATCAATTCATGTTTTAACGTGGGTTGGTGCTTCTTCACTGATGAGATATTGTTAATTTTTTACTTTGCTTCTTTCACTTAGTCATGGTTTTTTGTGTTCTGAATGTCTTGATTTTTTTTTTTTCCTGCCTGTATTCCAGTAGCACATCTGCTCCTGTCCTGCACTTCACTCTTGTCATCCTCAACCAGAGCCCTGCAAATCAGCCAGCAGGCATCAAAGCAAGCACAGGCTGAGCTTTTTAATAACAGAAGTGAAACTTTGCACCTCCAAAATATTTCTGCAATTTCTCGTTATGTTATAGTGCAGCCTAAAGTTAATTTTAGACCCGGATTCAGTGGTAAAGGTGAAATTCAAATATTAGAATTGGCAAGGAAAGGGATAACTTAGAAAAATTTAAGACTTTCTTGCCTGAGGTGCCCCATTCTGATAAGCAGCTGGCGCCTGACAAGTGAAATATTTTTAAATGATGGCTTTGAACCTGTTTTGTTAACAAAATCATGATTCCAATAATTCCAATAAAATAGCCACTTCCAAGGTGTGTTTGCATAAGAATATTGGTTTAATTTACAGTGGGGTTTGCGATAGGGAAGCCAGAAAGATTTACAGCAAAACTCCCCATTTGGGGCCTTTATACAGTAAATTATTCTTGCTGCAAACCTTCACCAGACCAGCTGAGCGCTGGGGGCCGAGTCTGATACCCGCTGGTGCCTGGACAACTTTATTTTCTTCTTGGTTTGTGAATTCCATCAGTATCCAGTGAAAGCCAGACTTTGCAGCCGTAGGTGATTCTTTTTAATGAAAAATTGATATTTGTATTGGAGAAATCGGTGGAGAACCTTGGAAACTTGGTTTTGGATTCAAGAAAAAAGGCGAACTGTCCATATGAAATACGAGAATATGGAATTTATTTCCCCCGTAGATTTATTTTCTTACCATTAATGAGTGTAAATGTACCTTTAATGTCTGGAAGAGGAATGGAATGGAGCTGCTGGAGGCACTGGAAGCAGTGCTGGCTCAGAACAGTTGCATCTGTCATGCAGCAGGAATGCCTGCAGTGGAACCGGCTCTCCAGATAGAGCTGTTTCAAATCAGACTTATCAGCATAAAATGTCAGATCAAATTCATCACAGGCAGGAGAAAAGTAAAACATTCTGATCCAGGTGAAATTCGAGCAGCTCTCTGATGGTTTTCAGCTCTCTCTGGTGCTGCAGAATGGCAACGCTGTAATTCCCCTGCTGGTGGGAGCTCGGATGCTCTTCCCAACTTCCTTTTCAGTGAAGGGATTGTGTTTCCTCCAGCTGAGCATCTCCAGGTGCTCCCCGAAGCCCCTGTGGGCTCCACCATCTCAGGTTTGCCATGAGCAGGGAGCGGAGGGTTGGGAATTTGTGCAGAGGGTCAGAACTAGGGATTCTCCATCGTGTCCCAGTGCTCAGGATGGCCACTCCTGATCCCCCAGTGGCTGTTTGACAGAGGTTGGTGTACAAATGAGCTCAAGTGTGGTGGAAATCTGATAATTTGCTTTTTAATACGGTCCCATTCATTCCAATCAGCTCCATGGCACCACGACTGCACTTCGGGAACCTTGAGGCTGTGTAGTCATCACTGGGCTTATTTAACTGGTTGTTTAACTGCTGATTCAAGTCCACATTAAGGCAGAAGCACCTTGTTTTAAACACAAACTCCTTTTACAGTAAGTGGCTCACAGACCTGCCTGTTCCTTTTTGTGGGTAATTTAGAGCCTTGAAGTTTACATTACAGGCATTACAAAGAAATACAAAACTACAGAAAAATCACATCTGTGTACCGAGAAAAGGTGTTTTGGGGCACTTGCTGCTTCCAGGTATGTTTGCAGAAGATACAAAGCAGGGGTTGGGATAAGTCAACCTTGATTTGGGGGTTTGCCAGACCAGCAGCCACGGTGAGAGGCAGAGATCTGTGCTGCTGTCATGTGTTAGATGTGCTCACAAGGCAGAGTCCATCAGCTGGCTCACAACTGGACTCTGGATATACTGGAAATTATAGAAAATAGCAAAATGTTGGCATTGCTGGTCATAAATAAGAACTGGCCAGTGTTAAATGTTGGCTGCTCTATAGGAACAAGGCCTCTCTGGGTGGAATAAGAAGGCCTTGGCCGGCTAAAGGCTATGATGATATTTTTCCTAAAGCTGAACATGCCACAGGAGAAATGGGAGTGTAATTAATTAAGTTTGTGGTGGGAACAGACCTTTTCATCCCAATTCAGGCCATGCTGTGTGCACGAAGGGTTACCAGGAGCTGTGCAAGGCACCGGGATTGATGGAGAGAGCGGCCGAAGGCCCTGAAAGGGTCATGGTGGCACCAAGCAATGATCACAAACACACTGAGGAGCCCTGCCCCGAAGAGCTGGCAGTCCTGGCCCTACTGAGGAGGGCATGAACCCCAATCCCAGGGGGTGATGGTGGTGGGAATCCCGAGGTGAGGCTCCTCTGCAGGCTGCCCCTGGCGCTTGGCTCACGGACGGGGAAGGGTGGGAGCGACGGACCCGGCTGCAGGCAGGGGGGTGCTGTGCTTTGCCTCTGCAAAGAGAAAGGGCCCGTTTCAGCACGCTTTCCACCTTGCTCCCAGCTTCTCCTTCCTCCTCTCCCTATAAAATCTCCTGCTTGGGGATCACTGTCTGAGGCAGGAGCTGCACTATGGCGCTGGGCCCTGCGCTAGAGCCTAGTTTATAGTCTTCACTGCCTGTGCTGGCAGAAGGAGATGGAAGGGATGTCTCGGGAGATGCTGTGGAAGAGAAAAGAAACAGAATTAACGTGGGCTTGGATGCTGTTCAATAGAAATCAGCAAACCATCCTACAAATGGAGGAGCAGGAGCTTGGGGGATCCCGGCACATCCTTCTTTCCTGGTTCATGAGGAGGCACAGGGTGGACTGACAGACATGGAGCAGTTCTTCTCCTCGGTGTTTTGCTCTTGGGAAATGCCCCCAACTGCTTCTCAATCCTTCATCTCCTTGTCAGAGGAGAGCTCAGCCTGCAGCCCCACTGTACCTCATTTACAGAGCACAGCATTTCTCTAATCTCCTTTGCTGGAAAGGGGCTTAAAAACGAAATAAAAGCCACCTAAAATGCACGATGCCAACATTTCTATAGCTGAGAAACAGCAGAATACACTGCGGGAGGTACGTGATTGTAACTGGCAGAGGGAGGGAGGCTGTGAGTGCGGGACACTGTGATTACATGGCAGTGGCTGTTAAGTCACAGCTCCTGCTCTACTTTCTGGTTTTGATGGCATGGTCCTACGGGGGATAAATGCCTTCACCCACACCCCAGCAGTGCCCAGCGTGGGTGAAGATGGTCCTGGATTCAGGTCCTGTTGTTTGGCAACAACCACAAGCTCCTGCTACAAACAACCTTCAGTCCTCCTTTGTGGCTTCTCCCAGTGCTGCCACATCCAGAGAAACGCCCAACCTTGATTTCTTGCTCTTTGTTTCAATCTCGTGATGTTTTAGTAACATCTCAACCCCTCCCCGGGTCATGCTGCCATTAAAAATCCTAACTTCTCTTTTGAATCATGGAAAGGAATCACCCAGGGGTGCTGTGAGCTCTGATTCCAGTGTAACACTTAAACTGATATAAATAAAGAACTTAACTAAACTTAAATTTACTTAAATAAACCTAAAGAACTTATATTAAATTTACTTAAATAAACTTTTTTTTTCCTGAACTGTGTCTCCTGCCCAGTGCCTTGGCTATGCTGACACTAGTGATGTAAAAATGGGCTGTAAATAATATAAAAAGGGGCACATACGGTGTGGAGCAGCGTGGATCACAGAGCTCATGTTGCTTTGCAGGACGTGTCCTGGCAGTGGTTCCAGGTTGAGGTTGGGAGGTGCTGACTGATATTGGAGATCAGCAGTGGTTCCTGCAAGTGGAATTGGGAAGAGACATCATTCCTTGCACAGTTCCCGACAAGCCAGATGCTCTGGGCTAAATCTTTTTCATCCAGAGGATGTGGAAGACCTCTGTGGGTGAAGGTTAATGGCTCATCTTCGCTTCTTTCCTCTTTGCTCTCGGCCTCTCACTGTGCAGGAGCAGCCTCCTGGGATGTCTGGGGTTTCAGCTGCTCTCCAGCTGCGCTGTTCTGCCTGGGGGTGTGTCCCAAGTGCTGCTCCTGTCCGGGCTTCCCATAAAGTTATAACTTTTGCACTTTCCCATAAAGTTGTAACTTTTTCACTTTCCTGACAAAAGAGGTGTTGTCCTCCTCAAACTGCCTCAGTTAGGTTGGAGGCCTCAGTCGAGCGCCACACCACAGAGTGGATCCTGTGCTGCAAACCTCAGATTTCCAGAGCTGGGCTGGAAAGAATTGCTCTGGGGCTGGACTGGAGTGAGATGGACCCTTCAAGCTACAATTCATCAGATGGTTTTGGTTGGAAAGCATCTTAAAGACCATCCAGTTTCAACCCCCTGCCATGGGCAGGGATACTGCCCACTGGACCAGGTTGCTCCAAGCCCTGTCCAACCTGGCCTTGGACACTTCCAGGCACCCAGGGGCAGCCACAGCTTCTCTGGGCACCCTGTGCCAGGGCCTCAGCATCCGCACCATAAAGAATTCCTTCCCAATATCCCACCTAAACCTATTCTCTTTCAGTTTAAAACCATTTCCCCCTGTCCTCCCTCCCACCCATCCCCCAGAAGACACAAACCCAAAGCCCTACAACAGCTTTGAGACAACCCAGCTCTGCTGTCCCCCCGTACCTCCCAGCAGCATCTCCTGCAGCAAGCTGTCAATCCTGGCCACGCCAAAGAGCTTCACAAACTGCACCTGCTCGATCATCTGCCAGGTGATGCTCTGCAGGGGCGGCAGCAGCAGCAGGATGTCGCTGAAGCGGCCCCGGGAGTCGTACTGGCGGTCGTTGATGTAATCCTCCAGGTTCACCTGCACCTGGAAGCGCATGTTCTTCACCTTGCCGGGCTCGCTCAGGCCTTTGCAGTCTGGGAGAGGCAAAAGTGGGGTTAACTGCTGGCCTGGGTGAGCAAGTGTTGCCCTGTGAGCCAGGCTGTGTGCAGGGAAAAGGGTGAGATGGCAGTGATGCTCTGACAGAGTCTCCGAGATCAGCTGAGAGATGGGGCTGCCATTGCTCCACATCTCACATGGAGCAGGGAAACAGGGAGGGGAATTGGAGGGGAGACAGTAATTGGAGGAGAAACAGTAATTGGAGGAGGAACAGTAATTGGAGGAGACTTTGAAGAGAAAGAGTAAGAAAACAGGAGCTTGCTTCAGGATGTGTCTGCCTGCTGCCATTAGCAAAAGGGAAAAATTTAGAAGTTGAAATATTTATCCTTCGAAGGAAACAGCCTGGAATTTTCCCTCGAAAACTTCGAGTCACAACTGCCACCACTAAATGCAGTGTATGTTGTGATTACACTTGCTGCAGCACCAGCTTCTTCTCTGGCTCTCCTGTCTCTGACCTGTGGTCAATCCTATTTTTCAAGGACCACTGGTCCAGCTTTGCTTAAGCAAATAAATGTGCCCCTGGGTTGGGGGAAGTGCTGGGATTTACAGCCATCCACTCCTGCCTCTGCTGTTATCTAAACCTGAGATTTCTGGATCACTGCACCATTTCCTTCACTGTCTGCAAAGAATCCACAGGCAGCACATTTTCGGGATTGTGGTGCCAAGAGATTAGATAAAGCGGTTAGCAAATGATTGTGTGTCAGCATGAAGCTCTGAGGACACTCCTGCTCGTTAGCATGGATGAACTTCACTTCTGGGGAGCTTCACACTTCCTCCTTCCAGCTGAAACCTCAGCACCTCATTGTCACATTGATCTAAAGCTGCAGGGAGACGCTGATCAGCCGAGAAGGTGATTTGTCAAAATCCATTTGATGAAAGCTCCCGTACTCTGCTCACTGCAGGCTTTGGTGAGCCAAACCTCATGGTGTTCCTAAAACTCCCGGATCTTGATTTTGAACCAATGAATACAGCAAAAAACCCCAATAATTATTGGAAGATACTCTGATTTCTCCATGATAAAAGACAAAAGGGCGTTGTCTGGGCTTGGGATTGTTCTCCTATCTTTTCCCTGAGCTCCAGGGAGATAGACACTGGAACCTGGGCTGAGGCAGACCCCCCTGTGCTTCTGGAATGAGACAGCAAAGCTTCAAAGCAAGCTGTGGTTTTCCTCTGTGTTTCCCTGTTCTCCATCCTGTGGATCAGCCCTGCCCTGGGTCGCTGCTGGCTTCCAGCAAGATCCATTAGCAGATCCCTGATATTTCTGGGCACTCTGAGCAGCCCAGCTCTCTGCGGTTTTTGATGGTGCTCTCCGGGCTCTGATGGATGCTCCACGCTGCTGCTCATTTGGCTCACTCTGCTGATACATAATTAATACAGGCATGTATGTCCCTAATGGGCACCTCCTGCATTTCAGGCTGATGGCCTTTCCCAAAGCCAAGCTCCTGAAGGAGCCGAACTCCTCCAGGGCCTGCAGAGCTTTGCACAACAGCCTGGCTGCCGTTCCTACTTGCTAAAGAGCAAAACACTCAGGAGCAGGTCACTTCTGACTTAAAACTGCACTGCTGAGTATTGCTCATTCCAGCACGGGCAGGGTGAGATGTCAAGCTGCTCCCAAGGGGTTTTTGGAGGGCCCTCAGCTGCTTTGCCAGCCCCATGCTTGGCAGCCAGGAGGAAACTCACCTGGGTCAAAGAAGATGATGGCTTTGAGGCAGGCGTACTCGTTGTCATCGATCTGGATGTCCCGCAAGGGCTTCACCAACTCGTCCAAGATCCTGGTGGCCACACGAGCGATTTCCAGTTCTGGGCAGTGCATTGGGATGATGAAATCATTCCCTGGGAAGACAAGAGAAATTCCCTGTCAGGTTTTGGCTCTAGCTCTGCTCTCATCCAGCAGTTAGCCCAGAGAGTGTTGCCTGATAGTCCCAGTGCCGTTTGCAGCAATTTCCAGTCTGCAGCTTTATAATCTGGTCCACAAGTGAGAAGCAAGCCCTGGATCTCATTCCCTGGTCCTTAATTATCTCAGTTGCACGTCAGTGCACCCACACCGTGCCCACAGCCTGCTCCCCGTTCTGCTCTGCTTTGCCCTCTGTTACATCGAGCATCTGTTTCCGAGCAGTGTTGCACCTTTATTTTTAGTTTTCTTTTCCGAAACGAATTTATCCCTCTCTCTTTTCTTTAACGTGAGCCTTTCAGGGTCAGTATTCTCATTTTGCTAAGAACAATCCCACCTGTGGTGGCAGAGAGCGCCACGAAAAGGAAACACCTATTTGCACTTTGATTTTTAATAGACTCTTCTGCTAAATTTTTAAGTATCCATACTCAAATACCTCATTGCTTGTGCCTCGGCAATTTCGGGTACAAAAACGAGGCAACCCAGTTACATACTGAGGGTTTCTCATGCACAATTTCAAAGCAGTGAGGGAACAGTTACAAAAATCCCAGTGAATTTACTTGCTCCTTTTCACTCTCCCCTCCAGCACTGAGCCTCCGCCCAGATGTGCAGCCCACGCCCCGGAGCGCAGAGGGGGTTTCAGGGATGCAGAATTCTTGGGAATGGCTTGGGAGGGGTGAGTGATAAAAGCAGGAGTGTGATTCACGACTTTACCTAATAGCAGGAAATCAGTGTATGGGATGGACCTCTTGGCTACCCCGAGGAGCAGATGTTCCCCTGCGTGGGCTCTGAGCAAGGCAACCTGGAGGTGGCGCAGGAGAAAGAAATAAGATTACGTTTGAGAAGCGGAGAACGGAGTGCTGAGCTGTTGCTGCTCAATTAAGCCCCATTTGGTGTTTGCTTAGATCTGGCAGATCCACGGATAAAGTTCTGCTCAGGGCTAGAAAATATCAGTGTGTGTTCACTTTGGGAAGCGCTACGTTCGTGGCAAACTGAATGAGAAGCGGTTTTTAACTAAAAGAGCAAAGAGGGGCTCGAGTAATTTGAGCTCTCAGGAAATAAACAGATCCTATATTCAACTGTTAGGCACCAGTAAAGGCAAAATCAGAATTTTTGCCTGGATCTTTTGCAGGCTGGAGTGACCAGCTCTACATTTTGAGGGACTTTGGCTACGGAAGTCATCTTTAATTGGCCTTTATTCCTCTTTCTCTCCCATTGTTCATGGCTCTGCACAGGGTGATCTGTGTGTTAATGCCAGATTCTCCCGCTGGAAGGTCCGGCTGGGAATTCCTTTCAAAGGCACGGGCTTTGCAGGGAAGAGCCGCTCGCGTTTGTACCTGGTCGTCGAGGGGGAGCTCACAAAAGGCCGGGATGTATTTTGCCCATTCCACCAGCACCAGGAGCTGCTGTTTCATGGACTCACACACGTCGTGGATGGTGGCAACCTTCTTCATGGCAATGTCTGTGCTGTGCACGGGGCTCAGGGATAAATACTGAAAGAGAAACCACCCGGGCTGTGTTTGGACCCGATCGGTGCTGTTTTGTCACCCTCCACAGCAAAAATTCATCCCCTCAGGGCCCTGAGAAGATGCTCCCGTTGTGGTCGGACACTTGTGCTCGGCTGCGTCCGGCTCACAGCCCATGGAGCAGCTTCCACGAGGTGGTGCTCAGTCCCAACACACACCCAGCCCTCCTCCGCCTCCTTCCCCACCCTCCAGGCTGGCTCGGGACAAAATTAACATTCCCATTCCCAGCAGGAGCCAGCAGCGCTGTGTCTCAGCTTCCCATCAACCGCTCCAGCCAGCCGAAGGCACGAAATGCACCCAGCCTTTCTCCTCCAAGTTGCTGTCAGGGACACAAAACTCCCATTTTGGTCCCTAAAGGGCTGCGTGGCGGGGAGAGGGTTAAAAAGCCGTAATTCTTGTAAAGGAAGTGGACTCACTGCTGCATGTAATGTGCAACATCTGGACCGTGTGTTTCACGGAGAAAGGGTATTTGCATAAGAATTTAAAGGACGCTCAGGGTGAAATTTATGGTGGAGCATGAAATAAAAAAGCAATCAGCGTCAGCTGAAGCCCAGTGGATTTATTCACATTATTTTTCTGCCCAAAAATTGTTATCCTGATAAAGAAGTTAGGAGGGAAGGTACAATCAACCATGACTGGAACCATCGTTTTCAGAGCAGGACAAGAGTGCAGCAGGGAAGGATAAAATTCCGTGTGGCTGCAGTGAGATTTTAGGGGGGCAGCAACAATTTAGGCTGGGGGAACAGGGGACCTGGGCTCTGCAACATCCCTCGGCCCTTGGAATTTCAGCTTTGTACCTCACACCAAAGGCTGCATCTGCTCCATTGCATTGATAATGGATTTTTCCTGTCTGCTTTCGGATATTTTGCATTTTCTTCCCGGTGGGTTTGTGCAGGAGCCATCCAAGGGCAGAAAAATCATCCCACTCTGGTTGGTTTAGAGGGCTGAGATTGCTGAGGGCCATGGACCCGTTTGGAGGGCTGTCCCCACGTGTCCTACCTGCTGTGCCATGGCCTCAGCCTGAGTGAGGACGTTGATGGAGAGAGAGCTGTTGTCCTCATAGCTGCTCCTGCGGATGCTGATCCTGTCACGCTCGTTCTGCACGGCTGAAACGAGAGGGAGAGAGGTGCTTGTGTCAGCGAGAAATTCCTCCCCAACCGATGGCTGCTGCTCCCTGTGGTCCCTAAACAGGAGTGCATGGGGCTTTGATCCTACAAGAGCCTCCACTCCTGTTGGATGCTGGAATAAACAGGCTCTGGGGGAGGGGAAAAGGCCACCTCAGAGGGAGAAGACCAAGCACAAGAGGGAGATGAGGCCCTTTGGGAGTCAGAGCAACACCCACGGGGTGTGAGCTGGTCCCACCGGGTTTGATGCAGCTCTGAGGGAATTCAGGGATTTGGCGTCACCCCTTTGCACTGGGCAATGCACCCACACTGCTGGAGCCCTGGCCTTTGGTACCCTCTCTGCCATGGCTGCACTGAGGGCTCCCCTGCTGAGCTCCTGATACAGCAGGATGCTCCTGGCGCTGCCCCTCATCTCACGGCAGTGCTGGAAAATCGTCCCCTAATCCCACCTCGGAGCAGCTTCGGAGTGTCCCCTGTCCCCGAGGCACCGCAGGTGGTGATCCCAGGGGACACAGAAGGAGTCACTCCATTAAGGAAGCTCAAAAAAAAGGAAGCTTAAATCCACTGATTCCCCCTTAAAACCATTCCCTCAGTGTTGCCCATCTGATTTCAGTGAGCCTGAAACACCGACAGCAGTGACAGCTGAGGACAAGACGCAGCCAGGGTCTGTCACCAGCCCTGCTGGAGCAAATCCCCGCTGGAGACCAGCTCAGTGTCCTCAACGGGTCACAACAGCAACGCCGCAGACCTTGGACACACACCACACCTTGTAGGGAGCAGAGCAGAGAGAAGATCAGCCCAGGCTCTTTGCTGACAGAAAGGTATGGACACGCCATGGTGAACTGCAAAAACCCCACTGATTTTTGGGGCCCATTCCACCCTTTAAACAATCCTTTTCCCTGAAGCACGAGCCACATCCAGCCTCATGCTCCATCAGCCCTGCACAGGGAACAGAAGGGATGGATTGCACTTCAGCAGCTTATTTTTGCAACACGGGCTCCAAGAGCTGACTCACCTCCACTGCAGCCATCGCGTGAGACAGCAGCAGAGAAAAAAGGAGAATTTAGACTTAACCCAGCCTGCTCTCCGTGTTGGTTTCTCCCCCAAGCCCTCTTGCCTCTGTCCAGCAGCTCGGGGCTGGGGGAAGGAGCCTGAACACAGACTCAGTGTTTCCCTGGCAGCTCACAGATCTTGGCTACAAACAGCTCTGAACGGCACTTGTCAGGTCCTTAAAGCAGAGGGAGCATGAAGATTTAGCACGTGGTGACGGTGCAGCACATCTCTCCTCCTTCATCCAGCAATCCCAGACTCCTTTCACTTTATTTCGGGGTAATGACTCAAACAGAGCTGCCAAAGCACGACTCACTCTGTGCTTTAACCCCTTGGGTGTAGAACAGTGTGGGTTTGTCTCAAAAGAGGCCGCTGGAGAAGATTTTTCCAGCAATGATTTTTTTTTTTCCTGCAGAGTCAGCAGAGTTGTTTTGCCATCATTCCTCTGAGTCTTCGCCTCGCTGCTGGCTCCTCTTTTAGAGCGTCTTTCTTTGCACAGGGCTCGTTCCTGGGAATCCACACAAAGGAGAAACGTGGGCACTGCTTTCCACAATTTGAGGGAAGGTGGATTTTTTTTTTGCCAGCTCATGTCCAGCCCCTGCTCTGTTTTCCCAACCAGCCTCTGATGAGGGGCCAACGAAGTGAAAGGGCAGAAAACAAGCACCAGTGACAAAAATCAATGTCTCCCCTTATCGACTGGAGTGCAGTGTTTATTTTCCAAGAGCTGGGGCTCAGCCTTGCTGTCAGTCAGGATCAGCTTGTGGGGATCTGACTTTGTACCTCAGAGCCAGCCTTGCCTGCAAGGGGCTGGCTGGGTGCATCCTTTTGTAGAAGGTGCCACACACAGAAATCACATTCCTGGAGCATTTTCAGGCTATGGACACCGCAGAGAGGCAATTTGTCATCAATTTAGAGAAAAACCAACCACAGCTTTTGGGAGGCTCTGCTAACCCTCCTTAGATAGCAGCACAAGCTGCCCTATGCATGAGGGGGGGTCAGCCAGGGACCCCTCCCTGAAGCCTGGAGGTGAAGGTGGTTACAGGAACCATAATCCTGACACTTCAGGGGTTTTATCGGTCCACCAGAAAGGTGAGTGGCAGCGTCCAGCACTCAGGAGAAACAAGTGTGACCCGATCTGTGTCATCACTGGCTATTTTGGAGAATCCCCATCCAAGCCTCTCCACCTGGATTTATATCAGATGCTCCCCCACATGCTCTCAGGGTAGGGCTCTCTGCCTACTTACAAGAAAAGGTACAAGTTTTGTCTTTCCAGCCGAGTTACACATCTGACTTTATGTAAATCCCACAGTCCCAGGCAGACCTGCTCACCACAACAGACTCCTTTAAGAAGCCTCAGCCTGTTTTTCCCCCCGAGTCTTTTTATGGCGCATATTTCAGTGCTTCCCTCATGCTCTGATAAGCTCAGTCTTCCAGTGTAAGTGGAGGGCACAGACCGACTTTCTCAAGGTGATTTGGCCGTTATCGCTGAGAGTACCCAAGATGTGATGGAATTACATACAAAGGGGAGTTAATGTTTCACCCGCCACAAAAATTAATCTCTTACCGCGCAGCGACTATATTGCTATATTTATTGTGTTTGTAAAAGGGAAGGGACAGGTCACTCCTGGTGAGGCAGTGGGAGCGCTCAAGGGACGTGCTGGCCCTGGGGGTGCGCTGGGCTCAGGTGTGATCTTGGCTTTGCTGTCAGTAAAACTCAACAAACCCGCAGGAAGGACTAAAAACCCAGTGCTGGATCCCTCTGTCTCCCAGGGGCTGCTATTTCCAGAAGCGCCTGGCAAATCTTTGCTGCCTGGTTTTTTCCCACTCTGATCCTGTCCTCTGCGCATTCCCAAAGCCAGTAATCAGCACAAAGAGCCACCACGGCCCCGCAAGAAGGGACGTCAGTGGGTGTGAGCCCCCAGGATGGTGCTGGCCAGGGACACTGTGGCCCCAAGCTGGGCTTTCCCACAGGGAAAGGGGAGAGAGGACAGGATGATGGCTGCATCTCCCTCCAGGGAATTGTCCCTGGCTACGGCATGTCCTGGCTGTGGGAAGAGGACGGGAAAACAAACATACTCTCCATGTGACGCAGGGGAACCTCGGAAGGGTTTTGTCACTCAGAGCAAGGCTGGACCCTCTGCCTCGAGCTCCGGGCACACAGTGCCGTGTTTGTGGGATTGCAACAAGCCCCTGCTTCCCAAACCATTTGTCCTTGCTGCCTTGCCACTCAGAGCCAAAGCCTGGGATGAGGAACCTCCAGGGAGTCCCATAAATGGGGCACAGGCACTGGCTGGGAGAGTAGCAAACTGCCAACTTTCCACTGCAACTGCAGAGGTTCAAGCCCTGCCTACACTGGAATTGCTGTTTCCATCCTTATTCCACCAAAACCAGCCTCGGTTAGTGCTGGTGTAGTTGGAAATGTGGTGATAAATGGCACAGAGAGAGCAGGAGGAGGGAGGTCCCTGCATGGTGCACTCACCGGTGCTCACAGTGTTTCTGTCTTCACCGACAGATTTACTCCTCCTGCTGCCTGATCAGTTTATACCCACAAATAATCATTCTTCCCTGAGCTGCCTCGGATTTTGTAGGTGTGGTGTGTTTTATTCACAAATAAATCCTGATGGTGCACGTACATTTAATCCTTTCATGGGCTTGTGGGCTGATTTATGGCTACTGAAGGTAGAGAAGACCTTTTATCTTTTCCATCCTTTGCAAGAAACTTCAGTCCCAGCCTTCTGAGAGCCGGCAAAAAAGATGTGCTAACAAAAGGTATGAAACAAGATAGAGGCCCTGTGAAGCACTAATAAAACTGTCCTATAAACCTGTCCAATTTCACAATAATAAATAAAGCCTCAAACCCTCCCACTGTGTTGCAGCAGTGAGTGATACAACAATTCTTTTTACTTCTGCATAAAACTAAAGAAGTTCATGCACATTCATAAATGACTTTGAAGGGGATGAGAGGTTAAATATTAACCCCTCTTTTCTTTTCCCACCAGCAAACTGAACCCTGACTATGCAGTGCTGGCATTTCAGAAGGCTTCCAGGTTTTCAGGCACTCAGCTCCGTGTGAGGAGATGACCCGGCTCACTTGAGAAATCACACCCTGCTGATTTATTCAAGGTTAAACATGATCTCAGGGAGATGCTAAAAATAGAATCCTGCTGTTTTCCTTGGGTGTTTAAGTACCTGGTGTTCTCCTGAGCCACTGATGCTGCAGTGACCGAAAACCTGTCTGCTAGCGTTGTGCAAGACAATGGAAATCCAACCTTCTGAGCCAACAGAGAAAACCGGGGGGGACAGCCAGAAAATCCCCAAAACATCCAGACCAACCTCTAGCACAGTCCCAACCTCAACCACAAGAATAAAGGAGTGAATCTCCTGTAAAAATCTTAAATCCTGATCATAGAAATGTTTTAGGACGTAAGAGGGGTTTGTGTTCAGGCAAGCCTTTCCCTCTCCCCTCGTGCTAACTTTCATGGTCCTTACTAAAGTGAATTATTGATACCAGAAATGCAATTGGGATAGGAGTGATTCTGAATGAGCTATTTTCTAGGAAATCTGGGAACTGGACTTTCCACAAGACTCAAGTTTTGTCCCTTCCCTGCTCTCATTAGTGCTGAGGGAACATGGATCCCATCTCAGAGCACAAGCCTGAAGGTGTGGGGCTCTTGTGTGGGGCTGTCTTGGTCCTTTCAGAAAGTAGGATCGGATTCAGTCTGTACAAACAAGGCAATCTAAAGATCCTACTGGTGATTTTCTCAGCCATTCCCTGTGGAGCCTGGTCAGTGCCCCAGTACCCTCTGGGGGAAGGACCCTTTCCTGATATCCAACCTAACCCCGCTGGCACAGTTTAAAGCTACTCAGGTATTTGTATCCTATGGCTTTTTCTTTAGGGAGAAGTTCTACCAGGCCACACAGTTCCCCTTATCCACTAGAGTTGTTTCCAAAGAAGGGGGGGAAAAAAAAGAGAGAAAAAGAAAAATCCAAACACGTCACATTACGTCTTACAACACAGGAAGACTGGAAAAAAAAAAAAAATCGCTCTGGATCCAAAATTCCCATTTATCGATTAGTTTTGCCTAACTAATTTTGGGAACAGCAAGTTCTCCAAGGCTGTGCACACAGACACTGAGCAGTGGGTCAGTGGGGCGCGCGCGAGGGTGACACGGCCCTGCTGACCCCACCCCAGGTGTATTGTCACAGCCAGCCTGGGAAAAGGATCGTTTCCAGCTTCTTCCCCTCTGCTGCGGATAAACAACGCTATTGCCACACCCTGGAAACCCTGATTGCTGTTATAAGGGCAAATTCCCCAAAGGAATGTGCCAGGGACGGAGGGTTGTGCCAGTGCTGGGACACAGGGCACGGAGAGCGTGGATGTCACTGCTGCCACCTCCCAACGCGAGCTGCTGCACGCTCCAAAAGATTTAGTACAAATATTTGTACACTCCAATAGTGCTCCATCCAAGACACGGCTTCTCCTTTTCCCTAAAGCTTCGCAATACTGTTTAATATTAATCTAGAACCACCCAAAAGCAAATAGCTGTGTTCTTTTTGTGCACACAATTGTGCAAGAACGTTTCTTTCCCAGTCCTGCACATGTGCTTGGGATAGAGCTCTGGTCAGCTAAGCTAATTTCTGCGCAGCGGTTGCTCAAGGTGCTTTAAAGTCTTCCTTGCCAAACACGGGAGCATTTTCCGAGCGCACAACCTGACTGCACTCATAAAAAAGTTTCAAGGAATGTGACGATGTGGAACTTGAAATGAGTCATCTTCCATCAAGCTGCACTCAGTGATGGAGGCATGAGCCAAGGTTTTATAACTCTTACCATAAAAAACAATAAAAATCATACTTCAGCTCAAAGAATAGATCTGATAACCAGATTTCCGCCTTTCCAAGCAGTGAAGTTTGCTGCATTGGTACTTGGCTTTATCCCATCTAGAAACGACTGGATCAACTTCAATTTGGTCGTTATTAATCTGAGCTCTATTTATGTTTCCATCTGCTCTATTTACTCCATTTCTCCTAAATTAAACCAGCCGGAATTTTTGCTTCATCCATGACTTATGCCAATTTTCAAGACACCCTTCTTCTCCAGGAAAACATATGGTCAGAACCTCGGAAAGATCGTTTCATCACCAGTAAAATCTTCTGAATTACCAGAAATCGATGGCAAATTTCCCCTTGATTTCAATGGGACCAAAATTTCACCCCTTGGGTGAACTTGGTGACATGGAGAGAAACTTTCAAGCTCCTTTCTACCTCCCTAATATTTCAGCTGCCAGTGGGCTTGGAAACAGCACAAGTGACGGGTGAGGAGTGTTGAAACCATCACCCGAAAACCTACACCTCAGCTTGGCTGGGCCCCCAGTTTGTCAAGCACTCAATGGACAAGGACAATCACAGTAAAACAGGATCATCCATGCTCTCGCAGTGGGCAGAACTGGATGAGCAGAGACCAGAAGTGCTGTGATAGGTCCCAGACTTCCCCTGGGAAGCTGGATGTAGGCACAGGTTGACAGAAATGGGGTTTCTGCGGCTGAGCATTAGGCACTATAACAGTATTTCCTTTAGAAAGGGCACACCCTGATGGTCACTGGCACCCAAACCTACAACTCTCCACCTCCTTCTCAATACAGCCAATGGGATGTGCAAGGAAAGGTGTTGGCCAATATGGGATTGGCCCTTTGGCGCTGGTGCTGCTGGTGGCTCCATGGTCACGCTATAACCAGCAGCATGACCAAAGGGTTCGGCTCTGACTCATATCCCCTCTTGGGGTACACGAGTCACCTGTGGGGGCACATGAGTCACCTTGCTCCAGGAGCTCTGCCCGTGTGCCCTGTGCCACGAAGGACGGGCCCTTGCTTCTTAAGGCACTGTACTCAGGCTGTACCTTGCCCTTGCACGCAGCTACGTGAGCATCACCTGAGCCAACCACACCACCTGAAGCAGCAAAGTGATGGTACTTATGATTTTGAAAGTGGCAGATCCTCACCAAGACTGGCACAGGTAGGATTAGGAGTCACACCAGTAGGTATGGAGAGTGGAAATTGCTATTGTAAAACACTTAAGGAACAAATAAGCCCTGAGGAATCCTATCCCTTTCCCAGGATTAAAATATCCCAAAAAGACCAGCCTCACAGGATGGGTGAATAATGTCACCGGGGTCTCATTGAAATTGAGATAAAATGGCAAACGGGGCTTTCAGCTGCAACAAAAGATCTCTCATTGTGACGCACAATCATCATCTCTCCAGCCAGTGCTGCTGCTGCTCCCCACCATGCTCTGCAACGGCAACAGGGCCCGAGACAGCAGCTGGCACATTTGAAATGTCTCTTTGCACCCACCTTCTTTCTTCATGCCAGCTCTGAAGCACTTCTTCAGCCTGCAGTACCTGCACTGGTTCCTCTTGTCTTTGTCTATCACACACTGTCGGTTGAACCTGGGAGGAGATGGGAAATACAGCATGGAGCAACCAGCCTGGCATCTGCATCCCCCTCACCCTGAGCAGCCCCAAATACAGCCCCAGACCTCCCTGAGCTCCAAACTGCACAATCCCAGAGAAGAGCCAAAGGTTTGCAAGAAATGGATTGAATCCACATTGGCTTGGCCCAGCTCCTCCTCTTCCCCACCGCCGCTCCTGCCAGATGGGAGCACAGCGGCTTCAGACCACCCGCCCTGCAGGGACTGGGATGGTTTTGGCTGTGAAAACAGGGCTGTGACTCAAGTTGGGCTCAGTAGGAGCTCCATCTCCCACTTCCAGACATTTTTTTGGGTGTTGGGCATTGGGGTTTGTGTGATTTCACTTGCTAACTATTCTACAATTTCTGTAGAATAAGCTGCGTTATGGGCCACGAGCCCTTTGGGTCTGCGGCCTAGTTCTGAGGCCCGTGGCCTCCTAATTCCTCCTCGTTTCAATGGGGATTTAGGAACCCTTGTGCTGTTCCAGGGGTGGCCCACGCAGGCTTGGCAGCTCTCCCCGTGGTGGGTGAAACAATGGGAGGGGAATCTTCCACGCAGAGAGGAGATGACGTGGGGTGCTCCGGGACCATCAGGTTGTAAAAGCTGAGGCAGTTTCCCAGACTGGTAAAAAGCCAAAGGTACAAAGGCCCAAAGACTTCCAGAGGAATTCACGTCTGCGATAAGCAGAGCCCCGAGCTGGGCTGAGCTCACCAAATAAGGGCTTGCACACAAGCTTGGCTTCGGTGCTGTGGATCTTCCTTGAGCTGCCAAATATCACAGAGATTCATGGATTCCTGGGGAGAGGCAACAACTCCACTCCCAGGAGACCGACAGCTGAAATTTCAAAGAAATCAGCAGTAGTTATCATCTCCTCCTGCAGGAATCCCACAGTTCATGGGACGGGCACTGTGTGGGTGGACACCGCTGTCACCTCAGGTGTCTTGCATGGCTGGTGTGTCCTGGAGTGATAAGGGCACCAGGAACATTTTGAACAAGTAGGGTGACTTGCATTGGAAAAATTTGGAATGCCCTTAGAGGAGGAAAATCTTTGGAACAGAAAGAAAACTTCCAGGTTTTAACTGGAGATGAAGGGCTTAAGTGTATTCAGGTTCGGGATTTCTTTCCACTCTCTCCTGTGCTAAAATAAACATCATTTTTCTAAGGTCAAGCAAGATAGCAGCTTTGTAATTTATAGCCTCCTCCTGGCAAAAAACCTCTCTCAAATGTATACCTGTGTGCCAAAGTGGACACGAATCATCTCTGGTCCACACTTATTTCTCAGAATGTTCATAAAATCATCACTGATAAGTCAGTGTACATCATTTATTGTATTTCAAAACAAGAATAGAGAAGCTGTGAGAGGGCTTTGGAGGTGACAGATTGTTGGATGCCTGTTGCAAGAAAGATGAAATCTCTGGAGCTTTGGTCCTTTGCCACCTTGGCTATCCCTTTCTGGGCTGTGACAAGGTCATGGTGTCACTCCACACTCAGGATCTCTATTTATGTATTTTACACCTCAGTCAAACCTCAGGTTTTAGGTTGGACTCGAGGATCTCAAAGGTCTTTTCCAACCTAGTGCTTAATTCTGTGCTTCTGTGACTCTCAGGTCTATGAGTTTCCCTCGATTTGCACCATGGGGAAAGCAGTGATGCTGAGTTCGCTCAATGCAGGCCTCAGGGTCCAAGATGAGATAGGACTGAGTTTAGAGATAGGACTGAGTTTACTCCTTGTAAACCAAACTGCAGTCCTACTGTTGGCCTTCATGGTGTGGCAACTTGGCATTTGAGATAAGGGCCCCTGATCCCCACCCCAAATCATTTCCCGCGTCCATGGATTGCATTTATCAATTGCCGAAATTCGGGTACCTGCAGGAGTAGACGTGGTTCTTGCGGACGCTCCTCCTGAAGAAGCCTTTGCAGCCGTCACAGCTGGAGGCCCCGTAGTGCTTGCCCGTGGCCCGGTCCCCACAGATGGAGCACAGGGAGTTGACACCGTTGGGGAGCAGGTTGGTGTTTGCCGACTCAGCCGCGACGGCCTCTGCGGGCAGAGAATGGGGACAGTCAGACCCCCCTGTGATGGAAACCTCAGCATTTGTGGTCATGCTCTTCCCAAGCTCAGCTCCTTTGCTTCTGGTATTGGTGTTTTGCTTCACTTCAGTGATCAGAGAGAGTTCAAGCTGCATAACTCAAACTGCTCCTGAGAATTTATCAATTATCACTACTTTCCTGGACAGATATAAAGAAACCTCACCCGGATGTGAGTTTTATGTTTTTGAGGGATGGGGAGCCACCTCTCCTGAATGAGATACCTGGAGAACATGGTTCAAAGCCAGTGTTCACAGAAGAAAATAGAAAAATAACCTCATTAACTTGAAAAAATAGAATGCAGAGAAGAAACAGCAGAGGCAGAAAGGATGAACTATTTCATGCCTGTGACAGAGGTGCTGAAGAAAAAAGACTGTTCTTGAGAGCTCCTCTGCAGCTGGAAGGCAGAGACAGCAGCTTCCACAGGGATCCCTTTGGTCCTAAGTCTGGTCCCTGCTCTGAAATTCCCTCTGAAGAGGCTCATTGCTTTCCACTAGAAAGCAACAGAGGTGTGCAGGAAGATCAGACTTCTAAATTAGGGACCCAAAATTAGGTCATATGAATGCCCTCTCTCATGTCCTCCGCTTGCACCCACTCATTTGGGGCAGGAATAGCTCTGCCCCTGGCTGCCCTGTGTGTACACACTGCTGAAAACTCCCCTTGGAACCTCTCCCTCGGCCCTAACCACCAGACTTGCTGCCCTCTTAATCCTCCTAATTTGAGGCACATCTTGGGGAAGGGAAGAAACAGGAGACCCTCGCGAAGAGGCAGCTGACGGTGTTTGTATCTCCCCATCTGTTTGCGGAGCCTGACCTGGGCACTCACTGCAGGACTGTTTTATGAATTTACCACACCTCTGGGAGCATGTTCTGTGCTCCAGTGACCTCGGAAAAGTCCCTGGGACAAGGCACATCCTGACACGTCTCTGGGATGAGACATCCTCGCAGCAGAGATGGGGAAAGCTCAGCTCAGCAGTTTCTTAGAGAAAGCTACCCAAAGGGGAGGAATTGTCATCGGATCTGCCTAGAGAGAGTTTTCTAATCCATAAGGTGTAAAAATAGCTCTGGTTAATCTGGGTACATATACAGAGAGAGCGAGGGAAGGTTGTTTTTTTGTGTGAACACGCTTCAAAAATTTATAGTGAAAATATTTGCTGTGCAAGGAAAATTGTAATCAAACCCCCCCCAAAAATAACAAAACAAATAAAGCTTTAGTTTTTCAAAAACTGGGAAGTTTCTTAGCTAAGGCTGAGACTAAGACATTTTTAGCTAAGACTTCACTAATGCAAAGTTCAGACTTCCTGTCACCCCCTAAAATAACCCTTTTGGTCCATATTCACCTTCTGGTGCATGGATGAGTAAATAAGTGGGTTATAACAAGAGGGGAGCAACACGACAGCAAGAATGACAGCACCGAAATCATTCTTAGGTCATAATGACATTTGAGGTTTGGAATTGAGATTTGCCTCTTCCCAAAATCTGTGTAAGATGCTCCCAGCTCTGACATTTGTCAGGAAGTGACACTTGGGTCCTTTGAGGACATTGTCTGGGTCAGAGGTGTTTAATGGCAATTTAGATTGATTTTTAGGGGTTTTCTTTGCAATGACTCTTGATTTTATTTTACTTGCTAACTCAGTATTAAATGAGCTGTACAGAATATTCCTTTGAGGATAACTGCAGAACATTTGGGCATCTGCTGTTCCATCCGTTTTTTGAAGGAGCATATAACCATAAACAAATGCACCAAGTGTGTAGGATTCCATTTTAAAAATGTGCACAACCAAAATAAAGATAAGGCAGCCAATTTCCTCTTCGCTCCACTCATGCTTTCTCTAGAGTTCAGAGGAATCAAGACAAGGTCAAACAGTTTAGGTCTCCAATGGACCCTTCATCAGCTAGGTCCAGACTGCAAAACATTCCTGATGCTGGAAAGTATTTACTCACCAGGAAAACTTTTTTTTTCCTTTATGTAAGTAGGACATGAGAATCTGCTTGCTGATATGAGGAAGGAATTAATAATCTGGCCTTAAACCAGGTATTACTGGAGGAGAAACCACCAGCACTGTGTGTGAGAGGGCCTGTGGAAATTAGCAGACAAAATTTTGCCCTCACTTGTATCCATGGAAGCACAAACAAACCAGCAGTGAGTTGGGTGGCTCTGTGTTAGGGCAGTTCCACAGCTAAAAAGCTCAAACCCTGGGAGGGAGCCACGTGTCCTTTTCAGCTGAATTGGCTGAATGTGAACAGAAATTTTTTAAAAAATTAAATAAATAAAAGGAAAGCCCTAAGCTAGAATGCACGTTAATTAGGATGATAAATTTTAATTACAAAATCCTGTCACCAGCTAACGATGGGTCCCAAATGAGATTTAGCTCAGAGAACAGCAAAGCACAATGGATATCGCAGGCACCAGAAGGTTCTCTCAACACAGCTTTCAAACCTAGCCAGTATTTGGGTTTTTCCTGGACTGATCTCTGCGAGGAAAGGCAGAGGAAAGCCAGGATCCCTGGCAGCACGGTCCCCTGCCTGTGCAATCTGCTGCGTGCGCTCCATCCCTGCCTGACACAAGGCAATAACCTGAACAGTTCCAAAGCCATGCCATGGTGCCTCAGAAGTTTCCACTGGAGGGATGCACTTGATTTTGTTCTCCAGGAAGAGATCACAACCCATCTTGACTTTGTGGCGCTCTGAGCTGAGCTGAGGCTCTGCTTGTGGCCAGACTCCTCACTGGGGCTGTCCCCAAGGTTCACAGGCAGAAATATCTGAAGCGTTGACCATTTTTTGCGAGTTTCTGTACAGTCAGCGTGCAGATTGGGAGCTACCTAAGGCTGAGAAGATCATCCTAGTGGCTTCCCCAGCTTTGGGGTCAGCCAAGCTCACGACTGAAACGCACACAAGTTTTTGGTACCTACTGCCTCTGGATGTAAATCATTGCCTAACCAGGGCTGAAATGCTAATGCCAGTTTTACAGTGATAAGAAATGACACTGAGGATGTTCTCATGATACCTGACCCCTGCTCCAGTTTTCCTTTCAGTTCCATTACTGACTACAGCTCTTCTGGATGCACATTGTGAAAGAGGATTGTCTTGCAGTGCTTTCCCGGGTGGCTTTTACCTACTCAGAAATCCAAGTTTTGGTGCACATAATTTGCAGTTAACAAATCCCCAAATTACATGTGCTGGGCTAGAACGTGAAGACATCACGAGTGTGGGTTGAACACACACAGTCAAACTCGGTGCCAAAGCCAGCATTGCGAAACCTGTACACACAAATGTAGGGCAGGAGGGGGTTTAAACCCTGGCCACGTGCAGGTCGGCCTCTTTCTACATCAGCTTTTAGCAAACAGAAGGGGTTTTGAGATATAAAACATAGCTGTGATTGAGTGATCCCAAATCCTACAGGAATGATGATGAAGGGGCCAAGCGGAAAGGCCAGAGCTGTTCCAGGCAGGCATCGAGGGATGGCAAATCCCTGCCAAAACATCTCTGGTGGCTTTTGCATGGTCTGAATTGGGTCAGACTCCAGCGGGGCTGGGAAAAGTTTCACCAACCTTGTGCCAAAATCCCAAGGGATCAGTCTGGTGTGCGTGTGCTGAGGCAGGACAGCAAGCACCACCCTGGGAGAAAGCGCTCACTGACTCTGGACAGAAGAATTGGGGCTGCATTGCAATAATGCTTCATATCTTAACCACAATGAGACAGCTCTGACAAGAGCATGAGGAAATGGCCATTAACCACACAAAAAAACCTGAGAATATGCTTTGTAGTGCCAGCCAAGGTAAAGGAAACAAATTTGTACAGAATGGGAAAATTTCTGCTGTTGCAACACATATTTCTCAAGGGAAAGACAGAATTAGCAGTGATTTTTGCTCCTTTCCTTTTGCCATCTGTTTAAACCAAAATATTTTTTATATCACTCCCATCAAGTGTTTTAGTCTTTATTTTGAATTAATCTTAAAATATTTGGCAAATTATGGGCTATTTGAAGGTGGAAAATCCAAGATACGTATCTGGGCAAATCTCAGAATGAGAGATAGCAGCTTCCTGAAGAAGAAACATCTAAGCACAGGAAGTTCTCCAGAAAATTAATCCACCCAAAATTTTGGTGAAATAATGTTCTGAAGAAAGAAAGAGTTGGTTTTGAGAAAGCATGACCGTATTTGATAATATTCCAATTTTCACTTTTGGAATTGGTCAGAAGGTAAGAAACTGCGCTGAGTCCATTAAAATAAATATTGCATCCCTTCCTGTTCATGTTTACAGAGGGCAAAGCTGCCATCATTTAGTAGGGAAACTACAGATGAGTCCTAGGAGAGATATAAACAATCTTTAAAAAAATCCAGTGTAATTGTAAAAAATACCTAAAATGAGATTGTTTCTTGATTCTAACAAATTTTAAAATATCTCTGAAGCTACAAGGAAATTGTGATTTTGAGTTACCTTAGGGGACTGAACTCAGCTGGACAGCAATAGATTTCCATGCATGACCATTTCAGGCCTTTTTTGAAGTTATTTTTACAAACTGCAGAAAAGGACACTTACCCAAGACAAACAAGCTAATTTCAAAGCAGCTACTTCCCGGGAGAGCTGGTTAGTCATTAACAGCTAAACAAATAACACAATACCGAGCTCGATAAAGTTCAGAAAAAAACTCAACCTGTCAGTTCCACTGCGTGAATCAACAGGCAAACCAAACAGGCATTGGTGGGTCATTTGCAAAATTATATCAAATTTTGAGGAAATGTGTGTCGCTTCAAAAAGTGAAAAAATATCTTGTTGTTCGACAGGAAGTGACAAAGTGAAACATCTGTGTTAAATAATATTACTGGAGTAGGATGGGAGATGGAAACGTTTCTGCAAGAATAAGGAATAAGATCCAGTCTATCTGGAGCTGGCAAAAACTATACATATTGAAAATCCTTGATCTGGGGACAGCCAGAGCTTTACTGAAGTCAACTTTAAATTCAAGTGTCTTCGGGCCTTTTAACTTTACTTCTGACCCTCCCTCCATGCCCCACAATAATAACTCTAATAATTTTATATTGTAGGTGATAGCCCTACTGAAACTCTGATTTCTTTTGATGAGCCAGTTAATGAGCAAATGTGAAAACCCCATCTTAATTTCACTAAGATCCTTAACAAATTAAAAGGCTGCCGAAACTCTCCAAAGGGATCGCTAACATTGGAATCTCATTCAGTTGCATGATTGATTTCATGCAATATGACCAAAATGCCCTTTATTTTTACACAGTGAGCAGTTGATTTCACAGAATACAGTTCACTTTATGTCAGAGTACTTTTGACTGCAAAAAAATTAAATACCACACAAAGCGCCTTATTCCTGTGAACGAAGCGGAAGTCTCGGCATATAAACACTCCCATATACCAGCCAAGTCCTTTTGTGCCCTAAAAAACATTTTGGTAGCCAGAGAAAAAATATAAGGCAAGCAGTCATTCGGATATTGCTTCTCAATCCAGGTCCTTGGGACCAACTGAAACAGGACACACGGTCACAGGCAAATGCCGTTTGGGAGGACATGTTTTCCCGAGGATTAAATATCAACTGGAGTCGTATACGGGAATGAAACACACATTTTAATGGAAAATATTGGTAATAACTCCTCTCATAAGCAGTACAGGGGGACAGACACAGAGAATGCCATGGAGACCTCTACCAACACCTGCAAAACCTGGTGGGCTCTTCAGGGCATGATGCTCAGCCCACCAATGAAAAGAATAACCCAAAATGGGGCCGGCAAGCGAAGGGGTCGCGTTTCAGCCCAAACATAACCACGGATGCAACAGAGGTTGACAGGTCAGCTGCTTAAATATTACCCCTTCCACCCTTTGCCCCACGCCTCCCACCAGCCTTTCCTCCGTGTACAGCTTTGTAACAAAGATAGTGGAGCTTATTTGAGAGGAAATGAATAAAAATCTCACCGGTGTTATTGGGGAGCACACGGAGGTTGTCGAATTCCAACATGGTATAAGAGGAGTCCAAGGAGTCAACATAATCTGGCATATCCATGTCCATGATGGACTGACAAAGCTTCATTATTACTTGACAACAGCGAGCGAAGCAGCAGAAACAGCCCTGCTGTCAATCACGGCCAAGGTTTCCTCTGCAAAGAGAGACACCCCGGTCCTTGCGATGACAAATCATTACCCAGCTCTGCCCGCAGTCCCCTCCCCGTGCCAGGACAGAAGGGACGAGGCCAATCCCTCTGGCGCAGTCCCCTCCCTTCCCGGGGTGCATCTCGCTCTCTCGCTCCTGATAAGGTGATGTAGATAAGGCCTAGACACAAACGCCTTGGATTGCATCTTTGGGTCAATATAGCTGGATTTATGGCTGCTCCTGCACAAACATTTTGAGAAGGGCTGAGGAGAGGCCATCGCACACATGTGTCACTCTCCCAGGGCAGAGCAGTGGTCACGTCCGATCACCAGTTGTCACCTTGCTCGCCTACCAGCCAAGGTACCCTTGGGGAAAGAGCAAATGGTGTCACTTGAGGCTCATGAGGACAATAAATCCATGTTCCACTGGATGAAGATCATCAAGACAGGTCAGCATTGAGAACCTGAGTTACTTCCGTGAGACACCACAGTGCTTACACTGGGTCACACCTTGAGTCACTGCTGGAAGGGGAAAATGAGGCTTCATTCCAGCGGCACATATGGTTCCACCCTGCTCCATAGGCAGAGGCGAGGTGGAGGAGGTGACTTCCACCCACCACCCTCCATCCCCCTCACCTGTGTTTTCCTCCCGACTCCAGGCAGCCCCAGTGTCCCAGAGCCCCTGCTGGGGAAGAGCTGGGCTGTGGTTGAGAGTTGTCATCAGGGAAAGTTTCAAATGATGGCAAATGATGAAAATGGAAAAGACTGGGAGGAACTGGGCAGACTCCCTCGCAGATGTGTGGTGTTGCATTTCATGCTGACCCGTTCCTGGCTTTTCTGGGAAAGGTCCGTACTAAGGAAATTCAATTCCAGTTTTTCCCCCTCAGGCCTGTGGTGTTTGGTCTGGGTTTTTTTTTAATTTACTGAATTTTACACGAACGAGCATTTTTTGATTTACACAAAAGTTAAGACTCATGAGCTGTGCTTCAAAGAACTGGAAATAAAACTCAGCCATGCAAAGCCATACAGCTTGGAGTGATTGGTTTATTCCCACTTTGAGCTTCCAGATGCCCTCCCTGACATTACGGTTCCCTCTCCAGTGACGTTGTTTTGTGTCAGAGGGTCTTTCCTCCCCATGAGCTGTTCTGAGAGATCCAGGTCAACATCCTGTTGAATCTGGAGGAAAAGAAGATTCTTGAGAAACAGGGAGACGTGTTGCCAGAAAAGGAGCCTTGGCCAAGAGGATGGGACTGCCAGACTGCCTGAACTCTCACTGAACCGAGGATCAGGCCGGCCCCGTGGATCCCAGCAATCTCCAAATAGCAAGAAATATTCCAAAATCTGAGTTTTTAAGTGTCTTCATTATACTAATTTGATTTAATCCCCATTTCACTTTTTTAATTAATATGTTTTTTCGTATCCTGGGGATTTACAGGGGACATTGCAAGGGGTTAACTCTGGATAGGGTTTTCCTCTATAAAGATTGAGTGTAGGAACTTTTAGCTTTACTTTCTTATCGTTTCTGGGGAATAAAATAATTTCATGTGCCATATTTTCCTTTTCCTTCTTTCCTTTTTCAAGAACGTGTTGTAACCAGTGGTGCACAAATGACTCCTTGCTTAGATAAGACGTTATGTTTTTATCCTTGGACTGTGCCCCAGGCTCCCAGTAATGCCAGCATCAGCTAAGTTGGGATCTGATTAGTCGTTCTTGCCTCTTACTCAATGTCAGGCTTGATTATGCCCATTAATCTGGCTTTTTTTTTTTTTTTTTTTTTTTTTTTTTTTTTTTTTTTTTTTGTTTTGGCCANTTAACTGAGCTGTGGCCACAATCCTGCCTGTTTCTCAGCACTCTGCTGCTATTACAGCAAAGGGTTTTCACATTTCTACAATTCCAGGAGAGATTTCTTAATGGATTTGTCACCATTAAAATAGCCATTTTGGTATTTACCAAGCTTTTGGGCAGCTGAGGCTCAGAGAGGAGAAATCTGGGCTCCTGCCCTGATCTTGTTGGCTTTAGAGATCTCTCAGCATTTTCCATCCCTCAGTACGATGTGAGGGTTGAGGATAATTTCCTAGGAAAGCTGTGGGATGAGGATGTGCTTGGACAATTTTCATTCTGGGAATGACAAGAGGTTATAGAGTGAATTTCATAGTTCAGGAGCAGATTTCAGCACCACATCCACACTGATAATCAGGACTGACTTGTGGAGGGTGGGGTTGGAGGGACAGTACGTGGCATTTGTTCTGAACAGATGTCAGTGCCCTGTTCCAAACCACTCCTGAAGATGGACAAAACCTTGCTGAGGTTTGAACAGTTCCTTCTTTTTCCTCTCCCTGCTTTCTTACATCACTTTCTGAGTCACAGCTGCAATTCAGCTGGGACCTACGCAAGGTCGGGGCTGAGTTTTATCAATATCAGGAGACTCAGAGGTGGCCTCACATCTCCTGAGCACCGCTCATGTCACGATGAAGTGACAACGACCCAGCCAAGAGCCAGGAATCCCGAGCTGGTTTCTTATTACCTTACCATGATCCAACCTGACAGAGCAGTCAGGGAGATGGGAAGGGAACTCTAATCCTTCCCAGACTGTGGCCACAGAAAGGATGGATTGGAGTAGAGAATTGTGAGGTTGACAAACACTTCCCAGAGTGTCCCTCCTTTCCTTGGGTGCTCAGGCACTCACCGGCACAGGCATCGTAGGTGGATAACCAAAGGCAAAACTGGCTGGTGTAACGCGGTCTTCCCAGTTTGGAAATGGATGTCAATCCTCCTCCATCTGGACATAATCCTCTTTTCAATGTGTTTTCCATTTATCCCTGCTTTGCCTCTGAGGCTGGATATAGCTGGAGGGTGCAGGGGAAGGGGGAGAGGAGAGAAAGAACCAGAGTTAAGTTTAATAAAAATAATATGAGTGTTCAAAGTTCATGCTCCGGGAATGAATCAATGTGGATTCCCCTATGTGAGGGCACAGGGCAGGCTCTGAAGAACACATGGTCCCAATAAGAAAACACACTTACTCCTAGAAATAAAACTCAGGTGCTTTTGGGAACGCTTGTTAGACAAGATGAAGTGCAACAAAGATAGGGACACTGATTGATTAAGAGAGAACACAAAGTGCTGCGGGCAGGGTGTCAGAAATAACATTTCTTTGGAGAGGTGAGTGATGGGGAAAGATGTTTGCAAGCCATGGAAGCTGCACATCCATCTTTGGAGGCTGATTTTAAAGGAAAGTAACTCAATGCTGCATATGGGGAGAGGTGTCTGAGAGACTAAAACTTAATGAAGGACTTGGTGCTAGGCAGAATGGTGAGGCAGAAGTCATTAACTGTATTTCTGGAACAGAAGTTTTCTGCTTTTATTCATAGAAAGCCATTTAAAATCCCCTACCACTGTTTTGAAATTTTCTCTGACTGAAATGCAGCACTAATTACAGTTTTTTTGTGAACTTGCAGGGTTCAGGAAAAGGATTTTTATGCAGTGAGCATAAATCCATCAATGATAAGGTGGTTCTCAGAAGCAACAGTAGCTATAATATTACCTACCTGGACAGGTGGTGTCTGGATAAAAACAATAATTTAAAGACAGAAGGCAGCAAGGCCCTTTTTCTAGGCAACGTATAATTAGAAACAGTGTGCTTCTGAGATTATAAGCAGTGTGAAATCATATCATTAGCATGTAATTACCATGGCAGACATTTCAAAGTTATCTGGAACAGATGCTATTAAAGCAGTTCTCCCCTTTCCTGGGTGCAGTTTGATATTTGTGGTACAGGAAACAGCAAAATGTCTCTACATTTTCAGGTATTTCTTATTACAACGAACATTACATTTCCACATGTTGTGACTTCCACTGTGAGGGGCTCCTTGTTCTTCCAGCTGTTATCCCCCGAAAAGATTTTGTCTATGTAGTGATTATTCATAAGATAAAAATCATTTAAGAAATTTCTCAAGTCCTGTGATGGACTATGACCTGATGGACATGGGAGATCGTCACCCATCATGCAGGAGGATGGAGAGGAGAAAAGCAAAACATCAGGACCTCCACCTCCTTTCTCTGCAGACAAACTTATTTTGATTTACAGTTGCCAAACACATTCATTTATCATTTCCTCATTTTGCTTTAGAACAATGAGGTTCGCTCTTCCATAACAACCCTTTGGAGTAAATAGAAACTTTTAAAAGCTCCAATAACTATGCTGGAAAAAATTCCTTTACGACACAATTTAAACAAACAAAAAAATCTAAACCACAACACCCCCTCCCCCCCCCAAAAAAACACACAACAACAAAAGATCAAACACAAACCAAATTAAAAAACCCTTAAGAAACTCTTTCCACCAGGTGGGAATGCTGGATTCTGGCCTTTACAGACTGTCAAGTACAAATCACCCAGAGACCCCACTGCCAGCAGCGACTCCAGGTTGGCTAATTCGTGAAATTCCCAGTTATTTCACCCAATGTTCAGCACAGATGAAACCTGACTTGGATTTGGGGAATAAGTCTAAGATGTTTTACATTTTTCTGATGACCAAAGGTCAGGCTGATGACTTGTTCTTTCTGAGTTCACTTAACTTTTGTTCTTGGCTGCAGAGCACTTGGCCAAGGCCAGACTTTCAGAAGCACAAAGGGCTCCTTTAGATTCCGAAATGTGAAGCAGCCTGAATTTCAGCTCTGTTGAGAAACGGGAGCTCCCGCTGGGAACAGCAACTGGATTTGCAAAGATGGAGCCACAGGTCACTGGCGATTTAGAAATAAATTCCTTTTTTTGGACAGCTGAGTGAAATCTGATTAAAACCTCATTTCCCCTACGTGGGGTCCAAGGCCTTTTATAAACCTGTCCCTGCCTGGCAAACGCTTCATAGCCAACACCTGGTGCCTCCATGCACCAGTTGGAATTGCTCTTCTTTGTTTTCCATGAATGGAAGTAAATTCTCAGAAATAAGAAATGCCTGCAATGTTTTTGAAAAAAAAAATATTTTTCCTCACTTCAACAAAGACCTCTTGTCTCTTTTCCTTTCAAGGACTTCTTGTCTCTTTTCCTTTCTGGAAAGAGATCAGCTGATCAACGTTTTAAATAATTATGGAAAAACAGGAACAAGCTTCATTTAATAGTTCTTTTGTGGAAAAAAGAATCGTTGGTTTCATTTGTAATTGAACTTTGAAGGTCACCGAATGGAGGGAAATTAAAGTATTTAATAATGAACAAAATTTAAAGCACTGCAAGGACAGAAACAAAACACTTTGGTTCTTATTTTTGTTTGCAAATGTTAAGTATGGTACCAGTTTCTGACTCAAATTTGGGACCCTTGGCAACATTCTGAAACTAAAATGAAAGTTACGTCCCAGGGAGCAAAACTGACAAATTTGTGGGAGCAACACATTTTATCGGAAAATGTAAGAATTTCAGTAGAGATCATATCTGGCACCATCAACTTGTGGAAACATCAACACATTCGTGAAACTTCACCTCACTCACCAAAATGAAGATGGGACTTATTTCAACGAATTTATATTCTGTTTCACAGGCGAGATTTTCACAGTGTTTCGCTCTCTGGCAGGGAAATGTTCTTTTTCCAGTTGTTTCCTACAAAGTTGGAAAGTTTTTCCTAGGCTGGGCTCACACGTGAAAATCCAAACTCAAATAATTGCAAGAGTTTGGGCTGAGCTCTGCTCTGTCTCAGAGCAATCCAGCCCAAATTCCTCCAAATTGTTGATATATCCAACACTGAATAGAAAGTAGAAAACATAACCTTGGAATATGCTGCCCAGAGAATCAAAACACGGGGAAAAAACCCCATAAAATAATCAAACTTCCATTTCTACCTTCATTCTCCTTTCACTGCCCTTGGGATGAGTTGTTCCCATGTGTTCATCCAGATTTTGTCAGTCAGAGAACTACAAGGTTGCATCAGAGCCTCTTCTCCAGACCACCATCACTCGGTTCTAATTTTCACCATCCCAAACTAGGATTTCACACATGGATTGGAAAATCAGTATCTCTGCAACCCCTAAAGAAAAATTGGCATGTCACAAAATTATAGAATTATTAAGATTGGAAGGGACCTCCAAGACCATCGAGTCCAGCCATTCCCCCAGCACTGCCAAGCCCACCACTAACCCATGTCCCCAAGTGCCACATCCACACGTTTTTAAAATCTCTGCAGGGATGGTGACTTCACCACTTCCCTGGGCAGCCAGTCCCAACATTTGATAACCCTTTCCATGAAGAAATTTTTCCTACTATCCAATCTCAACCTCCCCTGGCTCATCTTGAGGCCATTTCCTCTCCTGCTGTGCCCAGAAGGTGATTCATCCCAAACTCAGACAGGTGTCCAAGAGACCTCGGAGGAACTGCACGGCAATGCCAACCTCCCTAGGTAGAGCTCACTGGGAGTTTAGGTGACTTCCACTCAACCTGCAAATTTTATGGATGGTGAAGTCACAGAAGACAAACTCCCCCTGCCAAGAACCAAAATGACACATGGAGCCATCGGGAATTAGGTTGGATTCCTCCACCACGGGTGACGTTGGCCTCTGAATAAAGCAAATACTAAATGGCAAATAAATAAATTTTTAAAAAGTAAATAGCAAATAAATAGCAAATAATTAAAAAATAACAAATAAATAGCAAATAAATAAATAGCAACTATCCCAGCCTGAGCCAGGGCTGGCAGCAGAAGAGGAGAGGGGAGCCAGGGAGAGCATTACCTCACCCGCCGTTGCTGGAGTAGGCATGGGACTCATCTGGAGCATTCCACTGCCTCTGGGCAAGTTTTTGGCTTTTCCTGCTGAAAACACTGTTTAGTCAGGAGCAACCAGGCTTGAAGAGAGTATTTGCTGTGACTCCCACGTCCCCTGTGAACAACATTCCTGCCACCTCGAGCTTTTTCGGCTGCGGTGTTGACACTTCTTCAGATCTGTCATTAGCTCTGCTGAGGAGAGAACAGAAATGCTATTCAAGCCCCAGCTCCACCGTGGGAGGTTAGGAGTGCAAATCCTCGCCTTGCACTGAAAACATGACGAGTGTTTTATGTTGGTGTTGTGCTTTCTATTTTAGGGAATGCCTTTGTTATGCTACAAGCCCTTTTCTAGCACATAAAGCACTGTTTTTAAGGGATTCTTCTATCACAGCCATGCTCATTTATCTTAAACTGTGATCTCCCACATTCCCAAAAATTAACCCAGGACTTAGATTTTGGCTCTTATCTTACAAACGCCTAACTCTGAGTTTAAAAAAATTTACCTTGTCCCTTGTTTTTCTTTTGCATTTTAAGATTTTTGTGGTGGAATCCGGATCCAGTTTTATCACAAGGAAGATTCAAACGTCACCAAAAGCCACCTTTTCCGGCTGTAAGATTTTTTGCAAACCATTCTCCTCAGTGTCTTCACATTGTGTTTTTGTTATATGAGAGAAACCAACAGATTTTCTCTCAGAGAATCATCAAGGATGGGTTGACCTTTGGCTGTGATCACAGGAATCATCATCAGGTTTACAGTAAACTCAACAACGTTCCTCGCAGGTAAATGATGCAGCGTTTTGTTGGATAGTTTTGATTTCTGTTTCTGCCCCCCAGATTTTCTATCTTTGCCATTCTTCACACAAGTTAATAATTCAGGACAAAGATGGAATTCCTCCAAAATACTCCTCTCAGTGTTGTCTTCTAAGTAAACTAAGTGCAAATATAAAAATTTCAGAGAGGAGACAGACCACTTAAAAAAACACCAAAACAAAACTCAAAGGCTGAGTCAGTTTTATCTGCAACAATCCATTATCTGTTTGCACATCTGACCTTGCAGCTCTTGCGCACACACAAATATTTTGTTGGAGCTCAGCATCAAGGGTAAAAGGGAGAAATCCTCAACCAACATATTAAGTGCTCTGGAGAAAAACTTTCCATTTCTGCAGGGGACTGGAAAGCTCAAACAGGCACAAACCCAAATAAATATTGATTTTTTTTTTTTTTTTTAAGATGGATTATCTGAAAATGTTTATTGTGTTGAAATTGATGGGGCATTGGAGAAAACTTCTCTGAGTCATAACAGCATCAAAGGGGTAAAGTCAAGAAGAAAAATGAGAAAACCTGTAGGAAAAGATCACAGAATTATAGAATAACCTGAGCTGGAAGGGAGGAGAATCATTGAGTTCAGCTCCATCAGGTCCAGTAGCTTGTTCTAGAGAGCTGAGGCACAGGAGAAATCCCCATTTTATCTCTTTTTAAAACAGGAGATGAGAAACCCCAGTAATTCTGGGACTCACTGCTTGTCCCTGCTCTCCAGCTCTGCACCCAGAAGTCATTAAAAATATCCATCTCAGCTGGACATGGAGAGATAGAAAATGAGACTCATCAGCAAAGATTTAATCCTGCACTGTTGTTCAGCAGCTTGCGCTGTGATTCCTTCACAAACCAAGGCTCTGAGGGGCATGAATGGCACTCCAGTCTCTGGGAATGTGGGAAAGAAATGCTGGTGGTGGTTGGGTGCATTTTTGTACCCTCACAGACTTTAGCACACTCCGGTGCGTGAATCATCTCTAACAGGTTGTCTGTCCTATATCCCACAGAGATTTTTGCTTTTTTCTTATTTCTAGTAAGGGATATCTTTTTAAAATGCCTTAGGGACCATGGAGAAAGCATAGAATCATGGATACAGCATGATGATTCAACAGTGTCCATAAGGGAAGTGCTGGTTGTTCATCAATAAGACACCGCTTACTCAGCCCCTGGGGTTTCAGGATTGTGTGTTCATCTGTTGGAGAGGGCATTTGGCAATAGGACAAAGGGGTGATGGCTTTAAACTGCAAAAAATTAGGTTTAGATGGGATATTAGGAAGAAATTCTTCCCTGTGAGGGTGGGGAGGCCCTGGCACAGGGTGCCCAGAGCAGCTGTGGCTGCCCCTGGATCCCTGGAAGTGTCCGAGGCCAGGCTGGACAGGGCTTGGAGCAGCCTGGGACAGTGGGGGGTGTCCCTGCCCACGGCAGGGAATGAAATGGGATGATCTTTAAAATCCCTTCCTACCCAAACCATCCTTCACAATCCAAAACGACAAGTTATTTTTAAAGTATTTGGGGCAAATCCAGACAGATTTTCCTTTCTAAAAGATTCTCCCTCCCAAATAAAAGCAATACGCAGACGTACTGACATGTGGAAAGATGCTTCTCATGACTTTAAACTGGAGAAATTATTGTAAACATCCAGCTATATTTTCCCCATAATATCCATTTTTGAACACTTCGGCCCCTTCCAGACTGTCTTACTCATAATTGCTGCTCTCTTAGTGGGTATAGTAAAAGCAAGGGACTGTTTGCCAAGTGACAAACACACACACACAAACCCCTGAGCCTCACAGACGTTTTCAGGAAGCTGCAACCCCTGATAAATCTTCGCCGGCCACTGAGATGAATAATATTTGTGGACGCCAAACTGGAGAGGTATTTGTGGCTGTGGGCTTTGCCACTCACACGGAAAAGTATGTTTTCCCTATAGCCATCCTATAGGCTATATTTTGCACGTCTGCCTTTAATTAGAACCATTTCATATCTTCAAGAATACGTGACATCAAATGAGTCATTTAGAAATTGGAGTTAACTAGCAAATGATGAACTCCTCTCTTTTTTTTCTTCCATGAATTGCCACTGTCGACATTCCCTCAGGGCAGAGTTTTTAGCAAATCTGGGGAACCCAAATTTATGGCAAATGTCAAGAGCTGGGGGACAGATCAGACCTGCATTTTTACACCATATACCCACTTACTACAGCTATTTCTCCCCCGACACATGGAATAACCCAATCTCTGTCCTCCTGTTCGTTTGGGGTTTTTTCCCCCAGTTATTTCAGGGCAGGAATGGGAAAACCAGCCTTAAATCCTGGAGGAGCTCTCCAAGCCAAGCTTCGTTTCTGATTTCAGTGATGTTTAGAGCACAACGTGGGGTTGTTATTCCGTGGTCCCTTGCTGAAACAGGTCACTGTGGCCTCCCCCGTTAAAAGCTGCCTGCCAATTATATTTTGCTCCAGGCCAGAATTCTGCATAAAAACAGCAATGAATTATTAGCAGAGGGAAAAGGCTCTTTATTGCTCTTATTTATACTTCAGCAGCACTTGGGGGATGGAAGCTTCCAGCTCAGGTGCTGCTCAGAAATGCTGCAAGAAACAGCCCTGCTGATAATAACTGCAGCAGGCAAGAGGTGAGAAGGAGAAGTGAAGAGGGAAACCAGACCAGCTCAGTCCCAGATGCACATATTCCCCACCAGATCAAGCCACTGCATCGTGAGAATCACCCAAATCTGGTCTCACCGCATGGAGAGAGTTTAATCAGCTAATTGTTTTAATTGAAAGAGGAGCTGATCCACAGAACTGATTCCACCATGAACAGGAGAAAGAGTGGGGCAATTACTGAGAATTGTTTAGCAACATCTCATGAGCCAATGGAGTCTCCATGAACTCAGAGTGAAACTCCATCACCAGGGACTGGAATCATTTCATTTTGACCTGAATTTCACTGATGGGTATACAAGGTATATATAAAACAAACTACCTGTCACTCTGGGACTCTGTTTTCCCAATTTTATACAACAGCTCATCTCATCTTTCTCCTGGACACCACCAGCCTTGCTGGTTTCTTCCAGTTAGGACTTTCTGACTGGCACTGACCCCCAGGAATAACAACCAGCCTGGCAGCCACAAGCAATTTACACTCCACAGTTGCAATATTCCCTTTATGCACTTGGGTTTTGGCCCATTTTTCTCTCTAGAAGATTATGCAACACTAATTATATTCAATTTTTTTCCAGGAGAGTTGATAGAAACACATCCAAAGGCATATTTCCCTAGGCAATAGCCTGCTTTAATAAATTCTGGTTGCACTGGAAATATTCATATTTTAATCTGTAAAACAGAGATTAGGCAAAAGTTCATAATATTGCTTAAGAACTTCAAGCCAAGCAACAATTCCATTGTACTTTAAATTAAACATGTGATGTTTATGTCATTCTAAAGGAGGGTGGATACATTTCTTCACCAAATGTATGTTCCAGTTGCATATTCATGAGTTTAGATCAAGACAGGAAGAATATAACCAAAATTTGCTGCATGCACAGCAGGTGACACACTGATCCATTGCTAAACCCCACACTTCTGATCAAGTGTATCAAATATTTTTACAGAAATTTAATCTAATCCTTGCTTGAAAAATAAACCCCAGACAAGAGCAATAAGGATAAGGGGCTTTCAGAGAAAGCAATGCTTGCTCAGGCAAGATGGATAAATTAAAGGCAAGTTGGATAAATTAAATAATGAAGTCCACACCTTCAAACATTATTTTTCTGTCTATGTTCTGTTAGCAGGCAGATCCTGGACATTGTGCTAATCTATAGAGCATCAGATTTAGCTACTGGATAACTTATCCCAGTAAGAAATAGCCACAATTTAGGGGGGAAAACCATTCTCTTACTTCCGTGCATGTCGATCTACAGCAGCAGTATAGAAACCAGCTCACCCAAAGCAGGGTTTTCCTGGGTTTACCATCATTTTGGACAGACTCTGTCCCAATTAAATCCACCCAGAGCATGAAGAAATCCTGCTGGTAATGCAAAACCCATTTTGCTTCACTTGCTCTCAGTTTTCAGCAGCACAAGGACACTCAGCATCAGCCATGGATATCCTGGAGCACTGGTGAGCATGGGAACCTTTCCTGGTGCAAACAGAACCTTTCCAACTTTGCACACCAGATATGAGTTTGGCCTGGCTAATTTAACAGAATCCACTTTAAAAACCTTGATCAAGCAGGAAAAGGTTGATCAGATGCTCAGACTTTCCTCTTACTCAAGATGGCAGCAGAGATATTGAGTCACTGAGCAGGGCTGGCTCCTGGGTTTATTTTCTGCACCTCTAACGGGGCTGTTCCCAGTGCCTGGAAATAGCTTCGTTCTGGAATGGAACAAGGCAGAACCCAATAGAAAATAAAACAAGGGAGTCGGGAGTTCATTCCGGATGTTCCTTACTGTGTCCTGTTGCTCCTGGCCGTGTCCCCTGCTTTCCACACAGGAACACATGATGTTTGCACAGCCTCGTTACAGGAATGACTCGTCTCCAGGCTGCAGCGTCAGAGAGACAAACCGGAGGAGTATCCTGGAAAAGGAGAGATGGGTGATGTGAAACAGATGTTTTCCCTTAATTGCTTATCGCAGAGGCAGCCCAGTAACTAATCCACCTGCTGTGCTTCCACAGGGATAATTACTCACCCCGTGATCCCAGCCAGCTGAATTTGTGTTTTCCATGCCGCCTTATATCCATCTCTGCCCAACAATATGCCCCAAAGTGCTGCACAAGTACCACACTCATATGAATACCCATCTTCTTCTTGCCCAGAGAAGCTGTGGCTGCCCCATCCCTGGAAGTGTCCAAGGCCAGGTTGGACGGGGCTTGGAGCAACCTGGGATAGTGGAAGGTGGATTGGAACAATCAAGAGGATTTTTAAGTTTCCTTCCAACCCAAACCATTCTGACTCTGCAGCCCCAGGTACAGTTAGGAATACAGGTATTTTCAGTGTTGCTTAAATATAAAGATTCTCATGGCAAGTAGGGTTTCCCAGAGAATCTAGAGATGTTAATTAAAAATAATAGTATGGTACATGTGAGAGCAGAGCTTACCGATCACAGCAGTAAACAATTCATGACTGAAAATCCCTGTTTCTTCTAAGACCACTTTTGTCACAAGAACTGCTCAGAAACACACAGTGAAGGTTTTTGAATATCCAGGTGATGTTAGTGCTGATTTTTAATCTGCTCATAAGTTGCTATTCTAAGCCACGTTCAGCACAGAGCAATGGTTGATGTTTACCCATCATTCTCCCCAAATATTTCAAGACTTGCACTCAGTGGCGCTGGTCAGTGAGGACAGAAGCCCTTGGTAGTGAGTTTTGATTGTGGTTAGCATGCAATTAACAGTTACAAAGAGTTAATTGAATGAAGGAAAACAGAAGTTTCAAGGGATCTCTGCTTCTCACCTAGGCCTTGGAAGCAGGGGCAGCCCATGCCTCCATTGTTCCAACGGTGGGACTGGATCCTTCCTCACTGCCAGAGGAATTTGGCTTTGATGGATTGGCTGGTGCACAAGTGATGGGAGGTGAAAAATTGTCTCTGACTGGACTTGATAGGGCTGGAAACAGAACGTGACCTGAGCTCCAAGCTTGGTTCTGGTCCTCGTTAGCACAGCCTTCATCTTCCCTTCTTTTCCAGAGAGCCACTTATTTCTGAGCCTCAGGTGAGAGCCAGCACCAGCTGGAGATAATTTAGTCCTACTTCGCTAATGTTGATGTCTCTGGATTTAATATTGGCTCTTCTGAACCCTCCTAGGGCTCTTTGGCTCGGTGAGGTGGCTCAGGTAGTTATCCTGAGCATAATATTTTGTTAACCAAGCGGGTGCAGATCTGTTTCAAATACAAAACAGGAATCTGCTCATCCAGGGCTAACAAAGCTCCCCAAACTCTCCCACTGCTGGATGCTCAGCAGCCCTCAGCTGGGGGGAACATCTTCAGAAGCCTTTCAGCCTTAACTAATGCCTGCTGGAGAAACACTCAAAACCAAAATGAACTCCTCAGAGGGAAAATCCAGTGGCTGGAGAGATGGATGTGGATGTGCTGGGAATGCAAAGAGAAGGAGGGAGTGTTGAGCTTTGTCACCGAGGGCTTTGCTCAGTGGAAGAGGCATCAGGATGCAGCCAGTCAGCCCCCACTGCTCTGCCCATGGCTCCTGGGAATACCTGATCCAAGGGACCTAAGCAATGGCCTAGGGAGAAGCTGGGAGAGAGCCCAGATACAGCAAGTTATGAGAAGAACAGACAATAAAAAGCTGAGGCACACCACAACAGCCTTTGTTCCCACCCTTGTGCCTGGGGACAGGCACAAACCCATGAGCTGAAATCCCTGGCAAACCAGAAAGCCAGAGGGAGATTAAAAAATTGTCCCTTGCCAGACTGGCCATGGAATATTTTTCCTGCACTGTTGCTCCTGAGCTCTATCCAGGGGTGTTCCCAGCCTTGTCTCGCCTGTGCAGGATGATTTGGTCCAGAGGGACATCAGTGGTGGACAGGAGATACCAAATGCGTCCCCATCAGTGCTATAAAAATCATGGGCGTTATCCCAGGACCGGGACAAAGGAGGGACACAAAGAGGCTGAAGAAACCTGTGAGTTTACAGTAACTTTCGTTTCACAGATTCCCCTCAGCCATGCTCAGCAAAGCCAAACTTAAAATATCTTTTTGCTTTAATTTCAAACAGTTCAGTTTGGTGCCTGCCTTGCACGTGGGTCTGGTGGGAAGTGCTGGTGTGATATATATCACAAACAGAGTTTTTCCTTCAAGCCCCTCAAAATCTCATCTGCTTTATCAGTGCCTGCTCTTACACCCCAGTGCAGGTGACGGCAGTCCCCTCACTTGCCAGTGGCATGGAAAAGCCCTGGAATTAACCCAGCAGTTTGGATGTCTGCAGTAATTGTACTCTGCCTCCTCTTTCATGGAGAAAAAAATTGCTACAATACTCAAGATAAAATAAATAAACCCAATCTGAAAGCCCATCTAATTGAATTAAATGAAAGTAGCCTCTCTGACTGCCCGATCTGTGAATCACATTATCTTCATATTTACTGACTCTGACGGGAGTCGAAATGATCCCAAATTTTATCAGAATAAATCAACTAAACAAAAAAATAATCCCTTCTAAAGAGGACAGACGTTCTTAACAGTCATCTGGAACAGATTATTCCTCTGCAAGTAGCATTGTTGATACTGAAAGTGTTGTAACAATATCCTTTTCTAATGTGGCTCTGCTGTGGCTCCATCCATAATAAAACCACTCGATGCCAAAGAAGCCACTTAGCATGACAAGCTTCCCAAAACCTGGATTATTTGTGTAAGACTCTGATTTGACATTTCGAGCTCCATGATCTGATGAAATTTCTGCTAATATTTTTTGAGGAGACCAAGGAATGAGCATCACCTAATCTGGGGAAATGCTTCTGCTGAACCATACACCCTCCAAGTCCTTGCAAATCCTAAACGCTACTAAACAGAGATGGAGGCTGAAATTCAAAACAACTTTCCCTGTTTCCAGCCTTGCAAAGCCTGAAATAACTGCACCTTTTCCATTTTCTTGGGTATATATTGCCAGCTGTGCAGTATGGCTGCATTCAAAGTTTACTACAGAAAAAGCAGAGTATCCATTACTCTCATAAATGGTGGATAAACGTCATTCAAAGAACACCACCTTTACACCAAGATACTCAGAAAAATCCAATAATACTGAGGGTTCAAAAGGAGGCAACTGAAACAAAACCATCCAGCAGAGAGAACTGAACGCTCAGCACTTTTTAGCTCAAATACATCAAAGAGTGGCCTGCCAGGACCCCAAATAAAGGCATTTCTACCACATTAATGGTGGTCAGTGCTGGGAAGGTGCCTTTTGTTCCTAAAAACATCTCCACTTCTGCCACTTTACAGATATTTGTATCCCACTGCCCAGCACTTTTCTGTCTCAAGTGATAAAGAAGTGATCAGGGACTGAGAGGTGGGGACTGCAATTCCTTAGCAAATTGCATTTAAAATTACAGAAGTTCCATGATTTTGACCCTATTTTTTCCTTCTCCCGTTGTTCACTTGCTGTTGCAGGATCTGTTCCTGTCCTACTTATGCAAGGACAGTTTCTCTACATGTACACGTTCACAATTACACAAAAAATTAGTTATTCTTTGTAAAAGCCCTTCAGAACGTTGTGGGGAAAAACAAGGAAAACAACATCATAACAGACCCTGTTAGATGCTGGACATTACCAGTTCCAGCTGTTCTATCAGTTAAACACTTCCAAACAATTTAGCCCAGAGCAGCAAATCTCAATGAAAAGCTGATCAAAAAAAAAAAAAAAAAAAAAAAAAAAAAAAAAAGAGGGGATGAGAAGAGTCAGAGCCACTTCAGAACTTCTTTGAAGTCTTAGTCTTCCCCATCAGTCTGCTGTTCCCCGAGGTCACTGTGCTGTGCCTCAGCCCAGATGCCATCCCCTTGCGGAGAATTAAAGAGCCCTGGGTGCAGCTTTGCATTGTCGCCTGTCCGCGCTGAGGAACGAAGCCCGTGATCCGCGACAAGCCACAAAACCAGCGAGCAAGTTTTGTCCGTGTGGTTGTTGGCAGCTGCTGGGACAAAACATGGCTTGGAGTCATAACAGGACCTGGGGTCCCCTCCCTGCAGCCCTGCCACCCTCGCTGAGAGCCAGCTGGGAGCCTTTCTTCTTCTTCTCTTTGTTGTCTGTGTTGCCTGATAGCAGAGGTCCTGCCAACCTACAATTAGAAACAAGAGCTGTGCCTTTGTGCTCTGTCTGCCCAGAGATTGGGCAGTAATTTATGTAGCCAGCGTGCCAAGGACTTGCCAACAATGTCAAAACCAAGTTCATAATAAATTGCTCTTTTTGGGGCACTTCCTTCACTTGCCAATGGAGGAAAAGCAAAGAAAAAGGACAAAGAGCCCCGCTCGTTTCCTTCAGACAACTGTGATTGATTGCAGGAGAAACAAGGAGGATTCCAAAAACATTACTCCTATAAGGGAAGGTAACTCAATCTCCAGCAAAAATAAACAGCCGTGTTTAAACAAACCTTCTGCGAAGTGCTACTGCCCTTTTCCCTAGAAACTGGGGGAGCATTTCTTTGCCCTGATATTGTTCCACTGTGTGAGACGCTGCTCCGCAGACCCAGGGATCTCCTTTGGTTTGGGTGGCCTGGGAAGTCATCACAGGATAAAAGGCAGAGAACAAAGGGAAAAATAAAAGTATTATGAGCTGCAGCTGAAGTGCCTGACAGATGTTGGGTTGCTGCTTGTGGGAACTGCCTTCCAGCTCCAGAGCAGAGGGTTCACCCTGCTCACAGCCCGGGATCCTAGTCCTGGTAGGGAAGGGGTGGGATGGGCCAGGTCTTACTCCAGTACACCCTCCCAGACACCACTGGTCAGTGGTTTAGGGGCTTCCCTCAGCTCTCCCATGAACAGTGAATTCATTAAATCACAGCAATGCTGAGGCCACATACCCTGAAAGGGTCCTCACAGACTTTAGAGCTCTCAGCAGTACCAACAAACTCAAGAACAACCTTCCCATGGCTCCGAGGACAGGATCCGGCCCCTCTGCTCTGACCCTCTCCAGACCTTTTTCTATCCCTTGTGGGAAAGGTGGGAAGGTTAAATATCACCTTCGTTCCTCCTCTTCTGCTTTGGCACCAGGATGGCAAATTGCTCAACACAACCAATAGAAGTGGGTTCATTAAAGTTTGGGAACAAACGCAGACCTTCAAGAGAAGTCGGGTCATGGGCGTCCAGCCTGGCAAAGCTCCTGGAGAAATGGCACCTACCCGCCCACTGGTGTTTAGGTCATGCTTTTCCTTCTTATCACGCACGCAGAACCCCAGCCCCTGATCCCGTGAGCTGTGGAAAGCCCCAGGAAGTTGCCGTGTTCCCCAGCGCCCTTGAACAACCCCCAGCGATTTATTGCCTGGACTGAGTGTGATCCCAAGGCACGCCCTGTGCCTCCCCGGCTACTGGCCTTGCTCTTTGCTTGGCTTTCTTATTCCTGACTCGTTCCTTCATTAATAGGAGCTATTAGGAAAACTCACTGCGGGAATGTCAATCCCATTCTCTCCACTGAGATAAGACATAATTAATGACACAGGGCAAATTAGTAATGAAGTTACTTGGGTTTGTAGTTCTCTGAGGTGCTGTGAACACATCACTCAGACTCAGGGTAGATTTTTTTCTTATTAAGCTTATTGTGCTTTATGAAGTTCATCAGCAGGAGAAAGGTAATTAAATCAACCTTTTTTACCACAACTTTAAAACTAGTAGGATAAAGGAGTGGGGAGAAAACCAGCAAGATTTGTCTTTATGGATTTCTGTGATGATGAGAAGACTGGCAAGAATAACTTACTCATGAATTAATAGTGAGCTGAGCTGCTGTGGTCAGCTGAGAACAAGAGCTTGCGCGTAGATTCAGGCAAATCAGGCAGGGTTAAATCACTGATGAGGGACATCCTAAGTGCAAAGCAGGCATTGCTGCCAAAGCTCCTTTTCCAGACTGTGGAGACAGCAAGACACCTTGGCCCGGGCTCCAGAATAGCTAGCATGGGAATCAGGGAGTTGCTGGCCAAGAGAAAATGCCAAGGGAAGAAGCATGCCTTCTGAACAGCCTTGCAGGGAATTGGGGGCTCCAGGTGCTGGCTCCCAGTCCCAATGTTATCCATCCATGGCTGGATAAATGCCCTGAGGCAGAGTCCTGAGGAGAATCACAGCCCTCATCTACTCATTCAGTGCTGGAGGAGTCAACTCTGAGGTGTGAGACATCTCCCTCATCCCTGGGCCAAGAACTCCTCTTTTATCCCATGGCCTGGTGCCACCCTTTGTCAATGGCCATGCTCTGGCTTGGCTTGCAATCAACTCTCCAGACTGAGCTCGATGGCTAAAAATGCCTTGGGAGCACCCTCCCCTGGTAGCCAGAGGCCTCTGGAGAAGACAAGCCAAATGGAGGAATGCCCATGGTCCAAGGATGGGAATGAAGAGATGGACATCTGTGACTCTGCCTCCACCTTCCCTGAGGGCAATGAAGGTCAGTTTGCCCAGAAACATCAGCAGAAAGGACATTCTGATGCCTCAGGATTCTCCTGGTGGAAATGGAGGTGGATTTTCAGGGGCTTTCTAACTGGGCAGCAAGCCAAAGAGGGGGAGATTAAGGGTCTATACTTTGGACTGAGACACACTGGGCTAAACCACAAATGATAAAGCAACATTTTCTATTTGTGACTTCAGCCCTCAGTGCCTTAACCATCCATCTGGGAGATCCAGCTTGTCATCCCAAGTCCCCATGAGGCAGGAGGTACCACCTGAAACCCTCTGCAGAGCTCCTGAACCGCACAGCCTGCACAAATCACCCTGCAGGAAAGCTCCAGTTCAAAGCAGTTCGCAGTGAAAATGGAACACTTGAGCACAACGTGTTCTTTGAAGTACATTCCTGAAAGTACACGTGGCTGTGATCTTTTTGTATCATTTCCCAGATTGATTAGGAATGTACCTATTTTTTAAAAAAATAAGAAATTCAGTGTGGTCAGAAAAAGCCCTCCTGAGTTATATTTTCTGGCTTCTCAGCCTGGGCTCCCTTGGTGTGAATTGTCTCATACATCCCCATACAACTTCAAAGGAGACACTTGAAAGAACTCAGAAACCACCACCGTAAACTGACTAAGAGAGTATTTTAAGAAGTATTTTAAGCTGTCAACTCAAATACCTTTCAGAGACAGATATAACACTGAACTGCAGGGCTTTTTTTTTTTTTTTTCCACGGGATAGTTAGTTTTATTCCCCCCAAGATTGAATGCTTACACTTTTGATCCCTGTTCTTTCTGGCAGCTTTCACCTTTCCATCGTTTGGCAACACAGCAAGGATTAGGAGACTTCCTGACATCGTCCTCCTCCCTGAAGAAGAACACACGGCTGACGTAAATTTTTTTGCTTGGAATATTTCGGCACACAACAAATGGGGATCTCTTACCTGCTTTGGTGTCACTGCTGGTGCTTTGCCTGCTGCACTGATCTGATAAAATGCAGCGCCAATGGAACAGATTTATATCAGGGAGGATTTAGCCTGGAATGTAGCATCCTCTCCCCATAGCCATTCCCTGCTTCTAACCCCGTCTAAGGCCGTGGGAACACAGCGTGGGGCTCCTGTAGGGAGAAGAAAACAGAGGAAAGAAAACACCACATCTACCAGGTTACAGGTTATGATTTTGCTGGGTTGGTTAAAACAGGGAGCACATCCAGATTATGTTGAAGGTTTGGTACCTCCTTAACATTTTTCATTCAAAAAGTACCACTTAGTCTGGGCCTTTTTGGGCAGATCGCCACAGAAAATGTGAATGGAAATCCACTGATGAAAGAGTGTACGTTTGCAACACCAAGAGATATCAGCCAGCCATAAAAGAGGTGTAAATCATTATTTCATATCTGGTCACACCAGTAGCCATTATCAATTTGTGATACTCTCACGTGCCTGATCCTTGACACCTTTTATGACTTTATCTGCAGATTTCCTCAGACCTGGAAGTGTCCAAGGCCACGTTGGATGGGGGTTGGAGCAACCTGGGATAATGGAAGGTGTCCCTGCCCATGGCAGGGGGTGGAATGAGATGAGCTTTAAGGTCCCTTCCAACCCAAACCATTCTGTGATTCCATGAGATTCCAGTGTCTGAACGCTAAGGGTATTCCTCTGTAACCTCAGAATAAACCTGTATCTCCCTCCAGCCAGGCTGCACAGCACCGTGACAAAAGGACCCACCATGAGAGAGGCAGAGGTGTGGGGTTTCAATAATCTGTTGCTGAAATCTGTTTCAATAAATGCTTCCTGCAAAGCAAATGCTTCATACACGACTAAAGACTCACACGGGGTCTTCTCCCGAGTTACCTCACCTCTGTGTTCCCACCTCCTCCAGGCCACTCTTCATGCCTGCTCCAAGATGGTTTACAGGTGATAAAGCCTTCTCTTATGATCCTATTGCTAAGTTTAAAACTTCCATCTCCTCATCACTGCCACATTTTCGGTAAATTTAAGACCCCAGGCACAGGTATTTTTTAGCTGTTTAAGAACGTTTATTAATGGAGATTTAGATTTCCCTGGCAGTTGAGTGTGGGATTGGAAGCTGTAAAATTTAAGTAAACCACTTGGGGAGGGATAAAATAGGACTAATTGTGGTGCCCCAGCTAAAAGTAACTTGGATGACATCACCTGGGCAGCAAACAGAAAACCAGGGAGCTCCACACATCTCCCACACTTGGCTGGAGGCTTCGGTGCAAGGAAAGACAAACTCCCCACTGACCTGGATGAATCTGTGCCCTCCCCACATCAGGAACAAGGTCATTAAAGTCTCTCAGACCTGTCTGACCCTGAGGATGATCTTTCCTGTTTAATGTTACTGCCCGAAAACTTGGGAATAGAACTGCAATTTCAAACTGGTAATTACTCGGCAAGTAAATAAACTACGGCAGTGCTGGACCCTGAAAAGTTAAACTACCATGTGAGTTTTCATTAAGTGCTTTATTCATACTTGTTTTCTAGAGAAAGCCCCCGAATTTGAATTAAAACAGAAGAGTCAGCAGGAGGAGAAAGTGCAAGCTAAGTGCAAGATATTTCTTTTGCTTTCAGTAGCTGCGTTAAGGACAAGAAGCCAAGAGCAAAATATTAAATAAACATTGGAAATACTAAGGTTTTGGTGTTTCATGGCAATTGTTTTCAGATGGATAGACATAAAGTAATCCCACATCAAACTAACCGTGTCTGACATGCCTGCCACCAGGTATGGCCCAAGCGAGGCAGATATGGAGGAAGTGGTGAAAGGGAGGATAAATCATTTAGCCAAAACCCACTCCCAGTTCCTCCAGTCCGTTCCAGTGAGGGTTGTTAACACCCACACCTCACCATTCAGTGGTGTTTGTCGGGATTTTCTTCAAGCAACATTCCTGAAAGGTCACTACTGACAGAAGCATCCTGTTGTAAACCTGTCATCAAGCACCTGTGGAACAAACTGGTGTTCCAGCAAGGTCAGAAGCTGGACTGGGCAGGAAGATGCTGCACACGGGACCTGCTGTGCTGAAGGGAAGACCTGAATTAGGAATTCCTGTTGCTCTTAGATGCCACCGACAGAGTCTGACACTGCCACGGCTCCTCTCGTTGAAGGAACATCAGACAGGAGTATTCCCACAGATCCCATCAGGTTGTTGGCCACAGTGTATGGAGAGTTTTTGATAACTCATGGAATTCCCCCCCTGAAGTTATTCCATCTCTGGAAGGGAGTGTTTGGACCAGCACTTGGAAATGGCAGCATCAAGCTAAACCTGTTCAAAATTAAAAATCAACCTGGAGGAACGAATTCAGAAAGGGGTGTGAATTCCAGTAAATAACATGTAAGAGAAGTGTTCCTGTCCCTCACAGCTGCAGGAGGAAAAAGCCAAGTTCTATCTGTTCCAGGTCATCTGTCTCAAGACATCCAGGAAACAAGTTACCCATGAAGTTAGGCAGGACACTCAGACACTGGATTCCATCCTGGAGAACAAACAATAAGGAGAAGGAATTTCTTGCCTTGGACTTTCCTGAAATCTGAACTGCTGTTAACCAGCCCTGTTGAGCAACAAACCCACGATCCCATCACACACACAGTATCTCTGGATTCAGCAGGAGGAAACTGGTGATTTGGGATTCCTGCCTCCAGAGAGATGCCCCATTCTGACATTCCCAGCCACAGGACACACCACAATTCATGTTCTCTACCACAGCCCTTTGAGGAGCAAAGGAAGATGTTTCTCCAAGACTTCTGTCTTCCAGGAATGAAAACATAAGACCAGATTTACTCACAAGTTTCTTCCAGGGGTGGCAAAGAGAAGGAAAAGAGGAAAGGAGGGAGCATTCCCAGTAGGTGAAGTCCCTTCCGAAAGGTCCACATAACCCATGCCAATATTACCATAGCTTGGATTGAATATTTCCTTCTAGCAATGAAATTTAAGGCTGAAATCTGAGCTCTTGGGACCCTGGTAGCTTGAATGGCACAACAAAAACTCAGCTCTATACCTGCTCTTTATTTATTCCTATGAGAAATATGACATATGAAATATTTGGGCAACATGAGGGTTGAAGCTGGATGACCTTTAAGGTCCCTTACAACCCAAATCATTCTGTGGTTCTATGAAATATGAAAATTTGTGCTTACAACCAAAATCCTGCCTGTGTTCTGTAGGCAGCCTTCCTCTTCCAGGTGTAGAAAAGGAAAAGTCTCCACGACAACCTTCCCCTTCCATTGCCCTCACTGTGCTTGGATCCCATCTAGCAGACCACCTCTATTCCTTTATTCAGGGATTTTCTTTGGAAGCTTAAGGAGCTTTTTGGAGCACGGAGTGGCTCTTTTTGCTGTGCTATGGACAAAACGAGTCCCATGCCTCAGCAATCTCCTATGCACTGCAGGACATCCTTGTTATTCCACCTCCTCCTTGGGATGGCAGGAGACAGGATCAAGAGAACCACAGTGGGTGTGCAGGAAGAACGAGGTGACCTCCAGCTCTGCTAAAAGATGGGTGTTTATTGCTTTCCCAAGACGATAAAGCTGAGTTCAGTCCCTTTCGTGCCAGCACTACTGAACCATTCTTATTTCCTGTATGTGGAGGTGGAAATGTCATGCTTCAGCCCTGATTTGCTTTTTTTCTTATTCTGTGGTTTCCATGTGCTAAAACTGACTGGGAGATGTGTCCTCTGTGATGGTGAGAGGCAGCTGCTGCCATGTGAGCTCACAGCCCATTAAGCAGTGCCAGCAGTGAAGGTGTTATTGGAGGAAACCTTCTTATTGCCAGGATTTCTTCTGTCTCTGGGGTTGAGGCACCACAGCAGATTGTTAACACTGCTCAGAGCAGCAGCAAAAACCTCCTCAGAGCTCTTTAGGCTCTGTTAAAATGGATTGGTGCATGTTTATGACCTGCATGGGATTTTATCACGGCACACAAGTCTTGGGTTTCTTGGTGCAGAGGATTCAAACCCAAACTCTTTCTGTCCACTGAATCTTTCAGGAGCCAACACTGGCACAAACAACTCTCTTCCAGTGATTTCCTTACCAGACCAGCGATTTAACCCCTTTTTAGAAAAAAACCAAACAGGCTTTAGCTTCCATTACAGTAAGGGCTGATTGACCTGGCCCTCTGCTCTTCACAGGGGCACGAGGCCAGCGACGACACCCAGCAGCAACGAGAGCCACCGAGGAGGATCCATGCAGAAACCAACTGCCCAAGATAAGCTCCAAACCCTCGGTTATTCCCCTGGAACGTGTGGGCATAGTTTAATGAATCTGAGAAATTCCGTGTAAGGGAGAGCTGGAGGGCAAAGGCCTGAGCCAGTGCAAGAACTTGAGCAAGCGGGGAATTATAATGACACTAATATCTGTTCTAATTACCTCAGTAATTGTACTCAGGGAGATGGTTTCTATTTCTTTTGTATTAGAGGCAAAGTTGATCTGCTTTCGGTTACAAACATCTCTAAAATGACAAAACCTCCAAGGGCATAATAGGTATCCTATCTACAGATGACTGGCCTAGAGAATGATCCACATTTGTACCTTCAAAAAAAGCAATTGAAGAGTATCTGGCCAACCAAATATCATCTCACCTCTGACCAGCACACCTTTCCTCTTGCTGAATCCCCTACAAACCCAGTTTGGTGCTACGGAAACAAGGAATTGGCCCAAATCATTCCACTCTTTCTTAACCCAGGCCATGTTTAACAAAACAATTGTCATAAAGAATTCAGGTATTCTAAAGCTGTAGCAACTCACTGAGCCACTGGGATGAGAAAAGATCAAAAGAAAAAAAGATGAGTCTGGCAGTATGATTTCTTTGAGATGCCAGTTAAGCTTGCAGTGGGGATAGCAGAAATAGGAAAAAAGACTCCCAAGAGCTCCACGGTGCAGCCCCTGCTGCCCTGATGAAATGTGAAATCGTCCGATGGAGCAGAAAAATCTGAGACTGAAGTCCTTTCTTGTAAACTTACGGCCTAATTAGAGAAGATACAGGGAGAGCAGACAGCCCTTCTTAACAGCAAACCCAGGAATTACTGAACTCCCAGCAGAAATTACTATGCTTTCAAAGTCATCATGTAATTTAAAACATCTGTTCGGATATGGAGTAGGGGAAAATCTTCCATAAGAAATAGATCAGGAACTTCCTTTCGTTCCCTGCTTCTTAGAACTTTCCAGTGAAGGGAATTTCTTTTTTTTCTTAATTTTAAAATATTGCATCCTCTCAAAAGCTAGAGTATTTTATCTGGAAGCTTGATTTGCTACAAATAATTATTGCCAGAAAGTAATAAGGGAGAATTGTACCTAATTTCTGGCTCCTTTTGTTCCTTTCCTGGGATGATCTTGCAGAGTGGTTTACACGTCCCTCAGCATCTTCTCCTAGAAATAAAATAAAATAAAATAATAAATAAATATTCTGCCTTTCAGGGTGTTTCTTTTTAAAACAAAACCTGAAATAACTCTGCTTTGCCCTCCACTTCTGCCAAAGCACTTCAGAAACATAAAGCTTCCCACAAACTGAGGTGAGGTGCTGAGGGCAGAAATAAATGAGGGTGTTTATTGCAGTGTAAACATCAATCAAATAACAGCTCAGGGGCTGCCAAAGTGTCACTGGTGAGGGGCAAATCTCGTGACACACCAGCAGCAGCCATCAGCTGAGGTAGAAAGCCGTGGGATGTTCCCTGGAGGATCCAGGAGCACTTTGAGGGACACCCAGGACACTCCAAAAGGTCTCAGTGCCACGGATGCATCCCCCAGCACTCCTCCAGCTGGGCCCTCTGCCAACACATAGCTGAAGTCTGACCAGTTAAACCACAAGGAATTGCTCCTGGTCCAGTCAGGAAGATTTAAACATTCCCCTTTTTTGTTTTTTTTTTTTATTTTTCTTCTTTATGGCTGGAATTGCTCAATAAAAGCATTGCAATGACAGAATGTCTATGGGGAAATAAAACTGTGCCTGTCCCTGGCAGGAATGAGGGACACTGAGCAGCCACCACGACTGGGAGTGTTCCTGGATCTTCTCCCTGTCCCTTGTCTCTGTACATCCCATTTGGGTCCCCTCCTGCTGCAGAGCCCAGGTAATTCCTTTACCTCAGGCTGGAATTGCCTGTGGCAACAACCCAGCACTTTCCAGGTTTAGGGGTGCATGGATGGGATCCTTTCAGGAGCCCGAGATCAGCGGTACAGGCTCTAAACTCCTTTCCAGTCACAGGAGTTTCAAGTGAAAGCCCAGTTTTTGCAAGGACATGGATTCGTTCTCAGGCAAGGGGAGAGGGCCTCACTCTGGCCCCATTCAGAAGCCAGGCTAGAGACACTGGTTGTTTGCTGAGGCACAACCTCTTCCCATGCTATCCCGTTTTCCCTAAAATAACTCAACCAAGCAGTAATTCACGGTTATTGACTAAGCTATAGAAAATCTCGGGGGGATCGAGGAGATAAATGGCCTCTGGTTTTCCATAAATAGGAGTGATGGAAACAGAGCCTTTATGTTGCCTCAGGCGCTGCCAGGAGGGTTTGCAGCTTCCCTGAAAATCTGTAGGATTACATTGCTCTGTGCCTAAAGACATATTTACACTGGGAACAACAGGCTGGGTGGAAATGGCACTTTTTATACTGACAAACCACTGGAAAATGAGGTCCTTGATAGACTTTTGCACCACACTGAAAAACAGAATTCAGGAAAACATAAAGACACTTGAATTGACATTAATAATGGTGAAAATCTCTGGCTTTTTTGGCAAGTGTCTTCCAAAAGCAGCTCCTAATTGTGTCCACCCTCCTGCAGCTCCAGTCTCCTCCATTTGCACCCCATGGAAATCTCCTGCTGAAAGGACAGATATTGGACATGACCCACCTCTCCCCTGGTCATTTCTATTTTTCTGGGTAATCTCAGACTCTTCCAGCTGGGCAGGCTGTTGGAGCAGGGTTAATTCTGTTAAACACAGCTGCTCCTTGAGTTGTTCAGAAGGTGGGATTGCCGCTGCAGGAGAAACCCTTCATGCTTGTTGCCACAGCCTTACAATTCCTTTTAAATCCACTGGATTACAGGCATGAAGGGTGATGGTTTCCCTGGAATTGCAACCTAATTCCCGTGTGCAGAGTTCTGGGGTGTGATCAGCACATCACAGTGGCAGTGCTCACCCCGGGTTTGGTGCTCAGGATGTGGCACAGCCCCGCCACAGCAGGCGAGCAGAGGCTGCGCCAGACTGAACGCTGAGTTCAGGTGACATCTGCCACACCTTCTGATGGTGACACGATGGGAGAACCCTGAGAGGCCCTCTGGTGTCATCTTTCCCAGCAGCAGCAGGAATGCAACGGATACAAGGGGAAGCAAGTCAGGTCCTTCCAGTGCAGAAGCAAGAGCAGAGAGTTCCAGGAGCAAGAGGAGCTGCAGTTTGCTGGTTGTTAGCACTGATTCATGCACGCAGCCTGGATGTACATCAAATCCTTCGCTGGAAAAGCTGCATTAGTCATTGTTTCCAGAAAAATACAGCTTGCAGCAGACACCACAACGTATCTCTTTTCTCCTGCAGTTACTCATGCAATTATTACTTACAGTCTTCGTCGGCTGATTCGAAAAACTCAGACATGAAATTAATTATACTGCTCATCAATTCCTCTGCTCCTGGACAACACCTGCACAGACCAAGCAAAGGCTTTGTCTGGTCTGACCTGGCTGAGGGATGAGGGGTCTATTGTTTCTTTATGGGATTGCACATCATCCCCCAAGGAAAAGGGGTCAACCTTTCCCTAGGAGAGAAAAAAACTTGGCATGAGGGCAGGAAACACTTTGGGTTTTCTTTTTCTGTCACATCCCTCTCTCTGAGAACATTTCCCATCTTCCCTGGGCAGGGCTGGCAGAGTTATGTATCCAGATTTCAGCTGTAATCCCTTTCTGAATGAGCTGCTGCTGCCCTTCACCAGGGCTGCTCTTCCTGACACTGGTAACGTTTATTTGTCATGGCTGAGGCAGAGGAGCGAATGGAATCAGACACATATCCATTTCTAAGAAAGGCTTTTAAAGCTCTCCAAGATGCTTTTCCTCTAAGTTTTCCTACGGATCATCTGCCAGACCACCAGCCATGAGGCACTATCGAGTGTAACAGCTCTCTGTTACTTTATGTGTTCCTCCAGTTGGAAATAATCAAAACTTTCTAGAGCTGTGTGGAAGAGGAGGCTTGAAATGTTAGTGACACGTTAAGAAAGGATACTGTCATCACATAATAATAGGCAAAATTATCTTTGCATCTGTCATTGCTGCCACTTTTCCTGGAACACTGCTAGGAATAAATAAATTTAAATTTATCTCAGCTGAACTAGATATAAACACCACCTTTGCTTTCATTATTGCTGGGCTTCTGTATTGGTTTTTCTGTCAGTGTAGCTAACAGAAACCAATGAAAATGTAAAGATTTTCACAAATTTTAAGTTTAGGATCATGGGAGCTCTCGGACCCTGATAAACATGCACAGAGCCACCGTTACTGTGGCCAAACCCCATCTCTGCAGGGAAGGAGACACTGCAAAGACCATTATTTTAGAAACGCCTGCCTGTTTCCAGAACTCCTGGTTCGCTTCCACTTGCACACTCTTTGCACACAAATTTGGCCATTTTCTCTGCACGTCTCAGAGGCTGCAGCCATAACAGCTCTCTGGAGCACCACTTTTGGACAACGAGCAGTGACAGGCTCAGTGAGATCAGCAGGAAAAGAGGTGAGTCTGTTATGGAGATCCTATCCCTGACCAGTGCAGGCTGCTGCCAGCTCAACACTGCATTTGCATTTTCAGCTCGCTCAGGTGCCTTGGAAAAGTTCCTTGGACGAGGGACAAACCACAGGAGTCTCAGCACCTTCGGGCACTCAGCTGGTTCTGGGCAGCTGGGGAGAGAACACTGCTTGCTGCAAAGATAATGCCAAGAAAACATCTGGAGGTGACGGACAGCTGAGTGGCAGAGGCCTGAGGAGCTCCAGATTCTCCTGTCCTTAAACCATCCTCTGCCTTAAATTGCAAATTATTAAACCCCAAAATTTCTCTAAACGTGAACTTGCATTGAGCAGACAATTCCCCTCTGCTGCCCTTGCTCTTGGTGATCTAAGCCAGATAAAGTCAATGATATCAAAGAGAAATTCAAAATGTAGCTCTTTTCTTCACCCTGAAGAATTTATGGCTTTGACTAGATTGGGGAAAAAATACGAGAAAATTAACAATGTACAAACAAATACAAACACTTCCTGGGGACAACACAACTGGGAAAATTTGTTAATGGTGTTAAGAGAGGATTTGAAGGAATGGAGAACGTACAAGGTATAACAGCTGTCAGGGAAACGAACTGAACACATTTCTTCCCGCTGTGGAATAGAATGTTGGACCTTTGCTGGAAAACACAGAAATTAAAACAAAGAACCTTTTGTTTTCACGCTGTCTCAAAAGAACTTTCCCAGGTTTTGACAACCTTTTGTGGAAAAGGATTTGGCAAATCCCATGAAGAGAGGTGAGAGGACAAAGGAGAGCAGAGGTGCTGGGGTCCAGCAAAGCCACTGCTGGGGGCAGCAGCGAGGATCTGCAGAGGATGGCACCAGGAAATGTGAGGTCAGTAATATTTGTGACCCACAGCCTAGGTTTCTTTCCCAATATTTTTTTTTTCTTTGGAGTTTAAAATTCATCTTGGTTCCTCTCTTTTTGAATTTTAATGTGAGACGTCCCCACAGCAACTTTTCCAGCCACTCCACAGCCTGCAGAGCAAACAAACCCTTTGGTACAACAGCCTGAACTCGCACATGCGGAGGCGCAACATCCCACAGGAAAACAAAAAGCAGAAAGGGAATGATTGAGCACTTGGTTCTTTGTGACATGGAGAAAAAAAGGTCTAAAATCCAGCTTTTGGGATACCTGGCTGGGCTTTGCTTTGCTGCTCAGAGCCCCATCACCAAAGCCACACGAGGAGCACAGGAGACGGCAACTGCTCCTAATCGCAGTGATTCTGTGGGTGCAAAGCAGTGAGAGGATGCCCAGGCAGTGTCTGGGCTGCTAACAGGAACAGTTTGGAAAGGCCAGGCTTAAAGAAATAAAAAAGAGAAGGCAGACCTCTTCTGGGAGTGGAGGGAGGTGTGAGACAAATCAGTGCTGCCTAAAGAAAATCCGTAAGCTGCTTTTCAGGTCGTAAAGAGGAATACCCTGCACATGGGGAATTTGTTCTTAGCTTTTCTTCATGAACGGGCAGGAAACAGCCTGAAAGAAGCCATTTTAATAGAGGGAAAATATTTTAACAAGGTGTTCTGTCCTTGAGCAGAGGCTCTTCCCTGCGCCTTCGAGCCCTCCATCCCCAGGGCCAAACGTGTGGGCCTGGAAAAGCAGCCGAGGAGCAGTGGCCAGCAGGAGCTGCTGAGCCAGGCTCTGCTCCTGTCAAACACGGCGTAGATCTCTGCTCCTGAAGAGCTCCCTGAAATGCAGCTGTTCCTGGCCCTGCCCTGTGGGAGCAGGGAGCATCCCCACCGTGGCCAGGGATGTTGGCTCCAGGTGTGTCGGGCATTTGGTGCAGCTGCCAGCCCATTTACAGCGTCCCTCCACTGCTGCTGCCTCCGAGTTTGGAGCACAGGAACAGCTCCCGGGATAAACGAGGTGTTTTTCCACGCCTGGAATGCTTTCTGCCTCACTGACGAGGTAAAATTTGGATGGAATCTAGGCAGTGTCCCTCCAACCACCATCATCTGCAGGGCTGAAGGGCCCAGCAGGGATGAATTATCTCAGGAGTGTCCCTGTGCCTGCCCTTGCACAAGGGACAGGAGATGGGTCACTGCCACCAGGCTGTAACACATCCCTGCCCAGATCATCCCGGCATCATCCCTTCCTCCTCTGATTCAGCCTCTCCTCTCCTTGTGCTGTGGGTACAGCTCTCAGCCTTGCAACACCCCACACAGACACTTATTCCCCTTTAGGGATTAATGGCCCAAATTTCCACATTTCAGGGCAAGCTGGCAAAAAAAAGCCACATCCTGTGTGAGTCAGGTACAATGGCCTTGCGGTTCCATCCTGCTGTGATGTGACATCCTGGCAGATTCCTCCTGCCCCATGTTCCTGAATGTGCCCAAGGGTAACCCTGTCCTAGCAGCCTCAGCCAAACCTTTCGTCTCTTGAGGGGTTTGGAAATAAATATAAATATGCTTGTGTTTATTCAGAATTAAATATAAATAAACACGGTGTTCTGCTTATTGTTGCTGGCTTTGACAGGTGTAAGGCTTTGGGGTGGTACAAGGCTGGTGATGGGCCCCATCAGAGGCAAAGCATCAGCCAGGACACTTGAGCAAAATCTGTGCTCATCTCCAAGCCACAGCATTTATTCCAAGCCCAGTGTTAGGGTATTTTTCTTTCCAACAGCTCATGATTTGTGCTGAGTTGCTGTTGGCTACGCTGCTTTTGTAGATATTTTCACATCTGTAAGCCTGTAAAAGGTGACATTGATCTCTCTCTGTTTCTGTGGGTGAGATTATCTTGGAAAAGGCACCTTGTAGGTGTAGGACAGGCTTCACCCTGCCCTTAAATCATGTCAAAACTCAGGTGGTCAAAACAAAATATATACCTATAAAAATGAAAGGCCCGGGTTCAATTTTGGAATTTCTAGGGACACCAGACCATGTTTATTGCCATCTGTCTGTAAAGTCAAAGCTCTTTGGGCCATTTTCCCCAAATGATGACCAAAAGCAGTTAAAAAATGACAAGAGCAATTTCGCTCTGGCTGCAATATGGCTCAATTTAAACCAGCAGGAGTTTCAGGAGGGGAAAAAATAAAGGGAAAGAACTTGCTGACATGAAGCATGTGGAGTCACTCATCCAGCATTGTGTAAGGGCTGTAAATCTGCCTGGAAATGAGGCATGAAATGCATCATAAAAAGTATATCATCAAAACTATAAGATCAGCCTAAAATTTATGGTAGGTAACCTGGGGAGAGCGTGACATGTCTGAACTTTAAATCAAACGCTCTTCAGCTGTATATTCCTGCAAGCTTTTGCACAGAACTCCTTTCTCGTATTTCCCTCTCCTTGCACCAATTCTCAGCAGTACAAACCCCACACATTTTTTATTTTCTGTAAATTCAGCGGTGCAAACTCTGTAGTGTGGAAGTCAATGCAAAGCCTGCCACAGCAAGTGAGTTACAGCAGAAGCATCACTGGCTTAAACTTTGGGGGAAAATAGAGCTCAGTAATGAAACAGAGAATTTATCCTCTCCTGCAAAGGTTTTGTTGACTCAACTAATGCAGCTCCCCTTTCTCCTTATTACTTTAAGATGTTCTTCTGACCTCCATAACCCCGCTGTAATTATCTTCTTGCTGTTAGTTTCTCTTTCTTCCTCACCCAAAAGACTATTATTGTCTTTCTGTGACCAGATGAAAACCAGATGGGGAGGATAAAGGGGAGAGATGAAGATTTGGGTGTCTACCTGATTTTTGCTGTGCCTGGTGAGTACGGGTAAGCACGATCGAAATTAAATCATTAAATTACTCTCTAAATCCCAATAAAAATCGTTCTTTGGGTTTTACTGTTGTGCCAAGGGAGTGGGGGTCGTGATCCTTCCAAATTACAAGGGGCCAGAAGTTTATCTCATCTAAATTTCTCTGCACTACAAACCAGCCAACAAATTGCCCAGCACAAACCTACAGGAGGACCCTTAATCTCTAATCATTCATCAAGAACAGGCTGCAGAGAGCAATGGGGGAAAGATTCTCCTGCCACTGAAGAAGCACAAAATAAGGGCAGTTTCTAAAACAAACCAAGGCTCATCATTTTCCTGATATCTCCTGCAGCTTCCTGATATTTCTGGTAAGTCTTGAAGGGGAAGCAGCGAACCACGGTCCTTCCACCTGGAGTAATTCACGCCGTATATTTATATTATGAAACTGTTTCATCTGAATTCTAGTGGCAATCTGGGATGCTCTGTGCCTTTTCCCTGTTTTTGGGAGCCCTGGGACCCAGCGTTGTGCAATCCCCCATGTGCAGCTGCAGCTCTGCCAGTTGTAGTGGAAAAGTTGGAGCAAGAAGAAAGTTCCTTGGCTGGACACAAAGCACACTCTTCAAAATTAATGTCAGGGTTTTGCTGAGGCTCAGCGCTCGTGGCTAGCAAGAGCTGATGGGGCCTAGGTTTGCAGCAGGCTGCCAACACCTTCGTCCATCCTTCTGGGGCTCTCCCCAGGGGTTGCTTTGCAGGGGAACCCTGAGTTTGCCTCTGTTCCCAGCAGACTGGGAGCAAAATCTGGGCTGGGTTGGGTTTGAGCATTTCCCTCCTCTGGCAGCTGATTCGTAGCTTGCAGCCTGCTGCTGCCCCAGCAATGGGTTTGTGCTCCCTCTGCCATCATCTATCGAGCTAAGAGAAACCATTTCTGTCACCTCATCGTCACTGCCAAAGCCAGGCTTACGGGCCAGAGAGCAATACAGAGGCCTTCACCAGACAACACAAAAACTGTGAGTAAACGCATCCTGGGGCCGAAAATAACCACCCATGTTTGTGTTCAGGAAACTCAAAAGCTGCTAAAGCCTGGCCTGTTATGAACATGTGACACATGAAATAAATTTTGCGGGGTATCTCCAGGTTAAGCCGGACAGTGCTGCCACTGGGCAGCCCATTAGTGACGTTCAGTGTTAATGAGAGGTACAATAAGCAGAGCAGAAATCTGGAACTTGTAGGTGGGCAGTAAGTCCTTTGTAACCCCTGAGTAAGCAGGGATAGCTGTGTGACCCTAAAAGTCACAGGCTGGTGCCTGAGGTCTCTCCTGGGCAAGGGGAAGAGGAGCAGATCTTACCTGCCCCCCTGCTCAGCTGCACTGATGGACTTCTCAGTCTGGAATTCAAGACAAAGACTTTCCAGGCTTCATCCACCTCTGGCTGCACACGGGAGAAAGCAAAGGAGTTTCCCAGTGGCTGCTTCCCACAGTGCTGGAAAAACTTTTTTCTCTTAGAGACAAAGGGGTCCATAATCCCCTGCTTGGTACAAAAAGTGGCCCTCAGCAGGCCCTAGAAAGAGGCTGGTGTGATCACCCAGAGCACCAATTCTGCTTGCAAGGCCCAGGACACCCGAGGATAAGGTGGGGGTGAAACATGGGAGAAAAGGAGAGGAGCACAAACAGAAGGCAGAGCCAAAGGCAAAAACAAAAGGCACCAAATATCTGAGTGCAAGGTCTATGGATCTCCTTTTCCAGACTCGTTGCACTGTCCCCTGCTGCCTGCACATCACACCCCGGCACTCACTCCCCAGGATGGATTTCTGCCCCTTGGTGACATAGTGCTTTGACATTTGGACCATCAGGACAACAAATATTGATCTGTGTGGAGCAACTCCTGATTCCAGCACACCATGTCCTGCGCCGCAGTCCAAGTCTCCTCTGCTCCATTTTATCACTGAAGTCTTGGCTGCATCTTCTGCTTTTTTCCTTTTTTTTTTTTTTTCTCTTTTTGTACTTTTGCCTACTTCTTTTGGTTTTTTTTTTTTTTCAGCAAGCTCTTCTCTAGCAATCTGCTGGAATGAGCAACCAGCCTGCGCCAGCTGGGATGGAGCTGAACGTGGAGCTGAGATTATGTGAGCTGAATGCTCAGACAGTTGTTCAGGGTGGAAACTCTTACCCAGCAGAGCCTGCTGGGTGATTTCAAACAAGGCTCTCTATCTAATCTCTAGGAACATCTGCATGCAAACCTTGTGGATGTGCTCACCAGCAGATGCAGCAGCTAGAGAAGAGTTTGGGCTCGAGCCCTTCCCCACCGCTGGTCAAACCCAGTGCCTCAGTGTCCCTACAAGGTCCCTGAATACTCTCAAGGCTGGATTTTGCTGGATTCAGGACTGCCCACCACTTCTGTAAACGTTTGGCCTGCTCTGGAGGAGGCCTAGCTAAGAGGTGGGAGGGACCTCAGCACTTTACGCCCAGATTTTGAAAAGGTTGAGATGCAAAATAATTTTCAGGTGCCCCCATGAGAGCAAAATCTTTTCAGCCCAGCCCTTCCTCACCCTTCACAGTCCTATAAATCCAGTGGCTGTGGCACAGGGAACATCCCAGAGCCCTTCATCTGCAACAAGGAAGAAAATCCACTGGAGAAAAAGAGGAGCAAGAAGCTCCTGCTGGCACCACTTCTCATGAACTTTCCGGGTACTTCGGGACCTCTCCTACACGGGTGTAGCCCCAGGTTCTGGGAACAAATCCGTTGTCATTTGCTGTTTTGATTTTGGGGCTTTATTCCTTTGCAAAGGTTCTTTCTTGACTTTAAAACAAAAGCTTGAAAGAAGGGAAAAGAATAGAACCCCAGGGAGGAAACACTATCCAGTTAGAACATAGAAGTTGTTAGATTTTAAAATGCATTACTTTTTAAACCATTCATTTGGGGGCTGGTGATGCTCTTGGTATCCTTAAAGGTGGAAACAGAGGCTCAGAAAATTTGCAGTAGAGGATTAATGACTTCAGCTCCCTTCTCCCAAAGGGGCATTGCAGAGCTTGGTCACCTTTTTCCTCCTCCTTTCTCAACCCAAAGCTCCTGAGGGCACTTCAGCAGGTCTGAATCAGGTTGGATAGCAGGACATTTGCATGGGAACAGCCCTCCCTGCACAGGTAACAGGAGAGAAAAATTTAAGTAACTGTTTAAAGTAAGAAAAGTTTAAGTAAACTTTTAAGTAGGCTTTGCTGGATACGAACGAGCCTACAAAGACGTGTCCCAAGGACTGGGTGGGCTGTCACTTGTCTGCCCCACCACGTGTGGATCCTCCTGAATGCTCCAGAGCTGGAGGCATCCCAGTTCTGGGTGAGGAATTCCTTGGGAGGACTCGTTGCAGGGCTTTGAGGGAAAGCCGCAGGTTTGTGATTCCCTTTTCATGAAATAAAAGGCATCAAGACTGACTCTGGCCCGAGCTTGGCTGTTTGCCTGTGGAAAACATAACAGTATGTAACGTTCCTCATGCCAGTGGAGAGCCCAAGAACTATTTTAATTACTGTTTATGGTAACTGAATCGCAATAGAGAATTCAATAGGACATTTTTGGGTTCTTAACTCAGAGCCGATACATTCCTCCTCCATATCCTGGGGAGGTGCTGCAGCCAGGATTATTCTGGTGTGGAGACACTTAAACCAGTTATGTTTAAGGGTAGTCATGGCACATTTATCCAGACCTAAGCAAATCCTCCCCAAGATTTTCCCAGACACTTTTGGTTGTTTTGAATGGCTGATGGGACCAGGAGCACCTTGCAAATCTGAGCCCACAAAAAGCCACCACAAAGTTCTAACAACCAGGTGACGATCAGCAGAAAAATTATTTTGGAAGGGTCACGGAAAGCAAGACAGCTTTAGGAAAGTAAGGCATTTACTTGAAACTGTGAAGGTGCTGGTGAAAAGGAGCTGTGAGGGAGAATGGCTGCACTGTCCCCTGCAATCACTGTCAAAGCCTGCACAGACACAGCTGTGATGGACATGCAGAAAACAGAGCAGTCAGCATTAACCACCCCTCTTTTCCTTCCCCTGCACTCACACTTTTTGGTTTAAATGCTGACATCCCCTTCATTTTAATTAATCAGAGCCAGCCAGGTGTCCACCTGTTCCCCCCGGACTGAAGTGAAAATCCATTAAAATCCAACACACAGGACACGCTCAAGCTTTCCAGAAATGAAACTAAATCCTAGGAAATACCTCGATACCATTGTCCCAGGGAACGCTGACTCTCATTTCTGATCTTTTCTCCAACAGCTGGTCCAAGTTGCTGGGGAATGATGCTCCGTTCAGCCCTGGACTCCTTCCACCCTGTGGATTCAGGAACAGAGTCAGGACACCTGTACCTAAAAGCAAAGCCATCCAAGTCTGGTCGGATATGCTGCCTGAGAGATATTATTCTTTTCAGACAAGAAGGAGCTAGTCGGCCCTGGCTATACTGGAAAGGCAATACTGTATTTCTTACAAGAACTGGGATATTAATTTCTGGCACAACTCCGAGTCAGGACATTTTTTGTTCTCCTGAAATTCCCCCACCCTGAGTTTAGAGTTGGTGCATTAATCTTTATTCCCCCACCAAAAAACACAAACTCAGCTCCTGCTGCCTTGCCAGTATCGTCTTTCTGCGCAGCCCCAGCCCGGAGTTACACTGGTGAAGGAATGTGCTGCAATGCTGTGCCTTGCCAAGCCTGAGCTTGGATTATTCTTGCCTCTCCAGGCCTTTGAAAATGGACATACTTTGCTACCTACCCCGCTTTCCTGATGGAGGCAGCTCTGCAGCAGGCAGGAGGCCACCAGCCCCCTCAGATGTGCTGTAGGAAGAGGGTGGGTGCTGTCCCTCAGCTGTTGCGGTGGTCTCACTGCTCTCTGGGGGATGATGGATCAGTCTGAGGTTTGGCACAGATAAAATAATCTGATTATTTTTTCCACCACCGTTGTGGGAGCCACCCTGGGCTGTCTGGTCACCGCAATCCTGACGGTGGCTGTTGCTGTGGTGTAAATATTAGCGAAGGGACACTGGAGCTCTGGGCATGGGGCATCTGTGATGGAGGAGCCTTGGCCATGGCCCTACAGCAGTGGGATCGGGGGCTGATCCTGCCAGAGCAGCGGATTTTACTGCTGCAGTATCATCGTAGCATAAATAACCGGGCAGATAGGAAACAGCTCAATTTATAACAATCCAAAGTGACACTCTAAATCTCAACCCTGCTCTAAATAAATCCCCTTGATGCCATTGCTAAAATACACCCTCTGCACCTCAGCCGTTTTCTAATGAGCAGGAGAGCAGACTCAAATCTGGCTCATGCCAAGCTCACGGAGCACAGCTTTCCAGCCCGGGGACTGGACCAGCCAGGCCAAAAGGCAAAAATCATCTCAGGTAGATCTTAACGCCAACAGGCACCAAGCAAACAGCTCCACAAGCACAGGAGATGGAGCTGTTTATCATCAGCAGGGGCCAGGAAGAAGTGAAGTGACCTGTGAAGCCAAACACTTCTGCGGCTCCGATAGAAATCGCAGGATATTCCCGTTCCAGGATCCAACACAATGGCTGTGTCTGGCCGGACGTGCCTTCAAGTGATTGAACTCCAGCTCTGTCTGGGCAAGGCGTCAAACTCCACAAATCTCCATCCAAGCCTCACACCTGATGGCACTTTGAGCCAGTCCAGACAATCATCTGGAGTTTATGCTCCACTCCTCCAACCACCTCCATCCGCCAGCCCGCCTGCCTTCGCTCAGAGAGAGCTGGGGAGGAAAATGCCAGCAGATCCTTTCAAAAGAAAAAGGGATCCTGGGAACAAATCAGGTCTTAGGCAATCTTAGACTGACGAGGAAGTGTGAGGCCATGAGGCTGATAACACCCTCCAAGCCCTGGTTGCTAAAGTCAGGAGTCACAGGGCAGTGTGGGCTCCAGGGGGGCTCTGGTGGGACCAACTCCTGCTGAAACAGGGCTAACTTCTAAATTCATGGAATCACAGAATGGTTTGGGCTGGAAGGAGATCATCTAGATCCAACCCCCTTCCATGGGCAGGGACACCTTCCAGGAGAAGGAATTACATCAGGTTACTCATGACCTCATCCAGCCAAGCTGTGAAAATCTCCAAAAAAGGGGATTTCACAGAGTTTCTAAGGCTTTGTTCCAGCATTTGAGCAGTTTTTGAGAGGCTCCTCTCAGTGCTGACTCCTGCATGGTCCCAGCAACATCAGTTCCTGCAGATTCTTACTCCCACTAGACAGTTACATTACATGGAAGCATCAGCACTGGGCACTGTTCCCAGGGGGACAGAATTAACTGAAATTTGGAATGAAGACCTTTCTCGATTGACTCAAAATATTCAGAAGTCAGGAAGAGGCTGCTTCTTCTCGTGGTGACTCTTCTCATGGTAACTCATTCTCCACTATTGCTGCAGCGTCAGGGTTGCTGCCATCTCAAAGAAAAGCAGAAAGCCTGAAAATCATCTGAACTGTGACTGCGTTAGACACAGGCCTGGCAACTCAAAATGAAAGGAACAAAACACAGTTTCCCTGGTGTCCCATCGACCTGAGAAACACAATAGAAAAACTGAAGTCACAATTCAGGAAAAAAAATTATTAAATAAAATCAGCACCTAAATTTCTCCTGAGGAACCTGCTCTTGTAGACCCTGCTTTGAGCAGAGATTCCCTCCAACCTCAAATACCCTGTGTGATTTCTTTGGGACTTTAAAAAATTTTTCACATTGTTTTGAAGTTAACTGCATTGAAACTTGCACTTATGTGCATTCCTGAAACGTAGCATTAGTGGGGAACTTGTTGAGAAAGCCGTGGAGTAAAACCGAGAAATTTTTCAATTATGTTTGATACAACTCCAAGCCTGGTCTGGAAATTAATTTATTTTTTTATGGATTTCTCTGTATGAGCTCCTTAAGTCCTCTGTTTACCAGTGGGGCTGTTATGCTCATGCTTGTTTTCTCTCTATCAAAACCACACACCTTCTTGACTTCATTTATTGCACCAATTGCTGAAATTGTGCAACTCCTGTGGGTTCTTTCTAAAGCCTTCAGACAGATGATATCCAACAGGGAAAAAAAAATAAAAAAACAAAGGAAAAACACCCTTCTCACAGAGGAAGAACCTGAAGTCTTATACACCTGGCTTCCAATTTTTGGCAACAGCAAACCCCAAATTTGCATACTCTAATATGCATCATTTTGATAGAAATTTGGAATGAGCATCCTTGATGTCCCAACACTGAGTTTGCAGAGGAAAATATTGCCTGTTGTACCCTTAGTAAGAGAAGGCCTTTAAGATGGATGAAATCGTAAGACATTGAGTGCTGGGAAGGGATGGAGGCTGAGGGAAGGCGAGCATGGACATGGAGAAGGATTTAAAAAGGGAGAGGGAACCAGAGGGTGGAAGTTGGGTGGCCTGGGCATCAATGCACACGCAGCGCTGGTGGTGTCTCTGCACCAAAGGACATCACCTGCCCCATCTTCTGCTCCACGTGTCCCATCCATCCCACATTTCAGTAACTGTAGGCAGAAAATGCCAAATGTCCAGAGCACAAACCCTTCTGCAGCTCGGCCCGTGTCGAGGACAGTTTGGTTAGAGAAGAGACAGGAAGGCGATGACTCACAAAGATCTCCTCAGTCTTCTGAAAGCTGTTGGAACCACCATGAGGCAACAGCCTGTCCCTGAAGATAATCCAGTCCTAGAACTGGGACCAAGAACTGGGAATAACGCTGGCAAGACAACAGACAGGCTCTTCCTGGGGACAAAAGCCAGAACATGCTGATGCATGGCAAGAGGAAGAGGGATTTATTTTTATTATGCAAGCCAATCTGAATCACTGTAGCGGCGAGATCTCAAAAATAAAGACCAGGCCCATGTCCTTTCTCAGTTTAATTGTGGTCACTCCAAGAGGATTTTGTTTGAACAAGGATGCCTGATGTTATGCCTACACTGAAAAGAAAAAAGGCGTTTCCATTTCAGTTTGGTCAAGCCCCATGAGCTAACCTGGGCTAAAATAGAGGTGAAAAGACTACAGGAACAGAAGAGGGGTGGACTAGGTCAGATCAAAGGTCCTCATGTGCTCAGGGAGGAACACCAAAGCATAGGAAGCTCTGACTAATTCCCACACTGTATCCAGCCCTCAGAAACCCACAGCTTTAGGAAGGTTTGAAGTCACAGGTCCCAACCTGGACATGTTTATGAGCCTCTCATGGGCCAACCCTTCATGCAACTGCTGAGCCTCCACAAAATCCCACAGAAATGAGCTCCTGGGTTGGAGGATGGATTGTGGGACAAATTACTGCTCCTCAGCTGATTTAAACCTGCTGTGTGGGCACCCCAGCTCCTTCAGGTCAAAGGAACAGCCCAGAGGTGATTTCGGTTTAGGTTGGGGTTGAATTAAAATTGTTGAATTTAGTAAGAACCTATGTTGGTTTCCTTCTTTATCCTTATTTTCATTAGAGTTAATTAATATGAACTGGTTAACTGGCACTAAAAACATATTTTTCTCTTTCTGCCTTAAATTAAAACAGAATCAGGATGTAGGCATGAACCAAGCCAAGGATCTAAACACGCTCCAGGCTTAAGGAAAGCCCATACTCCAGTCTAAACTTTGGGCTTGAAATTAAGGAAAAAAATATTTCAGTTTGGTGAGAAGAGTTTCTTAGTCTACGGAGTATTATTCTGTCCCGTTTTTATTTTATCTGAGCCTACCTGATTGCCATAAGGATGAATGATTGTTTTTCCCAAGGCTCCAATCCCAGTAGTATACAACCCTTCATTTTTCTTTCTTTTTTTCCTAAAGATTTTTGGCAAATAATTTCCATCTCTGGCCCCTCACACCCTGTTTTGCATAGGAAGGCTCAGGACAGCCTGGCTGTACAAAGGGGTCACCCTCCAGGTTACTGATTAGGAAACAGCAGAGTTTGTCAACATCTGGCCCTGACAAACTTTTAAAATATAAATACAGATGGTTTTATTTAAAAGGCAAAAGGTCCAAATTCAGCTCAAGGATGAAGCTTGTTTTCTTTCCAATCTCATTTTTTTCCCCCTAGATGTTTGGTACGTTGTGTTCCATTGCTATGAAGTGCAATCACATTTATATAATAAAACGTAATTAAGAAATGGAAGTATAAATTGGGAGTTCTTTCGTTTTGCGACTTATTTGAGACATTTCTAGCCCAAACTGAGTAGAATTCATAGATGTTAAGTATTTCTGAGAGTATATTCCTGTGACGAGAGGGAATACAAGGCCCAGTGAAGCAGAATAAAGAGAATAACCTCTCTAACTGCTACATCTGTGGACCAGAAAATTAATTCCCTTCAGCCAGAGTTTGACTCTGCAGTTCTGGAGCTGAACCTCTCTTTGCATGAGATCTGATCCTGTTTAATTGTGCAGCACCTCAAGTGCAGATCCCATTTCAGCAGCTCTTGCCCAGGTTAGAGATTTCTACCCCAGAAAATTTAAATCCAAGCCTTTACAGTCCATCACTGTAACTTTCCTCCGCATAAAAGTTCGCAGAGAGGCAACAAGGCGCTGAATTACCAAAGAAAACTGCACAATAAATTCTGCTTAACAAGAACAAACTCCCCACCAGATCCTGCAATTCAGGCCAACATAATCCATATGGATAACCCAACGCATGGCTCTCAACAAACCCTGTGATCAGCACCCCGACTTCAAGAAATCACCATCCTCTATCTCGGGCCTGACCCTTTCAGTGACCTTTGGATGCTGCTGCTTTAAAAACACCATCTCGTGCAATCCTCATGCCCCAGGGCTAATAACCTGATAAACCCACATCTTGTCATTGCTTCCTGTTTTGCTGAGGCTTCTCATCTCTCTCTCCCTGACAAAAGCAAAGGGATCCACTCGCTCTGGGGAGCCCTGTGTTGAGTACAGCAAAAACAGGGGTTTTATCGGGAAAAAGGACACAGGGAGAAGCACAGAATCAGCGTTGTGAAGGCGAAAGGGCCAGGCTGAGGGCATTGTTTTTGTCAAGAGAGGTGAAAAAATATGGCATGCCTTAGCTAAGAGCTAGGTAATGCTCCTAGCAGGGCACCAGCGAGCCTGGAGCAGAGACAAAGTTTTGGAGATTTATATCCTGGGAATCTGACTGTGACTCTGCGTGGTGTTCAGATCAGTAACAGGGGCGAGCGTGGTGGAGACAAAACCCCTTTAAAATGAATCTGGAGCTAATTAAAACATCCTCCTCTGCTTTATCAGTTCAGAGTCAGGTCTTTGGGTAGACCCATGAGTCTGCTCTGGGTGGTGTTTGTGCTCAGGGCTTGGACAAAGGAGCGAAGAGAGAACTTGCAAAAGGCTGAGCTTGTGTTGCAGTAGGAAGGGTTTAGTGGCCAAGATTAAATTCCAAATATTCTTGGAAAACTGCTGAGATTAAAATCATCAAATTACACAAAGAAGAGCAAAGAAAGAAAGGGAAAACCAGGTGTGAGTGGGGGGCTGGGAACAGGGGCTGGAGGGGATGTGAAGATGGGAAAGGTGATGGGAATAAACTCGAAGGGAGGCAGAAGAGAACAGCTGGGGGAAAAAAAAAAAAGACAAAACAATTTTGGAAAACACGGTGCATGAACAAGAATTTTTTTGTCTAACCTAGAAAAGCAGCAACAGGAGATGGGAAATGTGTGTTCACAGCTAAACACATAAAGATCATTATCTAGGAAAAGGCAGCCAGCAGCTCTCCAGGAATGCTCCAAGGAGCACATGAGGCCCTTGGCTTTATTTGCAACAAATACCTTGAACATGTCTTCAGATTTAAGCACTCTATGAACTTGTTATTTGTTAGGATTTCTTTTTCCCTTCCTGGCGTGAAACAACCTGAAGACAGCAGTAAATACATATATAAAATAAATATATATACAAATAGATATTAACAACACATCTCAGTCACAGAAACCCTGGGAAAACTTCAATTTGGCACACAAACACGGTTGATTTTGCCACAAGGACTCTGTTTTCACCGCAGTTTTTGCACTAAGCCCATAAAAACAATGACACCTGAACCCCTGGGACCAACAGGAGCACTGAGTCACACACTGAGTTTTCTGCCATCGACATGCAGGGCTGCTGGTATGCAGAACACAAGCTGCGAATGCATCGAGCAGCACTAAACTACACTTCACAATCAGACTTTTTTTAAAATATGGTTTAATTTGCCTTAGGGTTTTAAGACAATTAAAAGAAAAGGAAAAGGACCCAGCACCATTTACTTCAACAGAGGCCCAGTGTCTTTTCCTTCACCTGCTGCCCTGCAGCACATCCTGCTGCTGCCCTTGAGGAGCACAGTGGCATTAGGGTGACATTTGCACCCTCAGTAACTGAATGGCAGCAAAATAAATCACTGAGGCACAAGCTGAAATTCCCCCAACGCCCCACCAGCGACCTCAGCAGCCTCCAGTGCATCCTTTGTGCAAGGCACAAATCTCTCCCAAAACCACTCATTTTTGTCTCCTGCTCTGCTTGAGCTTTGTGGAAGTAAAATCATGCAGCACCTGCACTCCTGCAGTGCCAGGCAAACCTCGGGGGACATTCCAAGCTCTGCTGTCCTAAATAGGATGCAAATAATCAACTCTGTGACGTGTAACCCTGCTGGGCAATGTTTCCTGGAGCAATCCATCCCGCCGTCCAGATGGGAGGTGCTGTAGGAGCTGACAGGGGCTGCAGCTAGAACATTACACTGGAAATTTAGGAAATATTCCTGAAGCTTTTGTACTCCATGTGCAGCTGCAGCACGGAAGGCAAAACAGGATGTCGGCTGCATCGGTAGAGGAATGTCCTCTAATTGAAAAGATTTGGTTATTATTGTATGAGGAAATGATAAAATCTAGTGCAGAGCAGGGTTTGGTGGAGAAGTGATATGGGAAATAAATTCTACCAGGCTTAAGACAGAGAAACATTCAGGACAATGGGCTTTTTCTCCTTTCTCACAGCCTGTGGTGGATGGATCGGCTCTAACCTTCACGAGAATGATGTTTTGTGTGTGCTTGCTCTGTTCATCTGCCAAGTGGGAAAAATACTTTCAAGCAAGATTTTAAAAGTTCCTCTGTCAGCACAGCTCTGCAGCCATACACTCAGCCCCAGCAGTGCCACCAGAGCCAGCTTTGCATACAGCACCTCTGCTCTGAGGAGAACCCAGGGCAATGCCACCAGAAATAGTCCCAGGGACACCCAAAAAAAAACCCAAATGAAAGCAAGAAGCTGCCTCAACATAAGACAACTCTCAGGGTCACCTCTGGTGATGTAACCTCAGAGAACTCTGGTTTTTGTACGAGGGACTGCATTCCAAAGACCTCTGGAGCAGCACAGCTTTGCCAGCTTGGGCTCCATCCCGAGCGACGTTTCACGCTTTGCCGCAGGTAACCCAAACATTTTGCAGACATCTCTCCACCAGTGAAAGAGAGAAAAAACTGCCACTAAATCGAGCTAATGACGTAAGGCTGATTAATGAAAGAGGTGAATGCTGCACTGTTGGCCTGCTGGGAGGTCAGAGCCAGAGGCAGTTTGTTAATATACCTTCAAAAATAGGTGGAGTAGCCAGAACAGATGTGCTCCCATGGAAAACACAGTTATGGAGAGAGGTGGAGCTTTGCTGGGTCAGCCACACACGATGATTTGCCAACCACGGCCTGAAAAATGGCCATGAAGACACGTAGTTAAACCCACACTTCTCTAATAAAGGCAAGACAGCTATTGGATTCGGAGGGTGAGAAAGAGCAGCAATGTTGACACCTGGAGATATCAAATCCTGCTTTTCAGAGGGGATGACAGGACCTGGAGGGATTTGTGGGGTCCCTCCAAACCCTCTCTCTGCCCCTTGGTGCTTCTCACACGGCCAAGCCCAACATCATGACCTCAGGGGTGGCTGCCCTCAGCACCAGTTTAAACCAGTTTAGCCTCCTTGTTCCACCCAAGAACACAGAATCTCCTTACCTCAGTTAAGAGCTGACCTCCTTCTCCGGTCTCTCAGCCATCAACAGGAGATTTGTGGGGTCCCCAGGGATGTTTGCCATTCTCCAGGGATGCAGAGGCAGCCCAGATGCTCAGCAAGATCCTCTTGCTTCTCATTAGGTGCTTTAAGGTACCTATGATCTCATGGATCCCCATGGGGACAACGAAAACAAACCCCAAACCCCAAACCCAGAGGTTTATGTAGAGACACAGGGTTTCCTCAAAGCATCAGCAGGTTATATTTTTATTTTTACTCCTTCTGAATTGTATATGTCGTCTCCTGGAGAACACCACGGTTCTTTCCGCATGGTCACAGCAGCAGAGGCCTCACACAAACAGCTTGTGTTTTCTAACATCGTCAAGAGAACAGCAAAGAGAAAATGATCTGTCTGGGGTATTTGAAAGCATTCCCTTTGCTCTGGTTTGCAAAAGACCAGGCCAGATTTCTGCCAGAGAAAAATTCAGCAGATGCGAGGGATTTGAAGGAAACTTGAAACTGGCAGAACAGAGGAGAAAATAAATTAAGGAGATATTTATTTTAGCCTATTATTTCATTGCTTCAGTGCTATATTTGAGCATTATCACAGGTCATTTTTGCTGTAGCATTTAGCTGTTTATCTTTTCTGCTCTCCTTGCCGTGGTATTTCTGGCCAGAAAAGGGTTATGTATCAAATTCACAACTTTCTACTCATTTCTTCATAAAAATCAGCTAATTGCATCACCTCTCTCTGTGCCAAATGGAGATTGTCATTTTATTTGGCCTATTCCAACTAGTTTTTTGTAGAAATAATAATAATACTTTGGCTGTTTCTTTCTCGTTTGAGAAAGTAAACTTTGCAAAATGGCATAAAACTTCCACAAACACAAGCTGATTTGGAGCTGAAAAGTGCTGCCTTCAGACCAGGGCATTTCTCCTGAGCCGGTGCAATCATTACTCAGTGTTTGCCCGTGAAAAAGCACATGTTTAAATCTTGTCTGAGTCTCTTCAGCTTGTGTTACCTCCAGTGTAGGGCTTCAATACTTGGATGAAGGAGTTGAGTGAAGTAAATGGAAATATTTTCTGGCCCAGTGGGTCTTACCTTGAAATTCCCACATGAACTGGGACCATCACATTCACCCTGTAGAGCAGGGCATCCACACTTGGTTAAAGGCTACCAGGCACAGATGCTGATTCATCCTCCCTGTGTCCATCCCTTTCTCTCCGAGCCCTCCTGGCTCATGAGCAAACCAGGGGCCATCTCATTCTCACCTCAGCAGCAGCCTCCAAGTGTCTGAGCCCTGCTCCCGGAACAGGCTTCCTCCTGCAGAAAGATAAGGAAGAATAAGAGGAATGAAAACACCACTCAGCATTTCCAGTGATACTGGAAATATCCACTTTTGGGACAAAGCCTTTTCTTTCTAACTCAGACAGAGAGGTTGAAAATGATCTGCTGCTGGGAGCTCAGCCTGGTTTTCTAAGGAAACAACAAATCAAACCCTGCAGAAGCAGTGAAGGTTGGCACTGGGGTCGTGTGGGTGTTTGGCTGCTTCTGTGTTCCCCCCTCTGCCTCCCTGCTATTCCGACTTGAGCTGACTCCAACAATGTGACCCAGACTATCTGCCCTGGTAGCTCTTCCAAATTACATCCTGCCTGCAGATATCCTTAAATTCAGCTTGTACTGATTGGTGGTGTCCAGAAGGTGATTCTCAGTTGGAGGGGCCCAAGAGCTCTGGAGTTCAGCGTGGTCAGTTCAGCTCCAGGGGCACCTCCAGCCTCCCGAGGGTCCCACCCCAGCTCCCACCTTGCAACCTCTTCCTGCTGCATGCTAAGAAGCAGATTTGGCCCAGAATTTTAAAGCAAAGCAAAGCCCTGTGCAGATGCCCAGAGTCAGGAAAAGCACCAATGGTTTGCCTTGGCCTGCTGAAACATTGGCCATGTTGTTTAATTGTACCTTTGTACACCAGATTCCAAGAAGGAGGAAAAAAAAGCAGCTCTGTGCATTTTATTGCTGAGGTCGGGTTCCTGTCTCCCCAGTCGTGTTTCTCATTCTCTAATCAAATCATTCCTCTTAACACAACCAGTTCCTAAAAGTCAGCTTACCATAAAGTGCTTGCCATAGAATCTTATTTACTATGACCTTAATTGAAGGGTTTATTGAGACTTAATCTATAAAATGTTTTGTGTAATCAGTCAAAAGCTCGAGATCAGCAGCAAGGCCTGGGCCCAGAAATCAGCTCAGCCAAGCCCAGCCACTCTCAAGGTAAACCTTAAACTGGGTTGCACAAACATTGTCTGGAAGTCCAGAATGATACAGTACATTTAGAGAAATCCATCCCAGCCAGAGCAAGACCAAAAAGCCTTTTGGGAGGATGTGAGGCCAACCTAGAATAAGCTGGGTCTGGGCCATCTCACTTTCAGACCTAATTTTTCAAGCTCTCTCATGGTGAAGTCAAGGAGGATCCCATGTCTGTGCCCAGCTTGGGAAAGGGATCAAGTACCTGGAATGCCCTCAGGAAATCTCCAGGGAAAAAGCACAGCCTGGGAAAAGAGAGATTTTTGTGATCTTTCCATACTGTTGGGAGCAAAAAGCAGGAGAACTGAAACGCCATGGCCTGGGCATTTGTTTCCAAGGAATGATCTTAATCCAGGCCAGACTTGTGTCTGAAGGTGCAACTCTCCCCTACACAGCTGAAGTTATTGGTTTGTTATACAAGAGGCTTTTTGCTGAATTTAATAAGAAATAAACCGACTGAAGTCTCTCCTGCAAGTGACTTTATGGGGTTGCTGTGTCTTTTTACAGATCACTTGTAGGTTCTCATACTGAAGGATATTCTACTCAGCACAAAGCACTCAGCACTGTGAACAGCCATGTCTTTATAGGCACAGCTTGGATTTCACATGGCTCTAAGTAAAAAAAAAAAATAAATAAAACCAACAACAACAAAACAAAACCAAAAAAACCACGTGCCCCAAACATGTTTTCCGGAAACATTTTGATTTTCAAATTATGTATGTGCCCTAAAATGAGAAAAACCCTTGACCAAGAAGAGCTGCTTGTTGAAAGCATTACTTGTTTCTTATTTCAAAGGGAAAACTGAAAACATTTATGAAGGGTGTAGCTATTTACCAGTCCAGAGTGTTCTTACAAACAAGATAATATAAAACATATCCTCTTTGCTGTTTTGTTGTTTAATATCTTCCAGCGTATCACAACATGGAGGGCAGAACAGAGGAGAAAATAGAGTGTATTTCCCAAAAGCCTTGCCACAGGAAAAAGGGATAAAGGACAATGTGTTTCAGCTTTAAATGCACAGAACACATGAGACAGGTGTGAATTTTCCATCAGAACAGCTGAAGGAAGTCTCTCATGCAATTTACCTGCAGTTCCAGTTGGGCACATCAGGAAAAGTGAAGAAATTTGAAGGCCAAGAGAAGAGTTGAGTTCATCCAATGGACAAATGCACGTAGGAAATCCTTGAACTTCTTTGGCAACCTCTCCACAGAAATTCAGCTTGAGAAAACAGATTAACAGCAACAAAATCAAGTTCACCGTTAAATTGTTCTTATTAAACTTTTTTCCTCGTTTTATTGACAACTGTGATGCTCGTCATAATTGCTTTACTCACATTATTTTACCCACAGAGAGCCCTGAGACTACGAAAAATAATTCCATGTGCAAAGCCTCGAACACATCTCTGGCAGATGGGTTTCCAGCCGGGAAAGATGGGGAGGGTATTTGTTCTTTCCCCTGGTGGGGACAGGCTGTGACAGTGCTTAAGAGGCTGAAGGCTGAAGAAGTGGAGGAACTGGTTTGTTTTAAAAAGAGACAGAACCAAAAGGCTCTCTATCCTTTCACATCTGTCGAACAGCTGGATTTGTCCTGTGCTTCACCCAGGCATTTGATCAGATTTCTGTCCTTTGTAAACCAAGCAAGGGTCTAGAAATAACACTGCAGTAAGGGAGGAGTGATGCAGTGATGCATTTGCTGTCGCTGGCCTCTGGATACACCCTATACCTCAGAGGAGCAAGCAGGCATGTCAAAGAAATGCCATGGGAAGTTTATTCCTGTTTCCAGGCCCATGTGATCCCCTGGGAGAGGGCAGCTCTGCCCGAATCCATGCAGTGTTTCCAACTGGAACAGGAAACCACCCTCAGCAATGTCATAATTCACAGCTGAGACCTGCAAGCCCCTCCAAGAGCTGTTCGAGGCTTGGTCAGTGGTGGGGTTGTCTCCAGTCCAACCACCCCTGAATCTGGGAGTGGGTTGAGCACGTATGACTTTGCCCATCTCACTCTGTTGGTATCACCAGTGTGGGGCTTTGGAGGCTGCAGCCAAGGCGTGAAGGATGTCCAGCAGCAGCAGTGAGGTTGTGCCAATTTACACTCCCGCGGGTATTGCTGATGAGGGTTTGCTGTGCCTGAAGAAGTGAGCGTTCCGTTCACACCCTGAAAAAGCCCTTTACACTTTCAGCCTCACAGACAACCCAGCCTGAGCCAGGCGTTCCCAGGTTACAAACCCAGCACAGAATATCAGTTTGCTTTCATTAGGGAAAAAGAAATTTCTGGGATGAAACTTTCCTCAAGATTTTCATTCATTTGGCAGAGAAGTTGGATTGCAAATTGTATTTCCCAGATACCTGGGGCCAGATTCTCTGAGACATCAAAACAGATTAAAATATTTACCACAAGGCAGAGAAATTGTGTCTGTAAGGACATTCTTCTAAAATCAGGAGTACCCCAATATTCAGAGCACAATGCAAGACCTCTCTCTCCTGCTGCCCAAATCCAGACCATGTAACATCAAAACTCAGGATCACACATCTACAGGGCAGGGTTGGAGGGGTTTTCTGTAAAGCAACAGAGCAACACAGGGTAACTGGCCACTTCCCCGAGCACAGAAAAAGTGTTTCAAGCAATATGTGACTTCATTTAGTATTTAGATTGGCCATGGTCTCATTTTCCCACGAGAGAACTAAAACTTTCCAGAGGAAAAGTCAACTCCCAACTTGAAATGCCACAAAATTCAGATGTCAGAAGTTCAACTTTCCCACCAAAAAAAAAGGTTTGATCAGAAAACGGCCACACCTCAGACCAATATTCCTAAAGCAGGCACCAAAAGCCTTCAAATGTTCTGAGCATCCCTGTTCCAGGCCACCCAAAGAAATACTGCAAGCTCTGCTGTCCATGGACAAAAACCCAGTTGCTTTCTCAGGGCGAATAAAGGCGAGCGCAGAATTATGTTTATCTGCTCCATGATCAAAAGAGTGTCCTGAGTTAAAGAGCTTTTTGGAGAGGGTCCACGCAATCTCATGTTCATTCCAAAAATAAACCTCAGATTGATGCAAGTGGACATTGTGCCAAAGAGGACAAGATAGGGGTAAAGCAGAGTACAAGAGCAGCAAAGTGAAATGTGGAACTGTTTGTTGTTTGCATCCTTTGATGACTACAGATGGGAAATTTTAGTTGGAAATCATCCACACGAGGAACTTCAGAGTCCAGCATGGTGGTTTGGGTGAATTGAAAGCAGTTGGATTTCTGAGCGGGCAGCACTGACTTCTCTCTTTCCTAAAGCCATGAGTCAGGCTGTGCACAGGGATCCAACATGAGCAAAAGCACAATGAAGGAAAATCCAGCAAATTTCAACATGTGGCGGCCTTTCCTGTGGCTCAGGACATGGCTGCAGTTCCTTTCTTTGGCTCTAAAAGCTCCTGGTTAAGGCTGGTTCCTCTGCGTGGACAAGGATTTGAGCAGCTCCTGCTTTTATTTGGATGAGGCACAAGCACTGGAAACCTTGACTCAGCCAAACGGGGCTGCAAACAATGCAATGACATCCCTGACGTTTTTGGAAAGATGTTCCACATCTGCCTTCCCTGCTGCTGGAAGGGAACAGTTGGCCTTGTTAATAAGGAGACGAGCAAACTTTCCTCTTCCCAGCACTCCAGAATCCATAACTCACTGACCTGGAGCAACACGGTCCTGCTGACAGGCTTTTCTTGGTGGCTGATTTCACCTCCTGGCACACCAAGAAGACCTTCACGTCTGCTCTAGACACAGTCAAGAACTGCAGTAGCTCTGTTTTGTTCCCTTGAGCCTTTCTTGCTTCTCTGATGCATATTTTATGAAAATGTAGTCTCTCTTCATGAAAATTCATTTTATTCCCTCCTGTCTTGTTACCAGATACCCGGTGCTGAGGAAACTATGTCCATGTCCTTAAAGCACTAATTCTAAGCCCCGTCACGATGACAACTTTGCGCACAACTGTTCCATCTGGTGTGGGCAGAAGAGTGACTAAAAATCTAAGAGGATGCATCCCATCAGCCCCATCACTGTCATATCCCATTCCCCAAAGTCAAGACTCACTTGGAAATGTCCTTCTCGCTTTTGCTGTGCATCACAGGCCTCATCTCACAATGCCTTGGTTCTGGATTTGGAATGGGAAACACCTTTCCTGCCCCGTAAATCCTGCTCCTGCCATAAAACAGGTTCAGACACCAAAATCTCGGTTACCCGGCGTCATGAGGCTGCAGCAGAAGGTGACTCAACAGGCACTAATGGGGCTTAACGAGGGTGATTCTGTCCGGGAAGAGGTGCTGCCGTGCCCGGAGGGCATCATCTGTGCGAGACACTTCATCCTAATGTGACACCGCCCACACATTGCTCCACATCAGCCCACCAACACTCCGCAGCTATTTCAACAATGGGCCTGAAGCAAAGCTCACTAAAACCGGGGAGGAAACGAGCAGGGGGACAGTTTCAGCTCAGTGAGTGACTGTGACCAAGCGGTGCATCACGATTCGAATCTGCAGCGCAGCTTCCAGAGGAAGAATTACGCAGCTGTGGTTCCAGCCTTTGGGCTTCCTGTGACACATTTGCCTGTTTTTTAATTTCTGTGCAATATCCTTTAACAGATCGTGAGGACCACTCATGACCTTTAATTAGAAAATTGGTGAGCCAGTGTTACAACCGGCTTCCCACAGCCCCATGGATTCCCACAGCAGCATTGCCACACCTTTTTCTTCATGCCAGAGGGGACAGCACGGCCAGCAGCAACCAGAGGCATGGTCTGATGCCACCTCCTGTCCTCTTCTGCCATGGTGGAAATCATTCATCTGTAAGACATCCTCTCAAAGATGCCACCACTCCAGAAAATCTACATGTCCCTGCATGGCTGGTTTGGAGCCTCTGATTTGTGCAGAACTGGGGATCATGTGCAAACTAAGAGCAGACCTGCAATGACCAGCTCAGGCCCCTGTTAATGGTTCCATAAATGAGATCCTGACAGGGTTTTGTGAGCCTTTCTTTTCAAAGGGGATCTGTATCCTTGCACCCTTTGCAAAACTCTCTTCCTGTCCAGTCAACACAGGTGTTGAAATCTACAGTAATTCTCAGTACACTCATTAAAAACCAGTCTGTGGTTCCTTTTTCCTTCCTCTTCCAATAATTTTCTTGCCTCCCTCCTCTCCCAGGAAAAACCTCCCCCACCATCAGTGTGAGGGGGTTCACTGAGCTCAGTCTGTGCCCACGACTGCTGCCACCACTGTCCCCTGTGCCCAGCACAGCCCTGCCTGTCCCTCTCTGCCACCAGGGAAGGGAGGGGGAACGCAAAGGCGAGGTGGTGTGCAAGTCCCAGGGGTCTCAGGTCTGCCTTTAATTAGAGATCACAGAAGATAATGAGAAGGTACAGGAGAGCTCAGCTTAAAGTGTGGCTTTGATGAGAAACTCACATCTGACAAAATCGCCGTGCCTGGAGGGCTGGGAGGTCAGAGATGTTGGTGGGAATAGGATTTCCCTCTGCTTTGCATGCCCCCAGCTCTGGGAATGACTCCTTTACCCATCCACCTAACCAGAGATGCTCCCACAGATGGGATGCAGCTTATCCAGACACAAAATCTCACTGCACCCAGCAAGGCACCCCTCAGCACAGGGCTGCTCAAGGGACCCTTCTACTCGTCAGTGAGCAAGCACAAAACTGACGGTGTCTATCGCTGCTGTAACAGCAGGAGTTGGGCTTCCATCCAGGCTTGTCATCCTTGGCAGTTTTCCAGGCTGCCTGTGCTGTTTGACCAGCTGAGTGAGCTGTTCCATTAATTTTCCCTGAGGAAAGTCCGCTGGGAAGCCGTTGATATGAAGAGGTAGAAACAACGGCTGTGTTGTCCCGCCCAGCCACCGAGCTGGAACGGTGCCCATAATTTCCAGAAAACCCAAATGTTAGCTCAGGAAAAGTGAGGCTGCTTGTGGCTGTCTTTTCCTGGTGAGAAAATTTCCTTGACATTGCATTGAGCTGGAGGAATAACACCCTCTAGCATCCCACAGAAGACGGTTTTCCCGGAAGAAGGCAGAGCCGATAGTCAAACTCTTCCAGGTGCTTTCAGGGGAAGGGAAAAATGTGTCCTTAGTATTTTTGGGCAATTTCAGCACCACGTGAGAATCTGTCTGGAGCAGATTTGCAGGCCATGGACTCATGTCGCACACCCTGAGACCCTCAGGCTAAGAGGAAAGGAAAACTGGCTCCATGTGTCCTTGCTGGCATCTCCACGCTAGCACAGCTCAGTAGGAAGCGTTGTCCCTGCAGCCACAGTTTCCCTTTTCTCTTTCCATTGGACCAACTTCAGGGTCAAAAAGCAAAATGTGAAGAGGAACAGCGTTCCCCATTCCTGGAAAAGAACCTCCATCTGCATGGCCGCTGGGACCAAAAAGCTACAACCCTTCGAGCTAATGTGTGCGCTAATTAATGAATCAACTCAGAGTTAAAAGCTCTCACAGAGTCCTTCCAAAGCCAGAGTTTGGCTTAAAGGAACTGAGGAACTGGAAGCAAGAAGTAATTTGGGACCACCTAAGTGGCAGTGGGCTTGGCAGGATGGGCTGCAGAGCCAGGACAAGGCATTGCGGAATTACTGGTGATGAAACTGAGCCTTTCATAACTGGCAGAATAAAACAATTTTTTTGGGGGGAAGAAAAGGAAAATAAGTTTGAGGGGCTTCAAAGCATCAGGATCACCTCACACTCTGTCTTCCACTTACCCATCTGGATTTTGGGGACTGGCTTTCATTCAAAGTGCACAGCAGAACTTCCTCAGGTTTCACAAAAATGAGGGGTTAGGCTCCAGGTCGAGTTCTTGTCGTGGCTCTTTGCTCTTCACTCCTCCTTTAGCTCCATTCCTCAAGAAAAGCCTTTCTCCTTTGCAGTTCTGCCTGGAACTTCTTGGGTTTTTTTCAGTTGACACTCCTTTTCAATTTCAACAAAAAAGATTGCTCTTCTCTTCACCCAGACAGCATCTCAGTCTCTGCATGAGCCAGCAAATGCCAGTGTAACACCACGGGAAAATAAAAAAAATAAACAAAAAAATTAATTAAAATTTTTCATTAATGCTTTGCAGTGCCAACAAGCTTTTAAGTAGCCACACTTTCAAACATGAAAAGAAATCACTGAAATAACTGCAATTTCACTTTTTAAAACTCGGCATATTTTTAAATTATTTTTTAAATATATTTTGATCAAAACCACTTTTTAGTTTAAACTGCCACACAACAAAAATGAGGATTGGCTTTCACTCCATTTTGATCCTTAATGAAACAAAAGTGCTTTGGGGGTTTGGGTAGTTGCATAAAGTTTAAATAATGTGGTTGGTTTGGGGTTGATTTTTTCTTTCTAAAGGTCAGTCCATGGAAAAAAAAACTCATTTATCTGTAATGTGCAATTATGGAGTCGGACCCTCCAATTCCCCGGGAATGCCCCACTACTGACCCTCGGATGAGGAGCGCTGCTCAACGCCCTCCCTGCTTGGGGCCGTTCCAGGGAAGTTGCTCCCCTCGTGGGACTGAGACTCCAACCAGTTTCACTGACCCAGGGCCTCGGAGCAGCTCCAAGCCTGGGTCTCAAATGGGAAAGGTTGGCACACACACAAAAAAAGAAAAAAAATAGAGGAACACTTACCTAATTCTGTGCTATTGCTCATTAAAAAGGCCTGCCTGACAGGTCCTGCCGATATTTCTCTTCCCAGTATATGAATTATTAATATTTAGTATCTGTGACTCACTAATATTTACTTTAGGAGGTATTTTTATAAAGTTTGACTGTTTTCTCGACACAGGAGCTAACGGAGGCTCCTGTTGTTAACGGCCAGGGAGCCCTCCCTGAACAAACTTCTCTGGTCACTGTTTAAACTGGGCTGCTGGGCTCTTTTCAGGCCCTGACCCTCCAGCGCTGAGCACTGAGGCTGGCGGGGATGGCCCTGCTGGGACACAGCTAATTTTAAATCTGGATCCCATGGCAGAGGAAAAAAACCTCGATTTTACTGGCAAAACTGTCACAGTCGAACGTTGTGTTCAGATTACGGGAAGAGGCCGCGAGAGAGCACACACACAATCCCTTTTTTGGGTACTTGGCATTAATTTTATCTGAAGTCATGGATTATATAAGAGAAGAGCAGAGACCTCACACAACTTTCTCCTGCGTCAGTGCAGGACACCCGGGGCGGGAGGGACCCTCCACTCCAAGCCCCCCTGTTGTGCCACACCGTGCCCATGGCCAAGGGGACAGGGCTTGACCGCTTTTCCAGTAACTCTCCTTAAAAGTGGATCACAAGCATTTTCTGGAACTGCATCCAGAGCTGTCCACAACATCAACTAGAGCTGGCTCCTAAAGTCCTTTTCTTGGTCTAGACTCGAAACTTTGGAGCTCATGAAAACTTGGGTGTTTCCATAATTTTATGGCTCTCGTTAAAATGGTCGGTGTCCAAACAAATCCCCATTTAGTGCTTTGGATTTGCAGAGATCATTGTTTGCTGATAATGAAGCTGTTCCCAAGGAAAGCATTGTCCAGCGCTGGGCTACTCAGCTCCCCGCATCTGTTTTGCTGTAAGGGTTTGGGACAGCTTGACTTCCCTCGTGTCTTTGGAAAGGCACACACAGCCTGCTGAGCTGGCCAGCTGCCCTCAGACGCCTGAGATGGTTTCTTGACTCTGCAGAGGAGAAAATTTCCATGGTCTCCCTTCTCCCCACCCTGCCTTCAGATGGTGCTGCACACCTGGCACTGGGAGGAGAAGCCTTCTCTGTCTGTGCTGCTCTCCTGCAGCCAGCACTCAGTCTGGGTTACTCTGCTCAGCAACACCCCCAGGGGATGCCCTAAATCACCCCTTGCCAGCGTTTCAGAGCAGCATTTTTGGAGGGTTGTCCCCATTATTTTACCTCAGACACGACGGCCACAGGACAAACGCACCTCAAAAATCGTTTGTCTGCCAAAAGACCTAAAAAACCCCAAAAACTGAACCGAAAAACCTGAACAACAAAGAATTAAGAGAAAATTGACTATTTTTTATCATCTCAGTCCATGCTGCCATGACACTGCACACCTTTACTTAGGCCACTTCCGCCAGGTCATCTCTGTCTGTGTCACCCACAGAAAAATTGCAGTCCCTGCTTGTGCACCATCCTGGTCCAAACAGAGGATAGCCCTTCCCACGCCATGGAATGTTTCCTTTAGCCTTGAAAATTATAGCAAAAAAACACCTGGGAGGCCATGAGGATATTTTTTAGTCCATCCTCCACTCAAAGCAGGATGTCATCTTAGCAGCTGCCATCCAGAATATTCTTAAAACCCACGTGGCTTGAAAAGACCACGCAGATAATCTGCTCCAGTCGGAGTCTTTATCAATGGTCTCAGTGTTTCCTGCTACATTTTAAGCCCATCCCTTCCCAGTGGGGCCCCTTTGGGCATGAAGAACCAATGCCCTCTCTCCCTTTAGTGTACCTTTACACACTTCAGGCATCCTCTTCCTCACCTTTTTCATCCTCAGACATCTCTCCTGCTTTCTCAGGAATTGTTTCAGCTCTCAGGTCTCTCTTTGCTTCCTCCTGCACTTCCCACAGCCAGCTGAGTATTTTCCAGGCAGCAACAGTAAAACCCCAGACATTGTCATATTGCACCAGAGACCTGAACAGACAGAGCAAAGCTGAAGGGTTTCTCACCTGCCTTGCTGATCGTGCCCCTCCTTTCACACCTGATATGACTTTTATCTCCTTGGCCATATTGTGATGCTTTTGATTCTAGTTTATCTCGGCTGGGTTGAGCTATTCCCTCCTGGTTGGTCTCCATCTTTTATTATTCCTTGTACTCTTCCAAGTGTCATCTGATTTTTGCAGACTGTTTCTTCCAGCACAGGTACTGATGCAGTTTTGGAGCTCCCTGCATTGATATAACATTACAAGAACATCAAGTAAGATGGTACAGTCAACTTGTATTGGGTTTTGCTCTTTTTTTTCAAACTTACAAAGCCTGCTCAGCGGGTGAACAGGGAAATTAGGCTGCTTTTGAGATTTATTTCTGATGAACTTGTCTTCTGGCCCCTGGGCTTAGTTCATAGGTGGTATTTTCTCAGCTTCCACTTGTGCAAAAGAAAGATGTGCAGAAACAAGCCTCGAGGCAGGTGCTGAAATAAAAACTTCAGGATATCAGTTAAGCACTTCTCAGGACAGTTGTATGTGTTGGCAGGTCCCCCACTGGGGTCATGGTCACCCACAGTCCCTAAGCCGCAGGAGCCCAAACCTGGCAGAAGCAGCCCTTGTAAGACATCCTGAAGCTCTGAATTTATTTTGCTCCCTTCTGCTTTCAGCTCTCACATTCCACCTGAGCCTCCTGACTTCTCGCCCGCTATAAATATCCTTGTATTCCTTTTGACATTTAATCTCCCTGCCATGTGCTGGGCTGTGCAGTGGCTGAGGGGCACTGTGGACAGCCCTCCCTGCTGCCGTGGCACGGAGGGTGAGAAGCAGAGGGAGCTGCATAAGGCAGACCTTGTCTGTTGACTTAACTCCGTAACCCAATTTTAACCACTGTCAACAAGATAGAAGGGTGGTTTCTGTTTACACTGAGGCTTCTTTACGCTGCTCTCCCCACACCCTAAAGTGGCATAAATGCCTCCTAAGTGCCTCAAAGTAGGTCCTTAGTATAAATGAGAGCCAACCCCATCGTTGGCAAAATGGCTTTGAAAACATCGCCCGGGTGCATCCTATAAATGACTGTGGGTTTTTGGAAGGACACCCACCCCAAGGTATGCCCGTGCTATACATAGGCTCTGATGAGCTCAGCAGGGGCTGAGGAGCGGCCAGCAGAAGGCAAAACAACCAGCAACAAGATATTTCTCCCTGAAGCAGCAAGCAGGGAGAGCCCGGCTGCTTGTCAATCCCCAAGGGTTCCAGCAATGTGGGAATACAGGGCATCAGATCTGCCACCCTCACTCAGCTCCACGTGGGTTTCTCTTTCCCTTCCCTTCTACTTTCTTTCAGCCTTCCAGTTTTCATGCCTTCTCAGCTAAAGCAGAATCTGAATCCCACCCCAGTTAGGAAAAACATATTCCTCCTGCCTCTGTGTTTCGCCCTAAGCCTTCACTTTCCCGGTTTTCATACCTGTTGCACAGGAAGAAGGCACAGATTTGTTTGCCACGTTGCTCTCACACAGCACTGGTGGTTAAACCAATTTCCGGTGGATGAGCAGAGGACAAAGCACATGGCTCGAGCAGGAGGAGACAAAACCAGAGACAGTGTCAAAGGATGGGAAGCTGGCCCAAAGGATGGATTGACTTCAGCCCTAAATTTTGTGTTACACTATTTTGCGCTACACTATTTTGCTCTCTAGGCCAACCAGGACCCAAATTTTACCACAGAATTCATGTAATCATAGAATGGATTTGGTTGGAAGGGACCTTAAAGACCATCCCGCTCCAAATCACAGAGTGGGGCATTTTGTAGCACCACCAAATAGGATATCAAACAATTGTTGTCATTAATAGGATGCTCTAATCAGCCCCACAACAACCATTAGCCTGAATTCCCCTCTCTGCTTACCTTTAAGCTCTGCTTATGAAAATCTTCCCAAATACTTTCAGCGAAGGAGATATTTCTGCAGCAGTAAGAATGAATGGGGGAATGAAAACACAAAATAAATTCAAACGGGCAGTTTGGAATTGCAGAGCATGCAGGAGCCATGAAATTTCCCTTCTACAGAAACCATTGACAGCACAATTATGGTGTTAACTCACCACTCCTCGGCTGGGATTTACAGGGAAATATTGTTTCCCCATAATTGCAGCAGCCCAACCTCAGAGTAACGCGAACATCTCTGGATTTAATGTTGATCTTGTTGTACAGGTAATGGAAAACACAAAATTGTATGGCCTTGTTAATCAGGACCCCATCCCGTGGCCCAGCCCACATTTTTGGTCAAAACCCATCTGCTGCTCATTGCCTGGAGGCTGAGTTAGGAACCTCCCTGTGTTGCTCCTATAACCAAAGGGGTTGGATTACCAGGAAACAACTTGGTTTGATTTGTGGTGCTGTCAGCAAGGATGAGCCTGGAGAAAAATTCAAGGGGAATTACAAAATCTGAATACTTTTCCTTTCAAAAAATAAGGGTACAATTCACACCAGCCTGCTCAGGTGGGGAGGAGAGCATCTCACTTGTATTTTGCAGCACTAATTCATGAAACACTATTTCCAACCCATCAATCTACTCCAGCCCTTACGTTGCAGGGATTTAAAGACAGACAGTGATTTTCCCTTACTCTCAGTAAGTTTCACTAAGAATACATCTTATTTTGATGGGGTAAAAATTGACTTTTAATGCCTGGGTACTGGGCAGTTTATTTATTTGTGGAACAGGCTTTGCACATCCCAGTCTCATTTGGGGTCTCCAGGGAATGGTCTAGTTCCCAGAAGGAAACCCATATAGCTCTTCTAAACACAAACCCAGCTCTGGCTGAGCATTAAAGACAAGGGAAGCATTCATTCTGGGAAGGTTTTATTTCACAAATAATTCAGAAATCAAAAGAAAATGGAGGGGTAGGGAGGAAAGATATTTTACAATTCAGTATTTAGAAAAAAAAAATTCTAGTTTATAAACAACCACGGCCCCTTGATAAACATGCAAAGGCACACAAAAATTTACAAGTAACTTTTTATACATGGGAAGTAAAATACATCATTTTTCATAGAAAAAAAAAAAAAAAAGCAATTCTATGAACTGGCCCTAAATATTTAGACTGCACAGGTGACCAACTGGAGCCTCCTCAACCAGCTGTTGGCTGAAGGTCTTTAAAAGAAGGAATGAGTGGAGCCAAGGTCCCCAGCCAGCGGCAGCGGGGGAAGCGCCGCGCTCTGGATTTCAGCCTGGTTGCGTTTCCTGGAGATTTGGCTGAGCCAGATGTTCTGCAATGACAATGCCATTGCTTCCAAATCCCAAATTATTGGAAAAGAACAACCAGGCAGCGTCAGCTTTGCCGAGGGTTTAAGCAGGCTACACCGGGATGCTTCAGGTGCCTACGAACCTGCTGAGCTGGGGCTGAGAAGGAATGGGCCCGGTGAGATACAGACGTGACGCATCATTAAGCTGCACTGAAATATAGCAGGATGAGAAGTGTTTTGGTATCAGAAATAAAATCTGTCAATATTTGGCTAAAAACTGGTACTGTCCCACCTATTTATGAATAGCTAGCACACATGATTGCAAGTCATTGATAGGTCATGACTGCCTTGGAGGACCTGATCGCCCCTAATTCTGGTGGAGGTATGTTTAAATTAATAGCACCCAGGACGTTGAATAATATTTGTGTAGTAAAGTCACAATTTCTCTTTTGTACAACAAATATAAAAATAAACAGATACAGACTTAAATTAACATCGGTTTCTAGAAATCCAAACCAGTTGGCTGAAGACAAAAATACGCAATTGTAACTTGAATTAAGCATTTTAGGATATTTCTGTTGGAATAATAACCCTTCCCTTGTCCCCTTTCCGTCACCTAGGTACATCCCCAGCTGTTTGGATTTTTATGTGCTCACAGTAAGCACCTGGGTTCTACTCCAAGAGCCCTCACATTTCTTTCCATCACCTTCCATCCATAATTTTCACGGATCCTACGTTAACATCAAGGTGTTTTGTGTGCTCTTGCAGTCCCCATGAACCTGACTGCATCTCTCACTCTCTCCAATTCAATTCATATCCCATTTGGCCCAGGATGTCCCAGATTCTTGCTGCAGTGTTGGATGGGCTTGAACCAGACCGTGCACATGCCAATGATTCACAGTGGGCAGAAACAGGGAAGCTTCTCCTCACTGCCAACATCTCAAACACTCCCAACCAGCAGCTTTTCTAGGATATGTTCCAGCTGTTTTTAACACCAATTTACTTACTAAGAAAAAGAAATAGTTCAGTTTTCCTATCTAAAGTCAGTACTGTACACCTTGGAAGATGATACTACATAAACAAAAACTACACGAAGAGTCACTTCTCTCTATCCGCCCCAAAAGTAGGTTTTCTGTGCAGTATTTTTGGAGACAATGCAAAGCAGCTCCAATTTCAGGTTTTATGAGAGGTCTCTTTCCAAATTCAGATTTTACGGAGAAATAATCCCCAGTGGTGAGACAAACTGAGTGATAAATGTCATTTAAATGCCATTTCCTCGCTGATTTCATGGTGTTTATGGAATTAAAGAAGCGTGTAATCATAAAAATGCTTTTGGTCTCTGTTTTGAAAGAGCTTGATGAGATGGCTCTTACATCTGCCTAGATTAAACCATACATGTTCTGGGCATAAAAGCAATTGTGAGACATCTGCCTGATAGAGGGAAATATTCCCCCAACTTGTTATCCAATATTACAATTCAGTTATTGAGCAGAAGGACTGTGCATTTACAAGAACTGAAGAACTACTCTTGACCTTGTCTTCTCACGACTGATGAAGTTACTGGTTGTGTGTGTAAAAAAACCCGCCAGATTTGTATTTAGACCAATCCTAAAAATTAATTTCCAGTATGAAGCAGAGAATATTCTTCTGCCTTAACAAAGCAGGCCAAGTTGAGCCCTTCTCTTGGCTTTGAAATGTGTTTGGGTGCGCATAATGACAAAAATATCAAAATATGGAATAACATCATTACAACACCCATGACTTTTGCAAAACCCACCATCCTGGATATCAAATGCTCACGGGTACAGCATTTACACTGAAAGTGGGGATCTGTTGGCTTCACAAACTGGACAGGAAAAATTAATCTACCCCAATTTAAGTCGTATCTTTAAAGTCTCAGAACTGCACATGCCACAAGGAGCTTCACAAAGGGAAAGCAAACCTGCTTCCTACAGATGCAACCATTCCTAGCAGAAATAAGATTAATTTTATCACTACTTAACTACTATAAAACAACCAGCACTGCTGTATAAACCAATACACTGCATTTAACTGAAGTTATGGCATGGAGTATAGGATGAGATGTGCCAGCACAGGAGCCCCAATTCTCTGACTTCTCAGAGGTTGCCAGACTTGCAAAATACCTGGGAGTGTTTGACCAGCAAACACTAAACCTGCTCTTTGGATTATCTGGTGGCCTCATTTTCTGCAGTGAGGATCTCTGCCACCATTTTACACCCTGCTCCAGGCCCACAAAACCTTGATTTTGGCTGCCAAGAACATCCTCAAACACCATCATTCGAGGTACCCTGCCGTGGTGCCCCAGCAGCCTCACACAGCGGTGCTGCTGCACGCCACCTGGGTGGGAAAACACCACATTTTATCCTCTTTTGCACAGAAACCATCCAACACACACAAAAACACTCTATCCAAGCCCATCCTCTCCCCAGACGATGCAACTTCTCAATGAGTTTCTCATTTCAAAATGTCCAGCGCCTGGACAGCTGCTCACTCCCGAGTCTGCTCGTCCACGCGCATCCTCACACCCATCCCAGGAGAAGGTTCACACCCTAAAAACACCATCCAGGGCCAGGCTGAGATCCCTGCATCTGCTGCACATGGAGCCACCGCCGTTCTGTGTTGCAACACCTCTGGTAAAATGAAACTTAGAACAGTTTATGGTCGCTGAATGCCCCTAGAGAAACAAAAACACGAGACGAAAAGATACAACGCTGCACAGGTGCGATGAGATGCCAACAGCTGAGTCAGAACCTGGGGTCTTTTTTTGGGTTTTTTTTTTCCCCTTTTCTTTTGGAATTCCCTGAAGGAGATTGGCAAGGAGGGTACGGGCAGAGCTGATGCCGTTCAGAGGAGCTTTGGCGTCTCCGGAGATCAACAGAGCGCTCTCCCAAAGAAACCTGCACCTTCCCTGGGGGTTTACTGCTTCACAGCAAAGATTCGGAAAGCGTTCCCATCTGAAGGATTCTTCAAGCTGGAGACAAAGAAAAGGAAAAGAAAACAAACATGGAATGAACCAAGTGAAGACACCGCAGGACCCAAACAGGCAACTCTGAATTTCTCCTATCTCTTTCCTACCAGGAGCAGGAGAAAGATAGGGGGTGAAAAAGAAGTGGTGCAAATCCATGGTTTCACCTTTTTTTTTATGTTTTCAATCCAAATCTGTAGTGCTAATGCCAGCAAAAGGAGCTGGAAGACAACAGACTCTCTTACAGCCCTAGCTTTTATCCAAGGAACACTGTGCTTCCTTGTGCGGAGATTCAGGCATAAAGAGGAATACGTTTTCCTTAAAAATCAGTTGTCAAAGAGGCTGGCAGGTCCCCAGGACCTGCCTGGCTTGGCTGCTAATGCTGGCAGTGGGAATAGCCAGATCAGCTCACATTAAATGACAATAAATATGGATATTCATTTTCGGTTTCCAGAGGTGTCCCCGGATGCTCTGACTCCAAGCTGCCGGGGATGGCTGTGTGCATGGGGAGAGGGGCTGTTTCTATTCCCAGATCCCACTGCGCTGAAAAAACCCAGGAAAAATACAAAATTTCATATTCCCACAAAATAAACATTGCAACAAGGGTAAGGACTCAGGAAATCCTAAAGGCAATACTTTCCCATCCCATCCCATCTGGGTGTGTATCTTTACCCAAGGTTATTTCCAGTGTGCTAAAGGGTGAGTGCTCACCTTAATCTTGGAAAAGCTATTTCACTGTCTGGTGGATCTCACAGCATGAGGTTGTTCCTTATTGCTGAGTGTAAATAACACTTTCCAAACCTTCATCCCTGCTGTGAGAATGTCTCTGGTTTCCCCCACCTCCCAGATCAGCACTGGCTGCTCATATTGCACATCTCTGAGAGTGGTGGGATTTATTCTTAGCCGGGGCACAGTTTGCCATCCCAGTAAAAAGTCATCTTTTAGTATAAAAGATAAGTGAAAGCAAGACGGAGATAGAAAAAAATTCTAGGTTTTTCACCTAAATCCAATTTATCAAATTGGAAAATGCTGACCCTGATAATGTGTACTAAACCTGCCATATTTAACACCTACAGCTTTCCTGTCTTAGCCTGTTTTTATTTCCTGAGACGCTCTAAAGCATTCTGGAATATCCGTTATTAGAAGAAAACGAGCAAACTTGATAGAATTTCTTATGATCTTCATAAAAGAAGAACTACACAGAGCAGACAGAGTTAGTAGTGACCAAATCCCCCCTAACTGTGAGGAATTCTATATTTGAAAATATAGCTCTGAGAAATCAGTGCCATCACACCAATACCTGAAAAAAATATGTAACAGGTTGAAAGTGAAGTTTCCAATTAGAAAGGATTGGATGAGCTGTGACTGGATTGTTGTGAGCATGAGGAGGTGCAGGATTTTGGAAGCACGGATTTGCAATTGACCACTGAAACCCACAAGGCTTGCCCGAGAGAAATTACAAAAAAATTACAAGGGTGGCAAATTCATCTTCAAAAATTGTTCGATCACGTCTCAAGCGGTTAATTTACTCATGCTTCTTTCAAAGAGAATAGAGAACACGAACCAACAAATACAAATTAATCCCACACCCCAGGACTGAATGGAAATCCAAATTATAAACCCCAAACCATGACCCAGGCTGAAAACTGAAAATACTGTGCTCATCTCCTGATGTGTCAAACACACAGCAAAACGTATTAATATCGACTCGTGCTGTAACAAAATCAAGCCAGGCTTAACAATACCTCCCACCTTTCACAGGAAGCTGAACGCAGCTCCCAGCTGGGGCGAGGTAAGAGCAGGACAACGCGCTCCGTTTGTTGGGGTGTCACAATTCACAGTGACACCGGGAAGTCGCGTCTGCCCAAGCCACCAGCCTGCCGAGCCGATACCTGCCGACTTCCACGGGCAGCCGAACCCGCCGTGGAAAGGAAGAGGAAAGTACAAAGCAAAAAAACCCCACCTCTCTGACTGCACGCCGTTCTTTAAGGAGCCAACGTAAGTTTTCTTCTTTTCTACAGGCATCACGTCCACGAAGCCGCCTCTTTCATCCGAAATGACCCCTGCGTGCACTGCAGTTTTGCAGATACTGGAGCTCTGAAAAATATTTAGTATTTTGACTTACACACTGTCTGTGTTTTATACACCAAGATTTGTCAATTCCATAAACACCAAGAAAAGCAGGGAATAGAAAAAGAAATGGTTATGAAACAATTTTATCCCTCTTTGGGACATACCAGGGACCAGATCTTGCAGGTATGTCATAATGCCTGGGTGAAAGAAAATCCACAACCACCACAGAGGACAAACAAACAGCGTTTCCATCACTCTGAGGTGGAGCTGCACCTGTGAGATCATCATAGAATCATGGAATTGTTTGGGTCAGAAAGGACCTTAAAGCTCATCCAGTTCCACCCCTACCCTGAGCAGGGACACGTTCCACCAGACCAGGGTGCTCCAACCGCTGGCCAGCCTGGCCTTGGACACTTCCAGGGATCCAGGGGCAGCCACAGCTTCTCTGGGCACCCTGTGCCAGGGCCTCCCCACTCTCACAGGGAAGGATTTCTTCCCAATATCCAGTCAAAACCCAAACTTCTTCATCTTATCCAGGGCCAAGACTGAACTGAGGACAGCTTTCCAGCCAGTGCCTCTTGGGAGTGCACCAGAGAAACCTCTGAGGTGAAACTCTGTGCCAGTGACCTCAGCAAAGGTTATTCACACCGTTGCTTGAAAAGGAATTGCTTCTCCTGAGTTAAGGTAAATAACACTAATTATCTGGGACAGTTCACATCCTTCTTTCTAGGAAGGACAGAAGGGCTGCACCCACTGAGTTTGCACCATTGTAGTTTTTGGACCTGTATTACCCCATAAGAAAACACCAAGTGTGCAGGAAGATTAATGCTTCTGGAAAGACTAAAGTTTCTCTCTTGCACATACCAGAAGAGCTCCAGAAGAGCCGGAGGAACACAAAACAGTAACAACTGTTTTGATGACTAAGCCCTCAAAGCATCCAGGAAAAGGGAGCAAAAGCAGAGAAGGCTGAGGGCTAGAGTAAACTTGGCCATCAGCCAAGCCCTCTGCAGGGTTTGCATACAGCAAGCTGGAAGAACAGAAAGGAAAAACCAGCTTTGCAGAGGGAACTGCTGCAGGTGAAAATCCCAGCCCCAGAAATGCCCTGACTGCTAAAAATCTAAGAACCACAAAACCAGTGCCAAGTGCAACTGTTCCCGTTGCATAGGTACAAAACGGCCTATGCTGCTTCCCTCTCACAGCCATATATGGCAGCTTTGCCTTGTCCCCTATATATTTATCACTTTGGATGGCCTATCTCTTGGCAGCTCTCTGTTTTGAGTGCCAGTTTGGAATTTTCTTCTATATATGGTCAAGGGAGCAAGGGAATGCTGTGTTTGGAAGAAATGCAGTGAATTCTCCCAAACATGCGGTGGGAAATCTGTAAATCTAAAACTGCCTCATAAAATTAAACTGTCCTGGATCGATTTGCAACACTCTCCACTGGGAGACATTCTAAACAACGTTCTTTTCAAAGCATTCCTGTTGTGTTTTTTTCCAGGACTTGCTGTTCCGCCGCTTACTCAAAGCTTTGACCAACAGACTTTTTATTGCCTTACCCCAAGCCTCCTCTTATCACTCTTGGATTACAGCCCTCTCATGTCCCAGGCCAGGCTGTGCTTTGATGAATTGATTGCAGAGCTTTTGGAAGGTGAGACATTACAAGAATAAGGCCTTCCCTTCCGAGTTCAGGGGTACAGCACAATGGACAATACATAGAGCTCTCCATGGTGAAGCCCCTGGGGATGCTCTGAGACCAATTCCTGGTTAAAAGAGCTCCAGGCCACACACCATAAAATGAAATACACTTGAGAGTAGGTCACTAACAGTATTCTCTGACTATGAGCTCGATCACCCAGAATTTCCTCATTAGTGTGACTGGTTTAATCATTAAGTTCTTATATCCTGAGAGCCGACTCCCAGTTCGGTTTGCTCTGGTGGCAAACTCCTGCCTCCATACAGGTCATCCATCCATCGTCCCCCAAGCAATCACTGCACAACTGCAGATAAAAACCTTATCTCAAAAGTGGGGAAGCTGTTCTCTTTCCTGGCTCCACAGGGCTCCTGAGCAGGGATGGGGATGGGTTTCCCTTGTGGGATTATGTCACACCAGGAGCCAGGCAGAGTGGCAAATGACAGAGTCTCATGGAACTCAAAAGCTCTTCCACAACCTTCATAAACATCCTTGGGTGTTTCCGCAGCTCCAGCATCAAAGGCCAGGTTGGACAGGGCTTGGAGCAACCTGGTCTGAGGAAGGTGTCCCCGCCCATGGCAGGGGGGTGGAACCGGATGAGCTTTGAAGTGCCTTCCAACCCAAACCACTCCATGGTTCTAGGACCACCCCAGAACCAGGCCTGTCCACTTTTACCATTGCATATTTCTTGCATTTTATTCATTTACCCCAAAATTCAGGTCTCCTCAATGCCCCTGTTCCACAGTCTTACTAATTTCCTCATGAACAATTCCCTGAACTGCTTTTTAAGGCAAAGTGCAGACTGGAAATGGGGCTAAATGCTTCATTTTCATTCAGATAACTTCACAGTTGGAGCAGAAGTCCTCCTCAGCGCCATGAAGGTGCCACACTAGACAGGAATTTGGCTTCCCAAAGCCGTCCCACAAGACCAGCACTTGTCTCATCCAGCTCATTGCCCACTTTAATTATTCCTCAGCAGTGGGCTTGGGTTAATTCGCAGCACAGCCCTTCCTCCCTGGGAAAAGCCTTTCCCCAAATTCTCCCTGAGTGGTGTGGTTGTTTCTCTTCTCAACTTCCCCTTCTGAGCACTCCCAGCACCACCACCTCTCCCTTTGCAGCACCATTCAGAGTCACCTCAAACTCTCTGTCCCAGCTGGCTTCACCTGCTTTGCCACCAACCTCACACCAACCTCAGGGCTTTCCTAGCACCTGCACATCACCCTGTTAGCGCAACAGTCCAAAAAAAGGTTAACCAAACCTTCTAGGAAGTGGCCAAGTACTTTTTTTATCATTATTACTTTTTGTTTTTCTCCCAAGCCACCACCCATGCCCCTGTTTATGAAACAATACCCAGGAGGGATGGTAGGAAATGTGTTCATTAAAGGACACTAATCCTTTTGCGTCAGTGCAATGCCAGCCTGGGGTGCTGCTGCTCACCTAATAACCCTTGTAATCACAGGCCCTGTTCGGGGGTGATCTGAGGGGGGTTTGTCCTCTGTAGGAAAGAGAAAACTATTTCCCATTTCCTGCAGGTGGGAGCATGCAGGAGGCAGGGACTGCAGGGAGGCAGCTGCTCCATGGATTTGCCTGTGAGCTAGTCCAGGATAACCTGTTTGTGCAGCTCTACCTTCAAAAAAATTGCTCCTGAGCAAAATAAAAAAAAAAAAAAAGAGGGTTTTTTAAAAAAAATTGCTTTCAAAATTGCTTCCCCAAATTGCTGCATGATTCCTGCAGGATGGATTTTGTCGGCAGTCTGCAAAGCTCCAGGGTGACCCAAAGGTGGGGGTCCACAATCTGCTGACTGCTTCCCCCAGGCTTTCAAAAGCCACAATCCTACGGGCTCCAGGGCAGCCAGGGAGCTGGCATTTCTGAACACAGTCCCCAATGGAAAAAAGAAAATGAGGAAAAAACCCAAAATAACCAGGCACCTGCAAATGGAAAAACATTGAGACCCAGTTTTTAGAGGCCCAATGTTAGGAGATTTCAAGAAAATTACTCTGCCCATTTTTAGCATCAAGTCTCTGCTCATCCCCATGAGCAGAGTTCAGAAAAACAAACCCATAAAACCAGCTCACACACTTTCTTTCCACTTCTCTGAGCTCTGTCCTGGCTGCTGAGAAACTCTGCTCATCTCCCAGAAACTGGAGAGTGGAGGGAGGCCTTTTTTTGCCAACTCTATAGTGTGATGGTATGGAATAAAAGCCCTTTGGTGCTCATCTGTAAATCCTAAAATGCTTTACAAAGGTAAACAAGTGCAACCATGATTTCACTGCCAGAGACCACAAGGCTTGGGGAGGTTAAGGGACATGCCCAAATCTCTAGGAATGAGTCAGTGCTGGAGGGTAGAAGGGCTCCCCAAACAAATACTGACCATAAGTCAAGGAGTTGTAACGTTACATGTCCGAGTCCTTCAGAATAAATCAGAGTTGGAGAGCAGAAGGGCTCCCCAAGGCAGCTGACCCCATCTCTTACCCCCATTTGCCCATCCCCAGATGGAATGACCACAAGAGAGTTTGAATTTCTCCCCCAAGCCCCAGTGTAAGCCCAGCTCTGGGACAGGACTATCACGATATGCGGGGAAATGTCCGTACTCACATCCGCGTAAACGTTGGTGCCAAACACCGGTGCCCAGTACGACGGCTCGTCCTTACAGTGGGCTGGGCAATAAATCCTAGAAAACAATGTATTCAGATTTATTCCCGGTATCAGGGCTGGACAGGAAGGCGAGCTGCATTCCTGGGAGATTTCAAGTGCCTGCATCTGGTCTGCAGGTGGCAACAGTGAATTTGATCATTCGCTCCCCTCAGATGACATTTGGTTGTTGCTGCAGAACTGCAAATAGAGGGATTTGGACCAGTAGAGGAGGGATTGGTCTTTATGACTCTTTCGAGGTGGAGTGCCTAAATTTTTGCTCAATTCTGTGCACATAAACCTCTGCATGTGTTTGTGCCCCCATGCCCTGTCACTTACTCCCGCACAGTCTCCAGAACAAACTTCTTCCCTGATTTAAGGTGGAAAGGGCAACCACATCCAAAACCCAGCAGATCCAGAAGCAAAAAGCCAAAGAGTATGCAGCTACACACTCACACATGAGAGTATGCTGGGACAGGATTGTGTAGCCTGGCTGATACATTACTGAAGCCATCCAAAAACATAATGTGCGTTTTCTACCGTGATGCCAAGAAAAACATGGTGGCAGGAGGAAAGACACCATTCCCAACCCCCTCCTCCAGTTCAGCCAGTAAGATCAGCTCTTTTCCCACCAGCCCTTAAATTCAGGGCCTGCAGCCCCTCTGTTAAGCTGCCCCTCCTTAGGACAGAGGGTTTAAACCAAGCAGGTTTGCGTTACCTTGGGCAGTGGCTCGCTGGCTTTTTGAAGCGGCACAGCTCAGCTACTGTGGTGTAACAATCCAGAGTCTGTGCTGCCAAGATAAAAGTGGAAAGGCAAATTATGAGACCCAAAAGCTCAGGCTGCAGCAGAAAACACAAGTCAGAGTGACACAATGCATTTGGTGAGACCCATGTCCCACTGAGAGCACCAAGAGCAAAGCTGCTCCAGCAGCAGGATCCCAGGACAGAGTTGGCCAGCTCTCCAGCAGGAATCCTACAACCACACTACAACATGGCCTTAAAAAGGTCACAGCTTTCACAAGTGATAAGCAGCTGATCCACAACTCGTGGTTTTGTTACAGCTCCAGATGTGGAGCCCAAATATCCTGACACCTACAGCTCCCCCTGAAAGGGGCTCAGGCAGATCTAATCAAAGGGATGATTCTGCGTAGGAGGAATTTTTCAAAGATGTTCAGAAAGTGGGAATTGTTTAAAACGTAGAACAGCGTTTATTTATACACTCATCAGAAGTGTGTGACTCACTGTTAAAAACTAATTTCACGTGTGTTGTGTTTTTCAGTACGTTACTGCACTAGGATATTAGCCATTATTTCTTTTTCAGTTTTTGTAAGTGCTGACACCTGACTGAGGCTTTCATACATGGATGGCTCAACTTCCATCCCCTTACTATCAGCAGCTGAAATCTGGACCCCACCATGATCTGTCAGCAGGAGATGCTGCTGGAATTGGCCCATTATCACCTATTTCTCTATTTTCCTCTTAGATTCCCACAGGAAAATGAGGCGGGTGGTGGTGGAATTGCCCCTGGTGGGTGGACAGTCACTCCAAGGTTCTAGATCACCCTACACCACCACGCCAGGGTTTGGTTGTGGTACAGAACCATTTGACACAACCTCCTAAAATGAAAAAGAGCCCTGAAAGAAATAATGTTTCCAAGTACCGCATAAAACTCTAGCAACAACATTTTCTCCCCTCAACTTTTAAAACTTACTTGTGACTTTGGACACCATGAATGCATTTGAAGGTTTGCTTTTCCTGCAAAACAAGCAAAAAAAAAATTATTTAAAAAATAAGCAGAGTAGAGAATTACTTAGATCACTGTGTCTACCTAAGAGCAACAAGGATGACTGAACATCTGCTTGTATTTAAAGCAAATACCAACAGTTTTTGGTGAAGGCAGTACCTGAACGACTCCACACCGTTCCTGGTGGACTTCACAAAAGCGGGCGTCCTCCCTTTCCTCGTGATATCCACCAGCCCTCCTTTATTGTCCAGGATTCCGTAATGGATTGCAGCACGACATATGCTGGAGGACTGACAAGAGATAAATAAATGGTGTGTGAAATAAATCAAATAAATCTCGTTCACGGAGCAATGCTGCCCAACTGCTACGTGAAAAATGGAGAAGAAATGAAACCACCACCAAAGCACCACGTGGAAAATAAGCTGAGTACACTCCTTTGGAATCTGGTTGTTAAATCTTCCTCTCCCAACACGGCCTGATTCTTTTATTACTATTATTTTAAGCTCTGCCTGGTTGAATGGCAAGCTTTTTTTTAAATAACAAAACCATACATTTAAATACAATTTAGAGGAAATGCAGCATTGGAAGTGAGCGGCCAGTCTGAAATATTTCCAGTTCTCGACAAAATATTCAAACCCAAAATATTTCTGCTGACGCCACTTGGAGGGGAATGGTGTCTGCAATCACAGAAGTTTGCAGGGCAAAGACACATCATGGGTGATGCAGTCACGCACCAACAGTTGGAATAGGGAAACAAAACCTGATTTTAGCCAAAAAAAACATTTTATCTTCAAACTTCCTTCACCCCAAAAGTAGTTTTGATGGGAAAACAGTGCCATGCTTTATTTATAAATCATCTTACTAATTTAGTATCAAGCAAATCAGCCCAAAACATTATTTCATTACAACATTTAACAGTGTTTTTTATATAAAGTTTCTGTTCAGACGACAGCTGCCCACATGAACAAAGAGATCTCTGTAGGAGCTGCCATCCCTCACTTTCCATGGGTGTCCACATTAAGGACAATTCCTGATAAAATCACGTCTGGAAGCACTTTGCCTTCCCAGACTCCTTCCCTTTTTTCAACACCAAGACGAGGAAAATACGGATAATCTTTATTAGCAGCATTTCACGGCACCACAACCGGAGAATATGAAAAGGCAAATTACACCAGAACGGCTGGCATTTCCCACTTCTGTCATTACCACTGACTCCCACAAATTACATCCACGAGCTATTAAAAGGTACTTACACTTTCGTAATAAAATGTTCCAAAGATCTTTCCCTTACTGTACAAGCAGCCAGCTGGGCACAAATACCTAGTAAAGATATGTATCTTTGAGGGTGGCGAAAAACAATTCAAGAAAAACAGACTTTGACTCTATTTCATGTAATAGTCATTCCATTCATTTCATGTAACTCTCCCATTTTAAAAACAAGATTGCAAAATAGCTACTTTTTAAAACAGTTGCTCCACCCTCCTTAGGAGCCCGACCAATATTTAGATTCCGTGGATTTGGTTTTTCTCCAAATGATAAACTGTCTTGTTCTTTGCAGAAACCTTAACCAGAAGTTCTTGACTGGCTGGGAGGGGACAAGCCGTGAATTATTGGTCTGGCTTGGACAGCAGTGGAATGCATGAAAAAGGCTCAAAAAATGACTCTGTCAAAATTCATTAAATTATTTTGGACACCTGAAACTGTGGGTCATCATGGCTGAATAAAATCAACCAAACCACCTTACTGCCAGGCTTGGCTGAAGGCTTGCATTAAGAGAATTTTAGGGGATTTTTTGTTGGGTTTGGGGGGTTTTCTTAAAGACATCTACCAAGACAGTCTCAAAAAATACACAGTACAGCCTGTCCTGTGTTTGCAAGAACTGAATAATATTTAGATAACTTTTTCCCTCAGCACTCCAAGAAGTGTCAACAAAACCCTACCTGTTGCATGTTGAGCCTCTGCACTTGTCTCTCATCTTGGTTTCACAGGTAATGACTTGTGCTGGAGAGCAAAAAAAAAATCAAATAAACACATTTTTTAAAAAGGAAATTGCTCAGCCTGCTCCGGAGCTACAGAGATGAGTAACCTCCACACATCTTTCCTGGAGGTCTTTGGTGCAGCAAGATAAAATCTGATTTTATCCAGCCTGGAGCCTTGGTGCCTCTTTAGCGCTTCACCTGAGACAGGTGTCTTTGGAATATTAGCAAGGAAGATGCAGCTGACAGCTGAAGGCTTTGATTTACAGCCTGAGGTCTACAGTCAGAGCTCTCATTCTCCTTTTAATTACAGACTCTCCAGATGCTGGCAGATAAACTTGAAAAGGACCCGCTGGCTTGCCCCACCTTGTTTTCTCAATAAGTGTCTTTTAATTAACAGCGGTTGGAAAACAACGAAGGAAGTACCAGCAGCTCCACAAATAACTCCAGAAATATTCCCAAGCAAGAAATAAAGAGGAAAGAAACTATAAACCCCAGAAAAGTTGTGAAGGGGGTAAAGTGCCCAGTGTAGGGTGTTTTAAATGGGAAATAAACCCAGTGTTTCCTAATTTTATTACTGATCAAGGGGACCTTTGGTACGTTGATATTTTATTGAGATAAGCAGGACACGGACTGCGGGAGTCAGTCAGGATGACACAGAGATGCTCTGAGAGCTGGAGCCCCTCTGCTCTGGAGCCAGGCTGGGAGAGCTGGGGGTGTTCACCTGGAGAAGAGAAGGATCCAGGGAGAGCTCAGAGCCCCTTCCAGGGCCTGAAGAGGCTCCAGGAGAGCTGGAGAGGGACTGGGGACAAAGGATGGAGGGACAGGACACAGGGATAAATGGGATATTGGGAAGAAATTCTTCCCTGTGAGGGTGGGGAGGCCCTGGCACAGGGTGCCCAGAGAAGCTGTGGCTGCCCCTGGATCCCTGGCAGTGTCCAAGGCCAGGCTGGACAGGGCTTGGAGCAGCCTGGGACAGTGGAAGGTGTCCCTGCCCAAGGCAGGGGTGGAATGGGATGAGCTTTAATGTCCCTTCCAAACCAAACCATTCTGGGATTCTATGAAATGACTTTAACAAACAAACAACTGTTGCAGGTTGCTGTGCAGAAGGCACAAGTGGCTTTTGAGAGCTTTGCTCGCCACTTCTGGCAGCTTTCTGCACAATTAGCAGTGAATCTTCACACAGATCATCTCCCCCTCTACTCAGTTATATTTCCCCAGAGCCTCCTCATCTTTTTCCACACCTTTGCCCATAGAGCTGCTTCAAAACTCATAGGAGCTGAAAAAGAGAAAGGCTGTGTGTCTTACTCATGTAGGATTCTGGGATGATTTTCTTGGGCTTGGCGGATTTGCTGGGCTTGTTTTCCGGAGGGCGGAACTGCACCGGCTTCTGCTCGGCCCCCTGCCAAATCTCCACCTCGTTGGTCTCATCGGTCTCAGCAATGACGGGGTCTTCATAACGGTGATCTTGGTAAAAGAGGGGGTTAAAAATAACTACAGCGTGCTCACACTGGTGGGGGAGTCAGACAGGTTCACGTTTTGTGGGAATGATTTAGTTGGACAAGGATCTGCTTTTCAACAGCTGGAAGTTTAAAAACACCCATTGGATGCTGCACAGGGCTATGGCCAGGACACTCCTCTCCTGCTCCTCTGCACATGAAGCAGCTTTTACAGGATCTTACAATAAAGATTTGAAGGGATCCCCACTAATTAGTGACAAAAAGCGCTGATATTCCTTCCTCCGTTTCTCACTGAGCTCTTCCCTCTGGAGGAAAACACAAATTTGCTGATGGGCTCATATTCCATCAGGGCATCCCCTTCCTTCTCCCCCTGCACCCTGGGGTCCTCCCTCAAACCGCACAAGATAAAGAATGAGAAATGCAACATTGCAGTAAAATAAGCCTCTGCTTTGGGCAAGTCTCCGGGGATCTCCCTGTTTTCAAAGAGCCCAGTTCTCCGGGGAACAAAACACTTGGGAGGAGAGAAATGATGGAGATCCCGGATGCTGGGGATAGCACTGCTGCACTGGAGGGCTCACCTTCATAATACGTTTTACTCTATTGACCTCTCCTCCAAAAAAACTTCGCAGTTCAGGAAAAACCCTTCAGGATCCCCCTCTTCTCCCCCAAGGGACACGAATCGCTGCATCCATTTTACAGCAGTGCAAACCAAGGTGGGGAGGGAGGCAAAGGCTCCATTCCCAGCCCCTGAAGGAGCAGGGCAGGCAGCCAAGCTCTGCCCACCCACGACGCCTCTGGTAAGCCCTGGAGCACCTTCCCTTCCCAAACAAATCCCGCGAGGACGGGATCGCTCCTGCCCGCAGCCTGCCAGCGCTCAAAACCCCCTGGAGTTCCTGTGCCAAACCCATGGAAGCTCAGAGCTGCTTCTCCCCATCCAAGCCCTCTGCTCGGAAAACGTGCTGAATCCGAGCTCCAGACTTTCTGCAGCTCAGGGATCCTTGCTTTCACTGACTGACGATTTCCCACATGTCCCGATGTCGGAATATTGAGGATGGCTAACTAAAAGGGGCATAAAACCGTGGCTGGTTCTAATTAGAAGCTTCCACACGTTTTCTCCAGCCTTGTCCCCCACCCCGGAGGTGCCCCAAGCCCCCACCAGGTACCTTTGTAGCAGAGGTTGTTCTGGCAGCTGCCCCCGTAGCTCGGCGGGCACTCGGAGCAGGGACGGCCGGTCTTGTACGGAGCTTCTCCGATCCAGTTGCCCCTGGGAGCACGGGAGAAACGAGCACCCATCAGACACCCAAACACCCAACCAAGCCCCCAAAACCAGAAACATCATCCTGGCCCAGAGCAACTAAATAAAGACTAAACCACCAGCCTCGTAGGAAGGATGTTCCTCCTTGTTTCGCCTCTAAAATGTCATTTAAAGAAATTGTGTGCCGTGTCACTTTGTATGAAATTCCAATATAAACACCAGGATCTTATGTAAACAGAAATAAATCAATGGATTAGTGCATTTTGCTGAAGAAAGTCCCCAGAAACAAAAGCCCATTTCGGCACTCTGTCCTGCAAATTTTAGGGGATAAGGAGGTTGAAGGAGCCGAAGTTAAGCCGTGGCTATAAACTCCTGGGTTATGCTCCTTCAGCTGTCTCCACCTATAAGGCTACGTGAGGACAATGTGCACCGATGCCAGAGAGAAAAGATTAAGCAGGAACTGCACAAATAGAGTATTTTTCCATCCAGCAGCCCTGAATGGATGACGTGCAAGCTGCCCAGCCTGCTGTGGGGGCTCTGTGGGAGATGGTGTTGTCCCTCATGAGGAACAGGTTCTTAAATCCCACCAAACCATGAGCAAAATGTGCTCATCTGACGTGGGCAGAGGGGCTTAGAGAACCCACCCAGGGAGCTCTGCCTGGGACACGACAGCTCCAGCCCCACACTTCTTTTTCCTTTGCTTTATTCTGCACTATGATCCCCCGAAGTCAGATGCTCCCCAAGCCACTCCTTTTGCATAGAGTGATTTCCCTATTTCATTTTTTTTTAAATTTTGTTTTGAAGTTTTAAATTGCCAAGGGCTCGGAGTGAGAATGTTTCTCCTATTAGCCATTAAACCAGAAAATATTAACTGCCGTTGCCAGGTAGTAAACTTCTCCTGGATGTAGTAGGCAAGAAATATGATTTTCATTTTGAAATTTAATCAAACCGTCGAGCTAGTGAAATCTTGACTGCTGCAGTTATTTCAGGGTTTTTTTGGCATTCACCACCACCCCATCCCTTCCCACCCTCTGACAGCAGAGAGCAAGCCTTGCTCAGCAGAACACGCCAGCTCCATCCTGGCCATCTCCTGCTCCTCCTTTCCCTTCCCGTGGCAGGAACATCAAAGCTCCAGCCTGGCCCCAGCCTCTCATTCCGTTTTCCAGGCAACGCTCAGTAGTTTTGAACCAGCCCTGTGCTGCTGTCTAAAGAAAAAATTTAAAGCCACAACCACCAGTCTAGACTGCCTGAAATCTCTTCCCCAGACCCTGAGCTAGTTAAGCAAGCTGCCAGTTTTGGGAGAGCTGGAGAGAGCCCAGCTGCTCTGCCTTACTTGGGGGAGTAGTTGCAGACCAGGTAGACAGCGTTCTCCCAGATCTCTCCCCACACGTTCATCTGCTTGCAGACGTTCACAGCACAGCCAATCCTGTTGGTCGTGGCCCAGACTATCTGTAAGGGAAGGGCGGATATTGAAAAGAAGCAAATTACCCCAGTCTAGAAGCGGGGGGATGTGGGGAGTATGGGTACAAACCCCTTTACCTGGGTGTAATGCGTGCACATGGCACCTGTGCACCTGTCTGGGCACCACGGGTTGCACTCGTGAGGATATGGGAACGTGTAATCCTTCACTTCATCATACCAAGACTGGACGTGGAACGCTGGAGATCGGTACCTGAGGGAGAAAAGGCAGTTGGAATCAGGATGTTCCGGTAGAAGTTTTCAAATTTAAAAAAAGAAATTAAAAGTCTTTTAAAACGTTAAAGATGAAGGGTTATGATCACATATTGGGAAGGAATTGGTCCCTGTGAGGGTGGGGAGGCCCTGGCACAGGGTGCCCAGAGAAGCTGTGGCTGCCCCTGGATCCCTGGAAGTGTCCAAGGCCAGGCTGGCCAGGGGTTGGAGCAACCTGGTCTGGTGGAAGGTGTCCCTGCCCATGTCAGGGTGGTTGGAACTGGATGAGCTTTGAGGTCTCTTCCAACCCAAACTGTTGTGTGTTTCTATGATTTTTTTCCCTCAGATTCACAGCCTGCCCTGACTCTGTATTATTTATAGGTTTGACACTATCCTCAAGTGCTGCTGACCTGAAATGCCCTCTCACTTTTCCACACAACTACAGAACAACTTCTAGTTTGGCGGAAAGTTGTGTTTTGAAAGTAAACAGAAGTTGGGCTTCACCAAACATCTTAAACCAAAAGCCATCGTGTACCTATTTTACCACGGGGCAATTTGCTAAATCTGGAAGTTCACTCACAGCCAGTACTGTGAGATCTCTGAAAGTGAGTGAGTTTTTCCTCACTCACATCCCACCAGGAGTTGGTGTGGAGTAGCTGGTGCCCTGCCCTCCTATCCTACCTTCTTTTGGCAGCAACTTCCCCCTACGCCGAGCCCCCCATGCCCTGCGTGTAATCTCTGCCTCAGGTACCATGGGCTGAGGCAGTGCTGGGGCTGTTTGTGCTGTGTTTGGGAAGCCCAAATGGTGTCAAAACCACCTGTAGAAACTCATACACATTTTACACGCCTCGTACACAGTGAGCAAACAGAATGGTCCGCAAACTGCACCAAACCCACTGCTTTTGGTTGCTTTCAACAGCTCACACGAAGCGAGCTGCCAGAAATCCAAATGATATCATTACCAACTGGGGCTGATCCTTTCAGCCAACTTTTCATTAAAAATCGTTCATTAGAAGTATTTTAAAGACATCCATCTCGTGATGTCATGACGTGAATACTTTCCGAATCCTATTTTACAGGAGAGGAAATGGAGGCAATCAAGTTATGGCCTGTTCCTGAAAAAGCTGAGACAAATCCGATTTTTCTTTTCTCTCAGGGACCACAAAGGGAGCAAGATTGGATCTTCCTCTGTCAGGAACCCACGGCCATGCTGAGCACTGGTAGGACAGCCAAGAACAGCACGATCTTTTGACTTTGTTTCCAAAGAATTAACCACTCTACTTTCCAATCATTAGCTAATTCTGCCAACAAAAATGGGCCCAATTTTTATATCGGGCTAATTTCACACCGGCAAATTTCCTTTGCTTTCCACCAAGTTCTGCCTGATTTACAACAAACACAACTGCACTTCCACCCAGGAAATGGGGGAAAAACGCTCAGGGCTCCTGAGCAAGTACAAAATGTTTGCTGTGCAAAGCATGTTTAACCTTTAACAAGCTTAAAAACAGGGGCTTAACAAGGAACAAATTTCACTTTGAGATGTCACCCCAAGACAGATGGAGAAGAAAATCCATTTGGAAGCCTTAATGTCAGCTTTCCTAACTGGGTTAATGATTCTAGTTTAAAACTTGTCCCAGGAATTTGAAAAAACCCTGCAAAGCATTTTCAGTAAAGAAAAATCAGGAGTCAGGTAAATATTTATGGAAAACACAGCAAGAGATAATTAAATTCTGAACTGAATCCAGACACAAATTCTGAGCTGCATCCAGACATTGCTCCTGAGAAACCTCAGCCTTCAGCTGGTTCTCTGCACGATGCCAGAACTCCCCCTGAAAAAGCAGATTTTGGAGCAAGGGTTAAGGCCTCTGTGCCTGTTCTCCTCAAGGAGGAGTGACCTTAAGCACATTACAGAGGTGTTACCCTGAGGTCCAGATGGATGGAGGAGCCCAAATCAAAGCTGGTTTCCTGGGACGTGTCACTGGAAGGTGGCTGCAGGCGTTACCACCATTACCATCCCACAGAAACCACGACAATTAATGATCCCCAGCTCTTCTCCCATCTCCCCGGTGCTCCACCAAGCATCAGAGCAAACCTTTCCAGCTGTCCCTAAAGGAGGACCCATAAACCGCCCTTTGCAATGATCCTGTAGCCCCCCAAGTCTTACCTGCCCCAGTGAACCGCCAGGTTCTGCCCGATTGACCTGATGAGGTCACTGGGCCCATGGTCCCAGATGCACTGCTGAGCCCAAGCGTGCGCTGACCGTTCCAGCTCCTCGTCCCACGTCTTCAGGGCGTGGGGAGAGAAAAGAACAGGTCAGTTTTTCATCTCATGCTTACTAGATCAAGAGATTAAACCAACAGCAGTTAGTGGAGAAAGGCTAAGGTACAGATGGCCGCCCATGTTCAGCCTGTCCTGGTGAAGCCAGCACATTTCTGTGCTAAAATCACATTTTTCAACATGTTCCCCTGCCGGGAAAGTCCAGCACACTAAAGGGTCTATGATTTTCTCCAGCTGATGCCATGCTTCTGAGGAAGTGCTTCACTCAGGTCATCAGAAAACACACAAACCCACGTGGGAAGACCTCAAGAACACATCTAAACCAACCACCCTAAACCACAAGATATCCTTGGCAGTTGTTTTTCTAACATGTTTTAAAAAATTAAGAATTAAAACTCGAGGTTGGAGATCCCATGGTCCCCAACATGACACACATTTCTGAGTCCTGCAGGTGTTCTAGCACACAGTCAGTGCTCTGATGTATTTCAGCATGATTTTTCATCCATTGTCCTTCCTGTTGGGATATCTCCAGGCTTTCCTATGAAGGGGAACTCCAGCAGGGGAGAGCTGTTGGAGTGGAGAGCTCCACTACCTCCACCACCACACAGCTGGAGATCTTTGGTCCAACCTCTTGATCAAGGAGTGTGGGTCGGAGTCTCCCCGTCTCACCTCCCCTTCTCCTTCCAGAATAACTGAGAGTCCACCAGTGGATCCAGTCGAATATATCAGAGGTGGCAAAGTCCCAGGGTTTTTAAGCTTTTTCCACTCTCACTGGAGCAGGCATCACGTTAGAAGTGACAAATCCCATTTCTGTTCCCACTGAGGGCAGGATGCTGGGGTGAGATCACTCCTCATCGAATATCACCCAGTTGTGAGCCAAAGGAGAGCTTCAACACGACACAAAGGCAAACAGAAAAGCAGCTCTGCTGGCTCTGCTGCCCAGGAGAGTATTTGTTCTAAAGGCCAGACTTGCTGGGCCCAGCAGCCAGTGCCCTGAATTCATTGTGTTATTACTGACAGCTGCTCTATTCAGAGCAGCCCTTAGAGGATAATTCGCTGGATAATAAAAAAATATTACTGCACATTCCTACAAATAAAACCAAAGAGAAGAGAGGTCTTGTAATGTGCACCCAGCCCATCCACGTGCCAGCACGAGACTGTCCTCTTTGGACATTTGCCGTCACAACCAGCTGCTCTTTCCTAGTCCTGTCTTCTCCAGAAGAAAAGCAATTTCTGACCTCAAACATTTCAAAGGACCTGTCAGAGCTTGGAGGGCTGCAGGGCATCCAGGCTCTCAAACACATTTAAAAACCATCAAGTGTTCATTCTGAGTGAGTATCCGGACACAGTCTCGGGCAGTTGTAGCTGGGATGGGGAAGGACTCTGCACCCCTAGATAAGACAACAGGAAAACGCAGTGTCTCCTGGAACTTGGTGTGTGTCCACTATCTCAGTGAGGCAAACATGACCTCATCCCACTGAGCTCACGGCCCAGGCCTCCCAGGACAGCTTATCATGAAGCACTCTCAGCAACTCAGATTCCAGCAGCGTCCCAGAGCTGCCCTGAGCTTGCCAGCTCAGCTTTGGACTGAGCAGTGACCAAGCAAATTCACGTCCCTCTGCAAAACCCCGTGGACACAGCTCCAACACAGGGAACAAAACCATTTTGCTTCTCAGCCCTCCAGCTCCTTGAAAGTGATGGGATCAGACCCACCACACATTCCCAACCCTCTGCTCAGGCAGCCTCTTGCAGCTGTGCTGAGACCCAGCTTTTTGTGGTGCCCCACTTTGTGCCCTCGGCAGTGACCGGCCACAGCCTGCCCTCCCATCCAGCACAAAAGCCACAGAAACTCTCCCAAGACGTTCTGCACTCCGAGCTCCTGAGACTTTCTACCCAGCTTCATTCCCTGCAGCCCCGGAGGCGGAGATGTTCCAAATCTCCTAATTTAATGCAGAGAAATCCTGAGCAAAAGGCCATTAAATGGGAATTAATGTGAGCATGCGTGTTACATCTCCCTTTGATGCCTGGGGATAAAATAAATGAACTCGGACAAAAGACACTCAACAGGTAATTGGGAAGGAGCTCCATCTCTGCACAGCTTTTTGCTGCAGGAGGAGAGCAGCTCGTTCTGCAGGCTTCGGATTACAAAGCCATCCCATCTAAATTAGAGCAGTTATTTGCCTCTTGCCTCTCAGACGCGAATGCGGTCAGGGGGCTGGAATTATTTCAGAGCAATAAACCTAGTGGGGGAAGAAAAGAGATTTCAGACTTTCCCAGCTATACTTGCAAGAGTTCTTTATGCCAATACTCAAAGCAGTATCTAGGAAGACAACTGAAGCCAGAGGGGCAACGAGCCTGTGCTCAGCTTCCTTCAGAAGCAGACGTCGAGAGTCCTTCGGGGGTGTGTGATTCCAAGTGATGTAGCACCTGGACTCTGTTTTTTCACTCCTGCAAGTTTATAATGGTCTTTCAAAGTGGGGTGTTCAGAGTGCATATGTAAAATATACGTATATATACTATATATATATATATATGTATATATGCTATAAATATATATATATATAGTACCACAACTTGTAGGTTCAGATTTAATAATGCATCCCACAAGGAGTCTGCTCACTCAGCCTAACGGGTTTGCAAACCTAAAGCCAGACACCTGAATTGCAGCGATCAGGTTACGCGCCCGTTTTCCTCCCCAGCTCAGACTTTCTGCAGTACTGGCAGCTTCCTTTGAAAAGTGGCATCAGACTCCAGCACTGACATGTCCTGGCAGAGGCTTGGAGATGCTTTTTGCTGACCCCCACAGAAACACTATCCCATCCGGACAGGGAGAGCCACCACCCTACCGTTGAGAGGAAGGATGCATACCTTATACATGAAAACAAACTGTTTTCCTTCCAGCAATCTGCACTGAGAACAATTTTGCTTTATCCAGCTGTCTCTGAGGCCGCCGCAAGAGGAAAGATTTCTGCCTTTCATCACTGCTGAAAGCATCTGACTAAGCCATCTTAAAAGGTCACCATGCCTTAGGATCTATTATGTCCTTTTTCCTCTGGGTCCGTTATGTCCTTTTTGCTCTGGGCTTGTTAACAAGGAGTTTGTTTTGGCCTTGGCACCCATCCACCTCTTAAACAGCCCAAATGCACACTGGACGTGTCGACCACGGAGCTGGTGGAGGGGTTAAGGTAATTTTGAACTGGCCCGGTTTTGTCAGGAAGTCGTGGCCTGCTCACTCACTTTCCATTAGCACCGAATACCTGTGCCAGCTTTCAATTAATTACACAAACCCAGCAGCTAAACTGTTTCTTTCTTCATTTTTCAGTCCACTCCGCCTTTATCCCACACATATATAGTAATTCTTTTGATCTCCAGATAAGTCATAAGACTCACTGTGTTCTTGCTTTCTTACTGACAGTGTCCAACAGCTGAAGTTCATCCAGTAGCAGTTAAATATGTCCCTTTCCTGGAATACATTGGCCCCCATTTCCATTTTAGACCACTTAAATATGTCAGATATGGAGCTGGGAGAGAGGGTTTTCACAAGGGAGCATTTGGAGGTGGATACACAAGAACAAGCTCTACCTACTCATCCACAAATTATCCCAGCACGTCTCCAGTGACGCTCCGCTCCGGCACCAAAGGGAAAGAGGAAAGTTTATCTACAGTTCTAAAGACAGACCATCCTCTTATATGAGTCCAAATGAGAAATGTCCTCTGCAGGACAAAGGATTAAAGAGAAATTCCTGTTCAGCATATACATGGCATTTCCAAGTCATACTGCGTAAACACCAGCACATGAAAGGCTGATTATAGCCCTTCCAAGCAGCACCATCTCATACTCAACTCCTTTCTTCAGAGCACATAAGGCCCTTTCATTTGCCCTCAATCACCCATAAAAACCACTAGAAAAGCTCCCTGAGCAAAGGCAAACACAGAAGTGCAAGCGCGCCGCGAGCGCAAACAGCGGCCGGGCCGTGGACACTCGGCAGCGGCTGCTCTGCCAGCCCCACGGCCAACCAAAACACCTTGGGCTTGCTCATGCTTTGTGTTTACCCTCTGGAAATCAATCAAGTTGCCTCTTCTGGCAGCACTTCCCTGCAGGATAACGTGAGAGCCGCTGAGAAAGGGATACAATCCCCGGTTCTTAGAAAGGCACAGGAATTCTGGCAAAGGAGGGACCAAAATCCAGCTGGTGTGGACTGACTGAGGGACAGCTGTCCTCCCTCACCACTCCCTGCCCTCCCTTCTCTTTCCCTTCTCCCTGCAGTCACAAAAGGCATGATTTTCCATTTGCAGCCCTCACTTCAGCACAGCTGGCAAACAATTTTATATTACATTTAAGTGTACTTTTCTTTTACCCTTTTAAACACGGTCTTAGCAAATCATCCATCATTTGATCCGTCAGCGGGAGCGTACAGTTGAAGTCAGACTAGTTTTGGTCAGAACTATATTTGCACACTGGGAAAAGGCACACAAAAAGTAATTATTTGCCTACATCATTTCGTGGCCCTGTAATATTTTGATGGCATGGCAAAAATAGCTCAAAGTAGGGTCTCTGGCATCAGGTGAAGAAAAACTATTCATGTGAATTGTTGATGACAAAGGCATACTTCTTACTCGAACTTTTAAGTTCTCCCTCTGAAGTGGGAGAATACATTGACCAAACTTTTATTTTGGTTTCCTGAACTACAAAACGCAACAGCACTGACCCGTCCACCCAGGAACTCCCAAAGCCTTTCCAGCTATTTCCAGTGATTGAAATGCTTTGCAGATGGAGCCACATTCCTCAGGCCCCATCTCCCTGTGGTCCTGGGCAGATTCCCAGTAGTATCGTGGAGGGTTGGCTCACATTGCTAAGCTCAGGTGATCAGTGTGTGACCGAGGGCAGGTGCCGCCTCCAGCGCTGGGTGGCAGCTGGCGGCAACCCAAAAACCACCAGAAGATTCCCTGAGCGGCCAGTGGTGTCCCCACAACAGCCTGAAAGCTTTCACAGGGAGAGCAGGGGTTAAACACTGGGGAAAATTTGCTGCTTTTATGCCATGAAGGAAATGGAAGAACCTGCTGAGGCCGGCTGGGGAATTGCCATCACCGGAGCTGCATCCAGGGCTGCGCCAGACGCTCCTCTATGAATAATGGAACCAGTCCTGAAACTATGCAGAGGACGGACTCGATGACCCATCAGCAGCCCTTTCCAACCAAAACAGGCCACTGATCTAAAGCATCCTTCGCTCTGGAATGAAAGGCTTCAGGAAACCTCTTGAGAAAAACTTACTGCAGAGGAAACTCGCTACACCTCTCGCACCGCAAGGAAAATTAAAAAACAGTTAGGAAAAAAAGAAGTAGCAATTAAGTGATGTATCAGGCTCTAGACTCACCATGTACTCCATGTTAGAGGCCACTGGATACACCTGACCTCTCAATTTATTGTGGAGCATCAGTATCTCCTGTCTGTCTGAGAATAAAATGGCTCTCTTGGATCTGGAGTGAGCTTCCCCATCCTGGTATTTACTCAGGATGCTCTCCAGGTGACTCGAGTTGGGCAAGATAAAGCTCTCAGCTGTCTTTGTCAGCAGCAGCACACATCCAAGAGGGATGATCCAAGGCAGGGCAGGATTCATGGCGCCTCCTCGACAGCCAGGAGAAGCAGAGATGAAGATGATGATGGGTTTTCTTGCAGGGACTCCCGTGGCTCAGTGCAGATCTGGAATTTGGGGAGAAACAGGCAGTCAGAGCAGTGCCAGAGGAGCTCTCAGTGCATTTGTGCCCCAACTACAAGGTCACACAGCCCAGATTTGTGCTTGGAAAAGACTGGTGCTTACAATTATTGCTCAGCCCAAAGACAGGAAGACCTGAACAGCACCGCGAGTGGTGGGGACTCACTTTATTACACCCGGGAATTCCACTGATGCTGGGTTGGGAATGAACCCTTCCCAGGCATCCAGGAGGATGCCTTCTGCACCCCTGGCATCCCTGGTGGAGCTGCCACCCTGCAACGCCCAGCAGCTCCGAGGAGCCCCAGCTCCATCCCTTCACAGGCAGGGGGACACTTGAAGTTATCCCCGCAAAGGGCAGCTCTTAAAGCCGGGAACGGCTGTGAGTAAAAGGGAAGGTAAAACCCCCAGCGAGCCGGATGAGGAGGTCAGGCGGCAGCAAGAGCTGCTCCCGAGGCTGCCGCAGAGCAGCTGCCGGGCTCTCTGAGGGCGGCTGTTTGTGGGAAATGTCACCGTCGGGCCGAGCCGCCCCGATCCCCGCTGGCAGTGACGCACCGGGGCTCTCGCTGACGCTCCCCGGCGGGCGGGAGCCGCGCCAGGGCTGTGAGTTATGGAGCAGCAGGAGCAGCCGCCCTCCCCCGGCCAGATTAGGTGTTCCCAGGCGCTCGGATGCCGTCAGCACCCGGAGAGAGTCTCGGTTTGGTCGTGGAACAGCTTCGTTTAATCCCTGTCCCTCGCTCCATGGTGCTCCTGCTCCACCTGTCAATCCCAAGCACTTCCACCCCCCGCGCTCCAATTTATCCATCTAGCGATCCTCGTGCGTCTTGGCTGGTTTTATTTGGATCAGGAGCTATTCACAGGAGGCAAGATGTGCTGCTGCAGGGCTGTGCAGCACACACTGCTCCTCAGCGGGATCCAAGAGCCGCTGGAGCAGCATCAATCCATGGGGGCAAGAAGCATCTATACAGACAGTGCAAGCACAGGATCTCCCTCCTTAGGGCTAGTTTTTGGAAGAACGTTTTCCCATCCCTGTGTCCAGCGTGAGGTGAGGATCTGTTTTTGACGGCACTGCTGAAAGCCACGCTGAAAGCATTCCTCTGCCGCGGCAGGAAACAAACCCCAGATTAGCAGGAATTATTTGAGAAGTTTCATCCAATGACACGGGATTTGGACACTCTAGGACCCGATGACTGGAAGCCAACCAAAGCAGGGAAGAGCCGTCTAAATCCCAGCTGGAAAAGCTATGCTTGAGCACGAAGCCCCAAACCCCCGTTCCCCCAACCCAGCACAGCAGCATCTGCAGAGAACAGCGGCAAGCATGAGGTGTTTTGCACAGGCAGGGACCCCCAAAAGACTCTGAGAACACTGAGAACCCCCGAAAACTTGTTGGCTGACTGCACAAAAGACACAGAGTCCCTCTTTGAGGCTTCCTTCTCGGACTGAACGTTCAGGCAGATGAAAACCAGCTGCCCTCAGCCTCTCTCCAGGCAGCGCATTAAGCCTTTGCCCGGGTACAACAATGCAGGATGTAATTTGCTCAGTTTAGGTAACAGCTTCTCATCATTTCCTGCTCCGCAGAGCCAGTTGAACACACACGCCTTGTCCCCAGCTCCAGGCACACCTGGAAGACAGGACCTTCAGTGGCACGGGGGACAAACAATCCTTTAACCTCATCCTCTTCTCAGCCCTGCTTGCGGCATTCGCTTCTCCCCAGGCAGGAGCCCGCCTTTCAACCCGGCTACAGAGGGGTAGGGGAGGCAAAAGGAGCAGTTGCTTTTGTAGACTGCCTGACCCAAATTCGGGGGACAATTCCTACTTTGAGGCACTTCCCTGAGAGTTTAAAAATAGCAGCCCTGCCACGGCCATTCACAATGTGGCCATTTAGCCCCGGCAGCTCTCCCTGCAGGAGCAGCCGGCGCTCTGAGGCAGCCGTTGCACTCCTCGTTTGGCCGAGTGCCCTTTGCTAAACAGGAGCCCAAATCCACCACCCATCTAAGGCAAACACTGAACTTTCAGAAAGGGCAGATTGAAAAAATCAGCATCTGAGCATCTGAGAGCCAGAGGAGCTGCCCCGCTCACGGCTCCGCAGCGAAGCCAGCGCGTCTGGCTTGGCGAGCCGGTCAAAACCTCGCAACAGATGGTGCATTATTCCTCAGGATGTGCTTCCCTGGGTCCCACTTGCCAGCAGAAGGATACCAGCACCTCTCTAAAATTAGGTCACTTTGGCTTTATCTTCTATTTCACTCGAGGTGTGCAAGTCCCTTCCTCTGCTTCAGCCTGGGGTGAGGAGCGCTGAGCATCCCAAGGAAGGATAAAGGGATCAGAGACGGATGGGGAGCAGAGAGTTCCCTGGCCAGATTAATTGAAAGCAGCTGAAAGATGCTCACGTTTCAGAAAGCTCTCACGGATTTCAGATGTCCATCCATCTGCCTCCCAATATCCTCATGCCCAGGTGCAATGAAACACTTGAACATGTGTGTTCCAGCCCAGGCAGTCCCAGGCCCCTGCAGGGTTGGGGTGAAGCCTTGGGGCTGCAGTGGGAGATCCTCATCCTGGGAGGCTGAAATCACGTTGCTTTTGAGCTGGGGTTTGACATTATTCACAGGAAATTATCAGCTGACAGTCAGCTGAGGAAGCCTCTGCTGCTGATTCCAAGGGTTCCAGAGGAGCACAACCTCCCTTTAAAGACATCAGGCCCTTGCCACTGGTGCCAGGTGAACATCTGGGCGCCATCAGAAATCACTGAGTCAGCAGAAAAAGACTCCTGAATATGCTGTAAAGCCTGTCCAAAGTGGAGAGAAATGGGAGGCCTTCTTCTGGGGTCTGAGGGAGTTAAAGAGCAGCACTGGACGTCGGGAAAGGTTATTTTTAGAAAGATATTTCCCCAGCTAATGGATGGTGTCTGCTTTGCACGGAAAGCAGGAGAGCTGCTCACATCTGAAGCCTGGCAGAGATGCTGCTAAAGCCACACGCAGGCTGATCCTGCATTCATGTCCTCACGTCACCTCACTCCTTAGGGACATTGATCTTTGGCTCCCTGGTAAAGCACACAAGCGGGTGCCTGCTCCTGGGTTACGGGTGGCATTTGCAGCTAGAACCCCCCAGGGCCTGTGGAGTTACACATGGCTGACACGGAAGGAAAATGCAAAGTTAGCTCAGGATGTCAGGAGAGCATCTAAAACAGCAGAGCAGAGGGGAGTTAGCCTGGGATCAGCTTCTAACCTGAGTTAGCCTGGGATCTAGGATGAGTTAGCCTGGGATCAACTTTAACCCGTGCAAAGAAATCCAGGGATAAAGCCACAACTTAATGCACTAAACTCCAGGTCATCTCTTTCCCTGGGATGCACACACTCCAAGCTTGGCAGAATTGTGGTGGCTTCCAAAGACAAGCAGGATGACAAGTCCCTTGACACAGGGAAAACAGCGACACATTGCAACAAACCCCCCACAGATTCAGCATCTCCAATGCCATGGGCCAAAACCATCTGGATCTTCCATTTCAGTGCACTCCCACAGAACCCAAGTGGGTGAGTTTCCACGTGAAACCACATGGAAAGCCCACTGGTAACACAGCACGTGTGGTGACGCTGAAATTCCTTTCCTGCAGGACTTGAGAGCAGAGCTACACCAATACAGGCAGCCTGAAGCACACAAATGTGCTCCTAGAGACTGCAACAGCATCCCCTGCATATTTTCCATTTGCATAGAAATCCACTCCTCTACTTGCAAACTCCTCCCATTCATTCAAGATTAATGCTTGTTAATCTTGCATTAAATTCTGCAGAGCGCACACGAGGGGAGCTCAAAGTTGTGTTATTTTATACCATCCAGGCAACTTTTTGGAGAAGTTACTAAAACTGTGCCTTCTTAAAAGAGTCATTTCTTGCACTCACACCACCCCCAAAACCGCATTTCAGAAGCCGGGACCGAACTTCACACTTACCTTGCTGAGCACTTCCAAGTCTCCAGGTAATTGCAGCTCCTCCAAGCCTGCTTGAGGAAAATAAATTAATGTATCTGAAATATTTCAGCGAGGTGGAGGAGGAAAGGATGGAATAAGCCTCAGGAGGTGCGAGATGTGCAAGGTCTCGGCTCAGCAACTCGGACCAACTGCAGTCTCACAGAGCTCCCCAGTGGTATTTATGCTCTCCAGGCAAAGAGGAGAACCCGGGATCGTCCCAGTGACAACGGGCGTGGAGCAACGAAAAGAAGAGGGAGGGGGAAAAGCCACGAGGAGGGGGGTGTTGGTTGGGATCGCAGCAGTTCAAGGGCAGTCATTGGGGCTCAGAGCAGCAGGACCATCCTCCCTAAGGCGGTAACACTGGCAGGGAGGAGGAGGAGGAGGAGGGGGCAGCCCCTGATCTTATAAAAGTGTTGCTGTGCTCTCCCCAGCAGTCGGCTCTGGGAGTCGCAGCCCGGCGGGATTCCAGGGGCACGGGGAATCCTCCCCGCAGAGGGAGGGCGACGGCGTCCCGGTGAGGGGCTCCGGTGACAAGGGAGGGGGAATTCCGAAGGGAATTTTCTCTGTAAGGGACTGAAGCCGGCTGTCTGCTCTCGGCCGCCGGCTCAGCCGTTCCTGCTCCTCGCAGGGAAATCCCACAGCCCTCGCTGTGGGATTTCCCAGCTCCAGCCCCCCCCAGTAAACCCCATGGCATCCCCTTTATTCCAGAGCGGGACTTTAGCTGGCAGACAGGAGATTAATCCCACTCTGCTTTGCTGCCAAAGCTCTCCCAGCGCTGACATTCCCCGCGCTCAGCCGCTGCTCCGGGGCAGCCGCGGGAGCTGCAGGGAATAAGGAATGCAACAAGTTGGTGAGACACGCAGGCAGGACTCACCTCTCCTGCCGATGTCCCAACAGCTCCAACTTTGGCATCCAGCTCCGTGGTTTTACTCACCGTGAAAGGAAACGATTGAGCAAAAGACAAGCTAAAAGTTCCTTCCTTTTTCTTGAAGTAAACAAACAGGAAAAACCCAAACCACTATCGTGAGTAACAGCGTGTGTCACAGCACCTCTGCTGCAGGATGCTGGAGAGGGCAGCTCCAGGCATCAGCATCCACGGGATTCCCGTGGGATCGCCGTCCCGCAGCACTGCAGGGTCAGCACATCCCCCGGGATGTCCCCCTGAGGAGGGGCACCAGCCACACCCAGCACGGAGCCAGCGGAGCACCCATCTCCTGGGAGCTGGCCCATCCAAGAAAAGCAGCTCTGATTTTTCCAAATCCACTGCCTAGTCCTCTTTCCAAAGTTCTGGGGGGGAAAAAAAAAGCCTTCCATTCTTCTAACCAGTCAATATTTATTTCTTCAGGCAAAACACCAACCACTTTTATTTACTGTTTACTAGGAGGGAGTTTACAAGATATTCCCAGAGGTTTGTTTAAACCCAGCGGCGCTCGGAAAGCAGGACATTTATCACACTCGTTCAACAGAGGAGCAGAGGAGCAAATGTTGGCAGCTGGGAGAGCACCACTGCTCCGAGCATAGAAATGAACACTCCGAAGTCAGCAGCAAGGCATCACTGCTGATCCCATCTCTCACACAGAATTTTTCAAGAAGGAACCGGTTGTCACCACTGGGGCTGTGTCTTCCACCCCATTTCAAACTGAGATGGGCGGCCAGTCCTCACCAGTCAGCCCCAGTCCCGCAGCCTGGTACAGCCGCACCAGCCCCTCTGGCTGCTCTTCCCCTGCCCACACTCTCCCAGCTGTATTTACTAAGAGTTTCTATTTACTTCCAAACAAACTGTGTATGTGGACCAACAACACGTGGTCCAGCAGTGGGACCTGGCACTTGTGCCCTGCCAGGAGCCGTTCAGTGCAATTTGGGCAGTTTGCTCCCAAAAAAGCTCAGTCTGACACCAACACAGCCAACTCAAAGACCACCCAGAACCGGGCTGACAGAAGGTTCTGCACCACTTTGCTGTCAAATCACGGTATCCTCTTTTTTTTCCCTTCTCTTAGGATTCCCTCTGGAACAGTGAGTTTGCTGTAGGCTTATTTAATCAGCTGAAACATGCTGCAGCCCCCCACAAATCCTGATTTCCCCAAAACACGGTGAATTTCACCCCAACACAGTGAACCCTAGTGCCCCCACACAGGCTGCCACCCCGAAACCACGCAGCTCCCCAGCCCTGACTCACAACCCTCAGGAGGTGCTGCTCACTCAATTACCATAAACCTGAATTAACTCATTGAAACTCTCACATACCAATGTACAAATAATTTCCAGACCTCAATTTGGTATTTTGTAATCTCTGCAAATATCCCTATGGGAAATTAATCCCTGTAGGATGGTTTGGTCTGTCTGATTGCTCCATCAACCTGGCTGCTTTACAAAGATTTGATTTTTTAATTTATTTTTTTTATATACACCAGGATGGTTTCACCGTACGAGACACACACAGGGCCTGGTTGTGCTCAGGGATGAGCACAGCCTGGAACAAGAATTTGTACCCACCTCATTTTGTCTTGAGTCAGCACTTTGGGGTCGTATGTTCCACCAAAGCCAAAACAATCAGAAGTTACTTTTAATCATTCCTCGCTATTACTGCCTTGATTATAACGTCTCCATTTCATATGTGGTAAAAGCCACATAAAGCAGGCTGCATATGTAAGTATATATTAGGAGAGAGGCTTTTAATGCAATAGCCAATGAATGGGAAGAGACACAGATTTCCCCATGCCCTCCTAATTGACCAGGCAGACAGCGAGTCGTGATCTCCCCTGGAATTAATGCCCCTTTATTTCCTATTTAAACAAGAGCTCGGCAGGAATGGCCCCAAAGCAGGGCAGGGCAGGGTGAGGAACAGAGTGAGAGGCTCAGAGCTGCAGGGTATTTATTCCCTGGTTTGACTCCTGCTCCGGAGCAGAGGGAGCACAAGGGGATTAACAGGGTGAAGCGAACCCAGCGGCAGCAGGGAACCTGCAGAAACTCGTCTGTGATCACAGGGAGAACACAGGGGGGACCAGCAGCCCCTGAGCTGCTGCCGATGGGCACCGAGCACAGCCACGCTCAGGTTTGGGGGAATCAGCCCCCGTCTGCTGCCTGCTCACATCCCCCTCCTGCCTGGGGCAAGAAGTCCCTGACACATCCATCACTCCAGCAGGGTGGAGATTCCCCTCTCTTGACCATGATGCAACCCAGAGGCTACTCCAGCAGATGAATTAACAGCATGGGGCTCCAAATCGCAGGAGGGAAAGCCAGGCATTGATAGATTTACTCCCAAACACAATTGTTGCTTGGCACTGTGAGCCCCTATTTGTTCTTTCTCACTGCTCTCCTGTTTTGGGGCAGGACTGACCACCCAGGTTCATCTGCAGCTTCTCCACTTCCTCATACTAAAGAATATGCCCCCAAATGCTTCATCAGTTGATGATGAGCAAGAAACCAACTCCCCGTAAATCTGTGCTGTTTCATCAGTAACCAGGAAAAAGTCGAGGTAAAGCAATAAAATAAGAACAGAAGCTGCAGCAATTTCGGACAATTTGGGGGACACCACTGACTGCACCGAGTACAAGTCAAATGTGAATTAAAAGCTACAAAATTCTCTCTGTGAAGGTGGTGAGGCACAGGGTGCCCATAGAAGCTGTGGCTGCCCCATCCCTGGAGGAGCTTAAGGCAAGGTTGGAGGGGGCTTGGAGCAATATGGGATAGTGGAAGGTGTCCCTGCCCATGGCAGAGGGTGGAAAACAAAAAAAGAGTTTTAAGGTGCTTTCCAACCCAAATCATTCTGGGACTCCATGAAAAGCCCTCACCTTGTTCCCGCAGCTGCCCACATTCCCTGGTCACATCTGCAGACTGGAACAGTTCAGGTCTCTTAAGCCAGCAGCCATCTTTGGAGATTTCACCCCAGAAGAGGTGAACTGCAATCACAATCTCTGCAGCCATCATATCTGGTTATTTGCCAACACAAATCCTTTCCAACAAACCCTTTGGGTCATTGAAACATCCTGAAATAAACCCCCAGTTGCACGATTCTCCAGCATGTTGGGAACATCATGCAGGGGCACGTCCAAGGCTCGCTTTTCATTCCTAGTGAAAAGCAGCAGATTTAGAGCGCATTTACAACGATAAATACCCTCTGCTGGCAGCTCGGGATCAATCCTGGCAGCAGCCTTGGAGCTGGATCCGCCCGGACCCGGCCCAGCCCAGCACTGCCCTCTGCTGCAGCCCAGCCCCGGAGGGACATCATCTCCAGAGGAAATCGTGGAAAACAGCAGCTTCCTACCTAAAACACCTTCCCCCATGCCCCAACACCTCGTGGCTTTAACAAACCTCCTCCCCCAGCCTATCCAGCCCTTCCCCTGCACATCTGGCTCACGGCACAAGGTTTCCCCCACAGCCCTTTGGACCGGCACATCCAGTGGCTCACTCTGAAAACTTCAGGTCTTAACGTGCGTTTAAAAAACCCCCATTTCTCAAAACCTGGTTTAAAGTTCAGTAAACAACCACCGGATTTACAGTGTATTGTCATGGGTGGTAGGGTTTTTTTTTTACACAATCACACACAGAGCAAATGATCAAAAGCTGCAAACCTCTTGTTTTGCAACAATGGGAGGAGTTTAATACAGAAAATAAAAATTGTGGCTGTGTGTCCACATCACTGTTGCCACACACTTTTATTTCCCTTTTAATACGCTGCAGAAGGACTTCAGTGACAAATACATTCGTAATATCCTCAGTGAAAAATCAAAAAATTTGCTTTTAAGTGATACTGAGACACTTCTAAGTCATACTGAGAGAATTTCAGCACTTGATTTTTAAACTGGCAATGACTCATTGCCATTTCTGTAAAATAATAACACTCGCAACTTCTATCAAGTATTATTTCAATTACTGATCACCTGCAGCATTCTCTGGGCTGTTCGGGTTAACCTGCACTATCAGAAATGCACCTCTCCACTGACATACAGCTAAATAAATACCCAACACAGGCACAGCAGTAATTAAAAACAGGATTTCTGCTGTACAGAAAACCACTTCAACCAGGCTCCAGAAACAGGATGTGAATAATAACCAGCACAGAACAGTAAGTTCAAAACCTGGCTTCTTTCTTTTTTGGAACAACCTCCCAATCCCCCAAGATTTCAAGTTCTCACCAGTGGGGCTCTGGGGCAATTCCCATCACAGGGAAGTGCTGGGAGCACCAATCCTTCGGCAGCCCCAGCTCCAGGAGCTGAGGTTTTCCCTGCAAACAGCCAAAATCCAAGTGAGCTTTGGACAGAAAATTGTTTTGGGATTGGTGGAACATCACCAAAATCATGAGCAGTGTCTCAGTCACCATCTGTAAATCAGAAAATACTAATAAAGCATGAGGAACAAAAACATAACAATACATTTGGACACCCAAAATCATGACAAAGCATCACTAAACTTTCTCAGCAGACCAGCACCACCCCAAAGAGTCAAGGGGCTGGGATGCTCCTTCCTACAGCCGGAGCTCTGGGCAGGAAACTCCCTCCCGTGTGGGACAGCACAGGAGGGCAGAAGAGTCAGGACAAGCCAGGGAGCTTCCATCATCCCATGATGGAATTAGCAGATACCACCACCATCATCAAAGAATTAAATCATAGCTACAGGTTTTTAGAGAGAGAGCAATGGGAAGCTGATCAAGGAAATACTTTTACCCGAAGTTCCCCATGACAATGTCAGCTGGCTGAAGAAGAGACAAACAAAACGTCACCTACTTCAGAAACAACAGGGCAGGGCTTTCAGGAGGATACAGAGGGAATTCCATTCCCTCTCCTGGCTGCTCAGTGCTCAGCCCTGGGACTGCCACAGCCCTTTCCCTCTCCCCTCCAGTTCCACCTGAATGCAAAATGGGAACATTTCTGAAGTTCCAAGAAAAGAAAAATCATCTCCACTTCATTTGGGGGAGGCTCCCTACACCTTGAGAAGTGCTGCACAGAAACCTTTGGAGCTTCCAAGGGTAGGATTCACACCTGAGGAAAAACAAAACCCACACACACACCTTAAACCAACTTTGTGACTTTTATTGATGGGCGACAACTTTATACTTCTAGGTATCACTAAACTGTGTACAATTAGGAACTCAACATTATAGGAGAGCAGACAGCAAAATTAAACAAAGCAGACTTAAAGAAATATCAATCTTAATTATTTTGCCCATTTTCTTAATTTCATGTACACAGAAGCATAAATGTAGTTTGAAATTTCTTAATAGCAATAAAGTTACAATCACCCATCTATATAGACTAACATCTTAACTCCAAATATTTGATCTGCAATGTGTACTTAAGCAGTTTCTCATCGCACAATTATTAAAATGTGTCTTCCTATCAGGAACCAGCAACTCTGCAGTTTGTACATGTTCTGAAGCACAAAGGACCATTTCCATCTCATACACATCGGCTCATATTTTACCACTTATCAAAAAACTATCGGGGAAGCAGAGAGAGCTTTTTATTTTTTTTTTTTAATTTTTTTCTTTTTTTACTGAAGTAAAGATAAAACATTTTCACAGAAATCTACAAGTTCTGTTGCTGGTGCAGGGTTTTCTTCTACTACGCAATTAGAAAGTGGGGATTAAATGCAAATCCCCTTTTTATTATCTTAGGATTCAGCATTAACTCGGATGAACTTTATTTCTTTTTAATATTTTTGTGATTCACGAGGCTTCCAACCGAGCGACTTCATTCTGCAAAGTCAAAAGTCAACACAAACTATGTTGTGCACAAACGGCAGCTTCCTTTATCACTCTATCTCATAGTTGCAAGGGGACAAAAAAAAAAACAAAAACAAAAGGAATAAAAATGGGGGGGAAAAAAAACAAAAAAAAAAGGAAAAAAGATTCACTCAGAAGAGCATTTACAGGAGTAAAAGTTAGTGATAGTTGGCGTTCTACAGAGCGGGGCGGCGGGGTCACAGCAGGTCCACTTGGCGGTAGTACAGGAGGTAGGCTGTGCGCTCCAGGGCCGCCTTGACCACCTGCGAGTGGTGGATGACCCTGACGGCCTGGTCGTCGATGCGCAGCCACCCGTTCAGCCCGATCTGGAACACGTCCGTCGTGTAGTGCCCGCCCGTCGCGCTGTTGCCGTGGTGGTACACAACTGCGGGACAGAGCGGGGTCGGGATGGCGAACCAGGGCAGAACGGCACCCAGAGCTCCCCATGCTGGCAGCTGCTCTAGCAAAGAGCCTCGGGGTTTAGGGCTTCCCCGGCTTTGGGCTGTGCAGATCGTGGAACGGGACCTAAAAGCTAGGCTTGTTCCATCATCCCCTGCCTTGGGACTCCTGCCACTGTCCCAGGGTGCTCCGAGCCCCATCCAGTCCGGCCTTGGACACCCCCAGCTCTGGCCCAAGGGACCATGGAGAAGTCCATAGGTGGGGCAGCCACAGAATCATGGAATGGTTTGGGATTGGAAGGGATCTTAAAGCTCATCCCAACCCCCCCCCTGCCATGGGACACCTTCCACTCTCCCAGGTTGCTCCAAGACCCATCCAACCCGGCCTTGGACATTTCCAGGGATCCAGGGGCAGCTACAGCTTCTCTGGGCACCCTGTGCCAGGGCCTCCCCACCCTCCCAGAGAAGAAAGTATCCACGTGTCCTAGGAGACAAATCTTCATCCTAAATATTCCCCTGGTGGTATTTCTGATGGTTACTGGGACTGGTTTGCCCCTGGGGAAGTGGAAAATGGGATTTTCCAGCGGCCTGTCATCAATGCCCACGTCAATCCCAATGGGATGACATCCAGAGGCTTGGGTGGCATGAACATCTCGGCTTTGCATAATCAAATTCATATAATCTTTATATCTGGAAAAAGGAAACTGGGACAGTGCCCTGGGATTTGGCTGTAAAACCAAGGAGTTGCTTTAGGTCCCTGTGTCCCACCCAATCCTTATGGCAGGTGGCTCCCCGCCCTCACATGGAAGGATTTCCTCCAATACCCCATCTGACCCTGCCCTCTGGCACTGCAAACTCATTCCCCTTGTCCTGGCACTCCCAGCCCTCACCCAAATCAGTGTTTCTCCAAATCTGCTGATTCTAAACAAACCCCACTAAACACAAGGCTCTAACACCCACAAGCTACTTCAGTGCAATTTAAAGGAAAACACTTCATATAATCCAGTGTTTCCACATCTCCATATGCACAATTTGCATTTGCAATACAGGGACCACACGGATAAAATACCTGCAAAGAGCCGGTAGGTTCTTTGGCCTTTTGAAATTTTACTTTTCACACCAGGAGATAGTAGCTCTGGAGGAGGAAAAACAGTCACAAATTAGAAATCCCGTATCAAGAAGATCAATTATTTTTCAGAGAAACCAACACTATCACAAAGGAGAACATTCAATGGAAACTTCTTCTGCAGCCTTTAAAGAATAGTCATGGCTCTAATAATTGGTTTTCAAAGAAGGGAATTTGCAGGTTTGCTGAACACTGTAGTTTATGAAAGGTTTAAAAATATCACCAAAAAATGAAGGGGAAAAAAAAGATGAGTGAAAGATCAGACTACTCTATTTTTCCTCTTTCATTCCTGCTGTCAGACAATGACAAAATCAGTTTGAAATTCCAAGTCATGCTTACAATCTTAAAATAAAATTGAAAAATAAAGTGTTAAGTAAAACAAAAGGGCACTGCCTGACAAGGTCCTCATCTCAGCTGAGATATGAGTAAACATTATTTATTCCTATTTGAGCTACTGGCTGGCTAATAGTCAATTTGTCAGCTCAAAACAAAAGGCATTATTTTGGCAAGCTTCAGATGCTGGACAATTTCCAATCTCACACTACTTAAAGGCAGCCTCTCCTAGGATATTTGCTAAATAAAGGATCCTTGTTTAACCTCTGCACTATGGATTGTCTACCTTCAGGCTGCATTTTCAATTAAACACCAGTTTCCTTCCCTCAGCCACAAATTAATTAAATAATGTGACACTAGTCTGAATTAAATTTGTGATAAAAATATCCAATATTGGCAACAGCCTTGTACAGGGACACAGCCCTCATCCAAGAGGATCACTTCCCATATTTGCCCTCGGCAGCCTGTATCCTTACTCCATAAATCCACAGGAAGCTCTCATTTGGCCAACCCATTGTCTAGGAAGTGCCAAAGGTTTTAAAATCTTTCATCATAAAAAACTCATGCAAAATATTCACCCAAATGACCAAGTTTTCAGACAAAAACAAAGAAAAGATCCTGTGGAAAAAGAAGAAAACTGAAGCGCAGACACCCCCAGGAAACACAACATTATCTTTCCCACAAAGAGGGGGAAATTCTGTTTATAAATCTTTTACCTTTACTGATTTCCAGATCAACAGTGTACTCAATATTCTTGATCAGCTTCTGACATCCACCAGTCTTCTCATACACAAAGCGCTTGAGGTGTAAAACGAGAACAGGGGGCAGCTTTTCTAAGGTGAGTCTTCGACTGATCTCCACCTGACAACCACACAGGGAGGAAGAAAACCTGTCATTTTTTGTTAACTTTTTGTTACCTCCTCAAAATTACTCCTTTAAATCAGAAGTATTTCATTTTAAATACTAGCAGCAAAACCCCCAGATTTGTTATTACTGCAGTATTAATTGATGATAAATACTCGTTCATGACTTAAAGCCCACTAGATCTTCAATGCTAACGTTGTCTTCAAGGAGAACTCAATATTTTCAAAGAGAAAAACATGAGTTATGACCAGACTTTTCTCTACTAAATAGTGATTTTTATATAATTATAACCAAACAATCCACAAAATTTCTGCCTGGAAACCTGGAACCGAGCTCAGAATTGCAGAACAAAAATGTTTTGCCTTCCTAGAAATGAAGACATAAAAATATTTCTCAAACTAACTGCTTAAGGTTTTTCTCCATTTTTTAATTGAAAAAAAATCTTTATTGGTAACCATGAGTATATTATTTTTCAATACATGGCTTGATTCTGCTAGAACCTATTAAGTGTGGAATAGAAACTCTTGGGGAAAAAGTATTACCTCTTTCCAAGGTTCTACAGACAGTATGTTCAGTGTTCTTACTACAACTTTAATACAAGAACAACTATTTCAACTTGAATTTCTTTTGAAAAATATCTGGAAGACACTGTGAAGGCTTGTATTTCCATCCAAACTCTGAAACATCAGGCAGCACTTAATTTGAACACCCATTTCTTCCAAGCCAGCACTGGGCTGTCAGTCATAAAACTTTAAACCATTTGCAGGAAAAACCAAAAAAATGAATGGCAAGTAAAACAAGATCTTTGCGGTAATCATAATGAGCTTGAATTGCAAATATCTTTTTCACATGGAAAACAACTGGAGAAATAAATGTTCTGAATATTCAAGGCAAACACGTTTCCACTACTCATCTTTAGCTTTTCAAGGAAAACGAATCGTCCTTTATCTAATCTTATTCTCACTTGGAATAATTTGAAAACTTAGATAGAGATGTGAATGTCAGAGAGAACACCTACAGTTCCAGAGTTACCAAGAGTGCACATGAAATTCCCATGTGAGCAATCCATGCACACCAGAGATCCCTGTACTACTGCCTCCCACAGGAAGCAAGGCAAGGCCTTAGTGAGGGAAGTGTAATTATTTCCCTCTGTGACAAGTTCTCAAACTGCCAAACCAAAGGCAGGCTCTTCCTCCTTGCAAATACTTTTCTATTGCAATTATTACTATAATGTATGATTTGCAAATAGCAAATTACAAAATATTTCCTCTGAAGAGCTGCTTTACCAACAGCATCTAGCAATCCCTAGGAATCATTAACTTACGACATTGAACATAACATTACGTATCTTTACCACAGTTCAGCCTGTTTAGTATATATTCCAGAAAAATTCCCAATAAATTACACCATCAACTCAAAACCCAGCTATTTATAGGCCTGGCTTTGTTTCAGAGCTGGCATTTCACTGCTGCAGGACACTCTGAAAAGGTTTGTACCTCTTTTGTTAAAGAGTGTTCCAACAACTCTTTGTAAAGCCAGAGCTCTAGGAAAACCCTTTTAAATGAAGTTTAGCACTTGGCTGTGAATAAGGGGTGAACAGAGCACACCTCTTGCTTGGTTTTTGTGGTGTATCCCTGGACAGACTCTCTTGCCACCAAACTTTCCAAGGCATCCTGCACGGTGCGGATCTTGTCTGACTGGATGTCCAGCTGCAGGGTGAAGAAAAGCTGCAGCGTGGCAGACTCCTTGGAACTCTGCTGGTAAACAACAGATCTGTGGAGAAAAAAAGAAATCAAAATGTAATAAAGCATGATTTTCAACCAGACAGAACCTTCAAGGAAGAATGAGTTACTTAAGTAACTCAATTTATGGTCAATTGAAGACAACACGTACAAATATAAAGGTTAAACATTAAGTTTTAACAATAGGAAACCCCCACTTTACCCCAATTTAAATGGTTTTAACATCCACTAGGAGTATTCTGAATGAGACTGTAACTGAATTGTTTTATTTATGCAAAGTAATTGGGTAAGAATCCAAAGTTTAAAGAAAAAGACTGGAAATTTTGATAAAGCATTTTAAAAAAAATTCACCTCCTGGCTCTTTCTGTTAGTTTAGTTTTCCAAAAGCTCTTCGCAAGTGCAAAGTGCCAATGCTTATCTGTGTTCTGCTGTAAAAATCACAGCTGATTCCAGATTCTCCAACAAATATACACAAATTTTTCAGGCGCTTCACTAAGACAAATTTCACAGTGATTTTAAATTGTTTGCTTAAATCTTGCCATAGGAAATATGAATTATGCCCCACTGAGGACTGGCAGTTCCTTTTCTTCCCATCATTTTCTGTATCCAGGCTTTGTCCATGTATATGAATTATTATATTGCTGTGCATTACAAAGCTTGAAGCCAGAATTATAACCAACATAGCTCTGATCCATGTGGCTATGCTGGAATATTTCCAGGTCAGGTAGGAAATGTTAATGTTCAGATTAATTTCAATGCTCAGGATAATCAAAAGAGCCCCTTTTACTCAGGCAAAGCCCTGAAGCACCAACAGAAAGCCAGTGCAGCTTTATACTGGCAAATATATATCCCTTAGAGGAAAGAGAATGCATGAAAAACAGCAGCACCTTTATTTACAAAAATATTGTTAGAAATTATATTGTAACACCTCTACAGAATATTTTCTTCACAAGATATGCAGAAATTGATTTGATAGCAAAACCTTTGCTGGGCTATGATCGATCTGTAACAATGTCCCTTACTGGGATAATTACAAATCTCAACTGGACATGGGAAAATGCATAATTTCCAATGAAAAATTACTCAGCCACTGCAAGAATTCTCAGGAAAACTTTGTACTTTCCCACTTAAGCCTCATGTTGCCAAGAAAGACTTTACAGGCTGGAGTTCTCTAAGTAATTATGCTTAAATAGCCTCTTAAGGACAGCCTAAAAATTCCCCAAGTCTGAAGTTTCCCCAGCCAAAAGATGCCAATTCGAATCATCTTCTCCTCACTGCTTTTCCCATTGGATTTTTCCAGTGTCTGATGCTTTCATTTAGTGGAATTCTACTGGCAGTTTTATATTCAGTCCTTCCCATTTCCATCCCCAGAGGATGAAGCTTTCCAGCATCCCATGGGATGCTGTTTCTGTGGTGAGTTGTGCGCCCTGGTGTGAAGGACAAATAAAGTGGATGTGGTGCCAGCAGATGTTGGATTGGATCCTGTGGTTCTGCTGCTCAGCACAAGGTTTTGCCTTTTTCCAGTATTACCTTTGCTTTATATCCTTTTCTGTGCACTTCTACAGAAAACTGCATCATCTCAGTGTTTTTAATACAAAAATTGATGGAATCATGTAGAGAGCTAAACAAATCTGACAAATTCTGATAAATATACCTGGGGTATTAACACCACCTTGAGTATGTGAACCATTGATGCAGGACTCCATCAATACCTACAAAACATCTGTCTGCCAAATTCCATGGAAAATATAATTTTATTTACCAGCTGTCTGGCTCAAAACCCAGAAGAATAAATAATTTCAGAGCCTTTCCCAGGCAGAAGGCTGTAGCTCACATTATTCACACTTCTAGACTGAATATCTGGCAACACAGAGAGTCAAACACCAGCAATTAAGTGTGGTCTCCAATTTAAAAATAATTCAAGCCTAGCAGTTTTGTTTTGCAGTATGTTTTTAGCAAGTGTTTACTCTGCTTTCATTTTAAATTATACATCTCTCCAAACAAGTCAGGAGGCTTCCTTTCCAAAAAATACTCTTTCAGTATCTACTTTCTGCCTTTGTCTGGTATCAGACCTGCATGTAAGTAATATCCCACATTCTTTTCATTCCAGCAACATCTTGTAGCAATTTACATTTTTCCAGATTTTTTTTTGCCTTTAACATTTATTCACTATTAAGCACAGCTTTTTTCCCTGGGAAGCATTAAGGGTCTGAATAACTTAAAGTCTACATTTTTTTATTTCATTGTTTCACTGTCAAGATTTAACTCGGTAAATCTCATTCTCTCTCAGTATCCTTATTTATAATATGAGATGAGAGACTCCTCAGAGGTCACAAAAATTAGATAGCTCTAAAATGCTTTGGAATTCTTAGACAGTGTTCAAAGCATAAATATTTCAAACTCCTTTCCTATATGCAATTCAGGGCTTGGGATATCAAAACGGTCTGTTCACTTAAGACATTTTTTAAAAAGATTCAGCCACTGCAAGTCAAGAACTTGTAGGAAAAAGCACTGTACCTTATGTGACCACCAAAAATATCAGTGATTGGAGTCTGGACAAAGTCAGCCTGGCGAGTGACTGAAGACTTGTTGCGAGGTCCCACCTGCTCCCACTCATCCTCACTGCCTTCCCCCTGCTCCTCCTGCTCCTCTTCCTTGGGAACACTCTGGGCCTCGGGGCCGTTGGACACCGACAGTTCTTCAAGTGACCAAGGGAAAAAAACCATTGAAGTTTTTGACAAATAAAACATCCAGACAGATAAAGGATGTGAAAAGCAAAAAAACCAACACAAATTATTTTCTGAGGATAAAATGTTTTCATAGATCATAGATTTGATGAATAAAAAGGAAGAAGGATATTCCAGGCTTGCTCCCAGCTGGACACATCCATGTATTAACAGAAGACAGCTCACTGATGACTGTATGTAAATAGCAAAGCTTGATATATTTTTAGTAGTAAATTCATGGGGTAGAAAATTAGAAAGTCAAGTGTTATTCTGGAAAGAGAATTATGCCATTATTAAATACAATTTCTTCTCTGCACAGGTATTTTATAGGGAACCCAAGGCTTAGCAAATATTTTCCCAGCCAGTGCCAAAGTCAGGAGGTTATAAACTGCACACAGCTAAGGAACAAAATATGGAATGACTTTATATCCTAAAAAATTTACCCTACTAAAGAGAAACTGGGTAACTAGTGATCTGAATTCCATACTTGGGTAAGACTCACAGTATTTTGTTTCAGGGGGCTCAAACTAAAGCCACTATAAAATAGAACAGAATTTTACTCTGCATACAAATTCTAGCAATTCTGTCAAAGTAAATTCTCCTCCACGTTTGTCAGTAAGAATTTTCAAATAATTTAGTATGTTGGTTTATATTAGATATAAATTTGCCATTGTTCTGTAAGTTTCCATTTAAAAAAAAAGACCTTAACAGCTGGTTTAAAGATCAGTGAAAAAGACACTGATACATTTTTGAACTCCCATGAAGACAGTCAAAAACCACTGACACTGCAGGTGTTATAAATGACAAACACATCTATGCTTAAGACAAGACTGGTCACCTCGAGTTAGCCCCCAGTAATGCTCAGCTGGGCTCAGTAAAAATGTGTAATACTGAGTTTTGTTGTTTAGGAGAACCAGGGATGTGACTTATTGTCATCCAGAGTATTGACAGAACGATGATGCCTTTCCAGAAACCCAGTAACTCTTCAGATCATTCATGAACTGGGCAGAACAGACTCAATTCATCCAGATTTTAAGAAAATAGTATTTGCTAATGTCCAAGTCCTCTAAAACATGGCATTCTATCCCTAGCTCGACATCTACTCCAAGCATTACTCTGCATTCCAGAATCACCAGACAAAAACAGTATTTGAAATGAAATTGTTTGCTATAAAAAAAAAATCCACTAACTTTCATTATGTGGAGAGAGAAGTTTCTTGAGGGTCAGCATTTCTTCATGTAGTCCATTGAGGATAAATCCCAAGTATTCTTCAGCATCCTCTTGCCTGCCCTGAACAAAATACTTTTTTCCATTAACTTAATGATATTTTCATGGTTTCCTTTTAACAGAAGGTTCACTGAACATGCAGCTTTCTCCTATTAATTTAGCAACTACTCAGTCTAATGTTACAATGTCAAATAAAGTTTAGATTTTATTATAACAACACCTCATTTTTAGCCAGTTAAAACCAAACTGCCCTAAGCAGTAAATACACACATAAGCTCCACAACGGCTACAAGAATTCTGCATTCTTCCCAATACAAATTCCATTTAACGTGTCAGTTGGTATTTTTTCCCCCATTTCTTTTACAACCACTATTAAAAGTTGCTGTCAAGCCAAGGCCAAATCAAAGGATGGTTTGAATTATTATCTTTCTTTTAAATTGAAATTAAACCTGAACAAGTATTTTGAAGTTACTGGACCTTCAATCAGTCTTATCTGAATTCCTCATAAAAATGAACAACTGCTCATTTCTTAAATGTAAATCAATTGGTAACTCCATTATAAAAAGAGATGTTCCATTCCAACAGTAATTTTTCCATTATTCCGACATCTCCAACTGCCAAACCTGTAATTAACATTTTCCTATAATTCAGGTCCCAAGACAGTCGAGCTTCATTACAATGAACCATCAATGAGTTGATTTTAGCAGCATTTGAGCACAGAGCCTGAGGTTTGGCTTTGCAGAGTTTTAATGCCTGTGACTGCCCCGCACTGCAATTCCACAAGTCAAGGATTTGAAGTCCCACCTTTTCTGACAGACTTGACTTTATAACCGTCAAGAGCCTGTAAATGTAGGTTGGTTCAAAGGCAGCTCCTGGTCGGATGTCTCTCACTATTTTATCACCTAAAGCTGCAAGGTGAAAAGAGAATTAATGTAAGTAACAATACACAAAAGATTTTTTGTTGTATCTTAACATTCTCATCACACATCACTAGATACGGAGTCCAGCACTTTTATCTGTAAACGTTGTTTTAAAACATCTGCACAGACTCCCAGGTGGTCAGAAAAAGTTAGCAAACACTCTGCAGATTAACAACAACATCCACAGCCATCATAAAAGAACACTCGTAGTGCTATTTAGATTTTTACATTTCTTTTGTACTCGAAGAACACGTCCTTAAACCTTTTGTGTATTTGCAATTCTAACAGATCGCTTTTGCTCACTGCAGAATAAAAACCCCAAGGAACAGCCTGACAGAATGTTCCACCTGACGGCAATACAAGGCCTCAGAACTATACTTGAAAACTACACAATAAAATGACCTACAAGTAAAGTAAGTTGCATAAGCCAGAAGATTTGTGTTACAGAAAGAAACCACAGAAATGTCTGAACTGTTTGGAAATCACTGGAACAACCAGCTCTTTGTGATGTTTCCTTATCATGTTACATAGTTTCAGGAATGTGCTTGTTTCTACAAGTTTGCAATACAACAGACTCTGCTTAAAATTAAGATTAAACAACTGAAACCTCTAAGATAATTTATTTGCATCAAAAAATAAGCCATTCCTCACTCCATAATCATCACTGAGCCTAAATATGTATTAGCAGGAATCAGACACTTCTAAAGTTTTCTCGCTGGAATCAGAAGCCAGCATAATATTCCTGGAGGCAATCTCCAATTGCTTAAGGGACCTTTATGGCCTCGTTTTGTTCCAAATCAAAGTGAGTGTTCAGGATTTAAGGAGCAGAATTGAGCAATCTGATAAACAAACAGCTGGAAATATGTAAGGAAGTGAAGGAAAATACAGGGAGTATCAAATGATTTTCTTAGATAGAGCATGTTCTAGAAGACATCTTCACAATTAAGGGAACTTTCAACAAAAACTCTTCTTTTGGCACTCGTACAGTTGGACCACCAAACAGAAGAAAAAAATCTAAGGTGCAACACCTCCCCCAATGCAGATCTTTACCCCCAAGGCTTCTCCCCATTATTTTATGCTTTGTGCTCCCGTTCCCACTCACCTTGCTTTGCTTTAGGAGGTACAGGCATATTAGTGAACTCATTCATTAAACGAACACTGAAACAGAAGGGAAGCAACAACTGGACATGAGCAGCAATTTAAGACTTAGAAGGACAAATAATAAAATCAGATCATTGTCATTCTGACTGCCAAAAGACAATAAAATCAAAGAATATCACCAGGAAATCTGGGTAAAGTTCAGACATAAAAATCAACCTGATCATTGCAGTGAAACTCAGGTGTTGGGCTGGTCCTTGCACCTCTCACAGTCCCTTTTTGTACATTAACCACTACATAAAACTGGTACTCCCAAGGCAACAGGAATTATCTTCCTTGACAAGGCAGGCAGTTGTAAATCACCAAGTTCATTACAAAAGTGTCACCCGAAAACACACAAAAAACTTCTGGATACATATGGACTTCTAACAAGAGTCATTGTTAGATATTTCTGAACGAGTTTAGTCAGATCCCAGAGTTTTTATTCCTTTTTCCCAAACTACTTACAAACTGTCTAGCATTGGTGTGGAGGTGCACGGCCTCTGCGATTTGGAATACATTGGAATGGACTTCATTAAATGATACATTGGAGGGCAAGCAACCAAGGCTTGCAGGGTCTAGGCAGTGGCATTAAGGAAATATGCAGAAAATGGCACCTGTGCATTAACCAAATACTCAATTATAAGCAAAATGATATTCAAAACAGAGCTGTATTTTTATTACGTAGATCAAGCCAAGAATTAAACTGGAAAAGAGGATGAAGCTTTATCATAACATTAACCAGCAATGTACAGAAGTTATACTAAAAAACCCCAGTATCTTGCAACATGCAGTGATTTCACCAACATTTTAATCATGGCAAAAACTTTAATTAATGGGTAAGGAAACATTTCATCCAGGAGCAGGAGAGGAAAAGAACCTTCATAGGAAAGACTTTTATAAAATTAACCATTTGAAAATTGGCAGGAGAGAACTTGGAACACTTTCCTGACAAGAATGGAAGAAACCAGCTGAAACTTAAAAGATGCTGAGTCACCCCTGCAACCAAAGCAAAACCCACTGTGATGTGAGACATTCTGCACTGTAAAGAGTTGGGAGCAACCTGGAAAACTCCAGAGTGTGCTGGAAGAGTAATACTCGAAAAACATCACAATCTGTGCTAGGTGGTGAGAGCAGTGAACAGAGGAAATACATCAAAAAACTGGAGGGAAAGGGAAATGACAAAATAAGGCGTCAATCTCAACAGCTGAAGAGTGAGATTAATTTGATCCCTACAGTGTGCAAAAACATAAATTCCCATGTAAAACTTAGATTGAAAAAATGGGAGCTAAGATGTAGAGTGTTCCTAACCAAACGAGTGCAGAACTGGTTATATAAGACAAAAGCTTTAGTTTAAAGCACAGTCACTGGTCTGGAAATGGTTTATTAGGGTCTGCCATGATCCGTCTTGAAATTGGTGTATAATATTTTTCACTAGCAGTACCAGCACTAGACGTATCCCAAGTGTCACTTGCATTCAGCCTTGCTGACATGGAAGATAATTTTTAAAATTATTAATATTTTTATTAATATCATAGTATAGCACTGAGGGAGGACACTTTCCCCCGGCTAAAAGTTATTTTTGCAGGGGAATACAACTCCAAATCACTAAGAGCAAGCTCATCTGCCATATGTAAGGTTGTAGAAGGATTAATTTAACTGCTGCTTTACACAGGTGATACGACAGTGACAACCTGCCCACCACAAACCCAAATGATCCACTTACACTGCAAAACAAAGGCCAAGAGTAAGAACAGTTACTCTGAGTGCAAAAGAGAAATAACCACTTAAATGGATGCAGAGAGTCATGGGGGAAGACTGCTAGGAATTAGAAGGCTTTCAGTCAGGAGAAGTTGCAGTTCTGAAATATTCTGACACAGGTAACAAACTGCAAACAGGATTGCAGGGGAACCCTGCACACCAGGTTCAATGATCCAAAATCCCCCTGGATTTCTGGCTGCTACACTTCAACATTTTAACCACAGGAGCAGGATCTGGGAAGACAAACACTTTTATAAAATACTTACCAGAACAATCCAGAAAAACTCTGACAGATATAATATACAAATATTAACTTAAGAGCATTAATTTTTTCCCAGGGAAGGATACAGCATTGATGTAGCACCAGTTTCCTTTGTTGATCAGCCCTCGGGGTTGCAAAGACACTGGTTTATGTATTAGTCTTACATTTTCCAGTATTTCTGCAGAATGAGAAACAGTAAATTGAGCATCAACAAAACTCTCGTGGCCATCAAGCAAGTATCTGCTGCAGCATTACACAGTAATTCAAATCAATGAACAAGATCCCCAGAAACTTCAGCAAATGATTTTCACTCCATTTAACCACTGCTCACATTCCAAATCAGACGTTATTTCTTCCACTGAAGACATCCCAGGATTCGGGTCAGGAGATGCTGGTACAGAACTGCTCACTGTCATTCCAAAACAAGACCTATTGATTTGGATGTTTGTTTTCCTAAATCCAGATATTTTATTTATATTGCTGCATAGATACACACATAGATAAAGCGCCATCAGCTGGAATCACTTGTCATCAGTTTTATGAAGCATTTCCCACGTTCCTGCTTTGAAGAGAGATGAAGCCAGTGCAGCAGTCTCAGTTTAGAAGTTTCACCATCCACTATCTTACAAGAAAATCATCTCAGTGCAAACACACAGACAGATGTGCTCTGCTCTTCAGAACAGGCTGTTTTATTTAAGACTTCCAAAACCTACGAGATAACAGCCTTACATAATGTAATTCCTACTCTTTCCTGCTTTCAAAACCTTCAGCAATGGCCCAGGTTTAAAACTTAGAAACCACTGCACATGAGTCTGTCCCAGTTGTGAAACCAAGAGCAACACAGGCAGCTTTTCCAGGAATCCTGACCTGTTATTTAGGTACCTAAACAAGAAGTGTTTAAAGAAAATACTGGAGCTCATATGCTTTAAACTTGCAAAATAAGGACAAGATGTATATAAGACAAAATACAAATGGCAAGTAAATATAGCAATTGTATACTGATGGGGTTATTTATTTTTGTAATAAATGGGAGGGGCTCTAAAGCCCTTATATGCTATAAGCTGGAAGAGTTTGAGCTCTTCACTAAAGGACTAGACACATAAAATAACATGACATGGGTACAAAAACAGAGGTACAAAGCTGTAACTAAGCAGAGGAGGTGGCAGAACTGCAAACAAAATCCACATCCTTCTACTTCCAAGCTATCTCCCTATCTGTAAGATCATATTTCCTGCAGATAACACCAGTTCTAACCAAATAAAAGTGACAAAAAAATAGAGAATTTTAAATTCAGTTGTCTATTACATCAAGAACATGCCACCTGAAAGAGCAGACAGCAAAGAAATGTAAAATGGAAGATGTAACAGATGCAGAAGAAGATTCTTTTCTATGAGGGCTAAAATATGTTATTAAATTACTGCTAAAGTACTTCAGAATGTATAGTTAGAGCAGCAACATTTGAACTGTTCACACATACAATATTAACTCATCACTGTTGAAAATAAGGATAAAAGTAACCAGAAAAGTTTCTATTTTTCGTGTCTATCAATAACTTTCTACATTAACTCTTTTCTTTCCCATTTTTTTCATCATGCTAAACAAAGATATTATTAGGACCTTTAGCATCCTCTTGTGGTCACGAAGCTGCTTTGTGAACAGGCTCCAGTGCAATTCCTGGGAGTTTTGCTTCTTTTAACAAAGGCTTGGGCTTGTGTACAGCAATTTCATTCAGTAGCACATTTCCAGCTTACATCTAACATTTACATGGTAACGAAAAGAATTTTTACAAGAGTAGCAGAAGAAAAATACACTTACAACTGTGAGAAAATCTTAAAATTTCAAAACCTGTGGGAAAGTTCATGTCATTACCCAGAAAACTCATTTCTATTAGAGGGTGCTGACTTGTGAAATGAGGCAATATTTAGATACTTCTGTTGGTAAACAGAAAGCATTTTGCTAAATTTCATTCACTGGGTTTTGTTATTACAAATATCTCTCAATTTTTATTTAAAAAAGGTGATTTCCTAATCAAAGCAAGTCCAAAGTTTAATGAAAGAGAAGCCCCGTGGATACGGTGTCCATGCTGAGGAGATAAGGGTGGTTACAAGTTAGGAACTGAACACTTGGCTTAAGGCCCTGATTTACAGAATATTGTGTCTGTCACTCTGATCTTTCCTCTAATCTGGACAGTCATTAAAAAATCCCAGGACAACACTGCTGGATGACCCTAAACAAAAAGATTTCTGTAAGAAAGCAGTTTGAAAAAATCTTCTACTATGTAACACTGAAACACCTTCCTTACAATCTGAACTAATTTCTTTTTATCACTAGTCTTGGGCAGAACTGTGAATTGCCATCTTCTTTATGAATTTGTTTCGTATATTTGGATTTACATCCATGGTCACTCCAATAATATCATCTGAGACAAATTAAATCCAAATTTTCCATATTTGCCCACATGGTTTTTAAATCTTACTTCCATTTTTGCTGCTGCACTATGAAATTTTCCTTCAGAAGGAATGCCCAAAGACTGCCATTGCATCAAGTCCTCAACAGCAGAATTAGTTATCTTCCATGTTTTCCATGTAAATTGGTATTAACACACACTGTGGAAAATAAACTTTGCCTTCTTCAGCAGTACTAAGACAGCCATCAACTCCGTAGAACTTCCAGATCCTTTTCTCTAATACTTCTACAATTAGTTCTTCACATTGTACTTGCATTTGGTTTCTGTTCTGCTGTATCCTTCCTTACTTGCATTTTTCGATTCCCTTCCTTCTAATTTAAAATCATTCCGGATTTAGTCAGATCTTAAATGTTTCTGTTCTTCAATTCATCTGAAATCCTGCCTGCTGTAAACAGATTTTATGGGCACTGTTACCTCCATCATCCACAGTGAAAACACTGCAAGAGAACATGATTCAGAAAATTGTTTTAGATTCTCTCACTGCAGTTTTTCCTAAGATTACCAAGAACAGCTAAAAGACTACTCAGAGAATTGACAGTTTTCCAATCACTTATTTCCTTAGCTTATTTACAACATTATATAAGGCATTATTAATTATCAGGTTATAATCATAGGGGACCAACTGTGAAACGTAGCAAGTAAAGCCTTGAAGAGTCTTATTTTTTACCATTACTATTTATAATCTTACTAGCCCTTAGATATTCATTATTAAATGTTTGTCCTAGCATCTAAATTAGGCTGTGGTGCATAATTACTACAGTTGTCCCTTTCTAAACACACAAGTGCAGCACCTGCACAGCTGATACATCTTGGACACTTGCTAAAATTAACTCTTCAGTATTTCTCATCAAGATTAATATGAAATTTGTCTGTTCTATTTATTTTCTAGTCCTGATCACCTCCTTATCTCGTGTAGCTTCTGTCTAAATTTGAGGTCAAAGAAACCCCAGATGTCTGCAGGTTGAATCAAGCAGCATTACATTATCTTCAAGGTGCCTGTGAATCGTTAACCTCCCTTGTAATAACTGCTGAAATTAAGGCACAAACCAACAATTTGTCCCTGGAAAAGCAACTTCTCCTCTTGTGTGCCAAGCACCTGTTCCAAATAAAAACTGTACCGAAGGACCTCGGCACTCCAACACTGGGTTGTCTGTTAATTTGATTTGTTAATTTTGCCTGTTAACTCAAGATACTTCAGGTGTAGAGTTTACCTGTGTCCAGCACCCAGTGGCACTTGGGGTCAAAAATTCACTCCCATTGGCATGAGCTGAAGCTGCTGAATTCCCAGCAAATCCAAGAGGACGATCTCAACTCAGGCACAGGGAAAACAAGGCACCCACCAGCAGCTCTCTCTGACAAACACACAGACCTCTATGTACCCTCACACAGTGATGCTCACCGAGGCAGGAGATTTGGAATTAAGTATGTACAAAACAGAGCAAATAATCTGTCTGGAAATCATGAACTGGAACTCCTGTAACACATTTTTGAGTGTGGGTGTATGAACAAAGCACTGAGATACCTGTTTTCCAAACAGGACAGAAGACACTCGAGTACATGAAAATAAAGAAAACCACCTTTTTGCACAGAGCAAAGCACTGATTACACGGCATTCAGACCTTCAAGTGAACATCTTACACTGAAAGCAGCAGCATCTGAATTACAGGAATTGCAGCAATAGCTCCTACCTAAATCAGCTACAATGAGCAGATGAATTCCTTTTATCTATACTCAGATTATTCCTCTGCCCAAACAGCAAGTTAATAGTGAAGAAAATGAAATAGTGAAGTGCAGAAGAAAACTGGATAAAAGTTACATTTGTGTTTTACTACATTGAAGACAAAATAAAAAGCTCTGCTCCCACCTGGTGGCAAAAATTAGTACAGAAACAGTGGAAGTCTAGAAAGTTAACTTAGAGCTGGAACAACTTGGACAAGATAAAAAACCTTTTCCATTTATGGCAAGCAATCCTAGCCTTATGACTGTCACAAAATAGTTTTAAGTTAAAAATCATTACCAAATGATAGCTTGAGATTTTAAGACAACATTCTCCATATGGGTTCATACAGACTGTAATCACCTGCTTTTATATATATATATGTGTGTATATATATATATATAGTTTTAATACAGTGTTTGTGACACCTAAGTGGAAAATACACTGAAATATAAATTATTCTGACAGCTTTTCTCTCAACAGACAATTCTGAGTAATGAAACCATTCCCGAGGAAGGAGGGGAGAAGAGGCAGCACACAATTCTGGGCACTCTGAACATCATCTCCAGGTCTCTGTTAAGAGTGGAAATCTGACGTGAAGCTGTCACATTCAAAACAGCACTGTACTTGTAAATGAGCTTGTAGCATGAACAGCAGGATTCTGCACAAGCCTTCTCACACATGGACCACTTCACAGATTTAAAATAATTACTTTGCTTCAAACACTCAGGAGTCAGTGACACAAAATGCACCCAACTGGGAGAACTTAACAGTTTCTGGCTGAATCTGTACAACCAACCTCTTGCACTTTCTAGCATTTCCCATTAGGACAAACATGACAGGACCAAGAGTCAAAGCCTTTGTATCACTCACTCCCTGTCCTGATGTCCCCTCTGGACAGTCCCTTAGGGTAATTCTTCAACTAGGAATAGCTAGCATTGGTTATGGATAAAGCTATATTGTTTGTAATGGTTAAAGATAATGGTAAAATTGGAAGGACAGACCTCTCAAACAGCATCTTAGTAAATATGGCATTTCCTGAATAGAAATTTCTGAAGTGAGACCTATGTAGACATTACACTTCAGCTGCTGTTTAGTACCCAGGATTTTCAGCTACTTTGATATAAAAATAGTACTCTTCCTGTAATAGAATACACCACAAAATTGTAAATACTGGATAATATAACACACCATTTTCAGAATAAACCTTTCCAACATATTCTCCTTTTTACAACAGCACACAGCTGAACACAACCAGCCTATTTCAAACCACAGATCACTTGCACAGACTGTTTGACAAGTTGTTTGACAAGCAGCAATAGTTTCACCGTATCTGGGATAATGACATGGCAATGCCTGGTTGGAATGTTTACTCAGGGGGATACAAATTGGCTTATTCAAATGACATCCTTCATGCAGTGTTTGAACAGTCGGCTCATTACCAGAGGAATGTTCTCTATCAATATTGCACACTCCTGTTTACAAGCAGAGTTAATACCCTTCCAGTGTAACATCCACTCGTGTGTATTAACTATACCTGCAATCTTTATGGCTACAGGATCCTCTGAAACTGGAACAGGTCCCTCTTTGACTTCAACCTGTTTTTCAGGGACCAGAGGAGATGTGGCAGGAGGGGTATACTTAGTCTCAACATAGACCACAGATGTGGAAGCAGAGGGCTTGGAATTGTGAAAAAGACTAGCCCACGATTTTGCAGGCTGATTAACAGGGACTGATCCTGCAAGTGGGACCGTTGCCTCAGTAGTAGGTGAAGCTTCCTCAGGCTTAGCTTGGTCTGAGTCAGTGCTTTCCACAGTGTGCAATTCTACCCCATTGGCAGCTGTGTCCTCACCAGAGGATTCAAGTGTTTGTCCATTAGTAACGCCAAGAGTTTCAGTAGTATCAGTACCAGCATAAGACTGTACAACAGCTGTCCTTAGGGGGCTATCTCTGACGGCCTCTGAGGGGAGGCAAAACTGTTCAGAATTAGGAAGGCGGCATACCTCGGGCTGCCCGGCAGTCCTGCCGGGGGCTGCGGCGCCGGGGCCGGGCTCGGCACACGCAGCTCCGGCCAGGAAGTCCACAGAGCTGGCGGGGCTGCTGCAAGTCCTCGGCGTGGCCAGGGAGGGGAGGTCTCCTGCCAGCTCCGTGTCCTCCGTGCTCAGGCTGTTGAGTCCGGCGGCCGTGGCGTGGCCATTCACCAGCGCCTCCGGGGCAGCCACGCCGTCAGGGACATCTTCCAAGTAACTGTAGTATCCAGGGGGTCTTTTTTTCTTCTTTTTCCGCTCCCTCTGCCCAAGGCCTCCAGCCAAGCCATCGTTTTCAGCGTTGGAGCCGCTGTCCAGAGCCAGGGTGGGGTCACTGAACTGGCAGTCAATGGAGTTGTAGTTTGTGTCGCTGAGAGCATCATCTGGGGTTTTCTGAGCAGGTGCACAGCTGAGAATGAATTCTGGAGCCTGAGGATTCAGAGTACTTGAAATACTGTAGTCGGTGTTATTTAGGACAGATGACTGAGTCTCAATAACTTCATTAACACCAAATTCAATTCTCTGATACTCTTCCCCTGGACAAGAGAAAGCAAATCTGTTAAGAGAATCACACTGAATCAAAAAGCTACAAAAACAAGGAAAAAAACCTCCCTATTTTCCTGCAACTCCAAAAACAAACTACATTTCCCCAAACAAAAGTAATTCTCCTTCTCAATCATGAAGGCGTCCATAAGATCATTTTCTTAAAGATTCAGGTTTTCTTAACCAGAGTTATGTAATTTCCAAATCACTGCACAGCTCCTGCACATAACCCCTATTAAAATCACCTCTTAAGAAAAACTATTGAAGTCCAATGACTATAGGAACAATCTGCAATAAATTAATTACTGGATAATTGCGTATAAAATATTGTGTAATACTTAACTCCATGCTTTTTCTCAAGCCTGTCTGTTCAACTGACAATTACAAAGTCTAAGTCTTTGCCTTTTTAACTTTTCCCCATGTGTGGTTTGGTTTTTGAGGGGCTGGGTTTGGTTTTCCTGGTGATTTATCATAATCAAAGATTTATCACAACCCTTAATAATGGAAAAATATTTTCATTAATTGCCTGAAACACTGCAATTAAAGCTTTTGTGAAACACTGCAATTAAAGCTTTTGAACCTCGAGGCTCATTGATAACTTCTTTAATTTTATCTCAACTGGATTTATTACTACGTAAGAGTAATATATGAGTCCAGGATTTTATGACACGAAATACAACAGACACTCCTTAACATAAATCAGCATTCAATTTGTACATAGGAGTTGTATTGAAAAATTATGAGCAGGTTTTTTTGTTTTACTGATTTATTTATTTGCCTTGGAACTAAAGAAACACTAAGAAATATTTTCACTATCACAAAATATTTTCAGTCACCAAATTCTGCAATTTCATGGAATTTATTGTTAAAATGTATGTGTGCTGACTGGTAACACTGAATACTTCAGCTACAACTATTTCTGTAACTATCAAGTAAAGATATAAAATTAATGAAACAGTTTTAGGAATTTTGAAGGTAAGCTGACATTTTAAAGCTCTGTAGGTCTTTATGATACGTATGTTACTGTTTCAAAGACATTACATATTAGTATTTTGTGTTTCCTCAACGATGGGGGCTGAAACACACATTTCCAATTTTTAAGACTTACTACAGAACCAAACAACACTAAATATTAATTCCAAAGGAATATAAGTGGATACAGCACTAAACTTTTAAGACTTTGTGCAACTTACATTATGCATGACATGTCAACAAATGCATCTTTTCAAGTACACCACAGACACACCAAAATGAGGTGGATTTTTTTTAAACACAACAAAAAGCAACCAGCAGTTCCCAGAAAAGAAGCTATTCATTCACACACCTAAGGAAATAATCCTACAGGACAACAATCTAGTGGAGGATATTTTGATATATGACTGTCAATATAACAGTTGTGCAACTCTCTGGATACTTTCTAGAAAAGTCTGCTAACAAATATTTTAGCTTTAAAAAAATGTGACAGGACCAAGAATCCGTATTTTTTAATATCAAATGAAGACTAACATTCAACGTGTGTTGAGGTCTGACTTATCCATGCAATACCAACATACTATGATTTAATAAACAAATTATAAAGATGTTAATTGCTTTTCTGCTTTGATCTATTAACCTGACTAAATGAGAAGCAAACATGTCACATACCAACTTCAATCTTGTTGCCAGTCAGACTAAAGGAGACTTTTTTAAAATAAAAAAGGGTAAAAATTCCACACACATCTGGATTCTCCAAATCATCTTAAGAAGAGAGTGAATTTCAAGTTTCTAATTTTTTTTCCCTCTCCCTGTGAGAAAGCATTTTTAACACCCTGTCTATCTGTCATTCACCAACCACTTCTGCAATCACTGATGAGCCATCACCACTGAGAAGAGAGGGCTGAAGTTTCTCTTTTAAAAAATCAGCAGCCTGGAGTCAGGGAGGGGGGAAGCTGTGCCTGATCTGCACTGGAGAGGGAAGGGCTGGGAGAGCTCAGGCAGCACCTCCTGTTCCAGGGGCTGTCAGTGCCACAGAGCCTCAGCTGGCTGTGCACACACAGCTCCAAACCAGCCACAGCTTTCTCTGCTTGCAAATGCAAAGTTTTGGGGGATTTAAGGGATGTAATACCACAACAAAACCATTCCTCATTAGTTCATCTGTTTATGGAGTGACTCCTTAGCTCAAGCACGAACCAAGAGCTGGTTCTTTCTACCCTTTGTTACAATAGCACAAAGGCACAGGCAACAACTGGTAACAGATATTCCTCCAGCCTTGATACAAATGAATTATTGGGCACATTTCAAGTCCTACCACTTCAAATAATCCAGGACTACTTCTTTTCCAAAATCCATGTTAAAAAATGTAATCATTGCTTCAAAACAAAGAATGTGGTTTCCCTTCACAGGCGAGTCAAGTCTATCACAGCCCAAAGAACAAGCTGTCACCTCTGTATCCCTGTCCTGCTCCTCTCTCCCCAGCAAGCTCCCAGCACTTGTGTGTCCCAAAGCTAACCTAGCAAAAAACATCATCTAAGGGAGCATTTTTTCTAGTTTTGGTGAATTTATCAGTTTATTGTACACTGAACAACCACAAGAGCCCACTCAGGGCTAGTGGGGAGCAGAAAACAGAAAAAATCCCTCACAGTTATGGCACAATGAACATCGTAGGCTGAAACCTTGCCAAGAGCATAACTGATGTTGTAGCATTTAACACACAAATTAGGAGCTGAGCAATTAATCTTTGCACCTTACAGCAGGATTAGAATAATAAATACCAGTAGCTACTGTATAGTTAATCTATGGAATGACTGGCAGAAGCTCATTTGCTGTAAGATTGTCAAGTTCATTTGAGAAAAATAAGAGGTAATTTTTTTCCCTTATTTGTTTTGACTTTCCGCTTTGCTTCAGGGCATCTTTGTTTCAATCTAGTTCACAGCTCTGTTTCTGAATGGACTGAAACAGATCGCTCTGCCATGAACAACATGGCACACATATTGAAACAAGCACCGACAGATGCTCCAAGGACAGTCTATGTACAACCCCAAAATCTGTGAATGCACAGTACTAATTAGTGCCAACAGAGTTCTGCATATTAGAGCTTAAGCCATGATTTGATTACTCCTAGTAGGTATTAAGAGATACTCTAATTCTGTAATAAACACTGAAAATAAGTACGGAAAAAAATGAAGACGATGGGGAATGGTAACATGGTAAGTGTGTGCCATCATTTATAAATATAAATATTCTGCATAACCAAGCATTCCAGTTTAGTTTGCACAGCTTCCTATGCAGCCATCACAGTGATAACGTGCATGCACAGTACAGTGCAAGCTTGTTAAAGACATTTTTCAAGCAAAACCTAATTTGCTGTCATTACCTAATCTCAGGGCTGGGAGGGGTTCTCTCAAGGTCTAGGAATGATCTGAAAGACATTTGTACAAACCATCTTTCTGTATGGCTTGTGAACATTAAAATCTCAGTCTGAAAGAACAAAACTTAAATCCAGTTAGACAAAGCAATATATGACTGGATGCCCCTGTCACCAACAGACAATTCACACCATATGGGCTTTTTAAAGACCCTTTCTAACTCCTACTTAAAACAACTCAGGATCCTAAAACTGGTCTAGTACTAAATAAAACTCCTGAATTGTCAGAAGTGCTGCTGATCTGCTTTCAAATGGGACCTGTGGTCCTTCTTTCTGACTGCCTACCTTTAAACGCAAGGCAGAATCTCCAAGCACAATGATGAGGTGTTCTTAAACATTAATGTGTAGTTTGGTCCTCTTCTGAGTACTTTTGAGAAATGTTCAGATACTTGCATGATTTTCTAAGGAGATCTGGAGTCATTTTCATTTACATCTGGGTAAGTCTCAGCTTCCTTGCTCTCCTCTGCTTCAAGGAGGAAACCAAAAACTAATTTACCTGCTGCTTAAAATACTGTGACAGTTTGGTTTAAACTGTACAGAGTGAGGATCCCAGGGCAGCTCCTACCTACCTGTCCATTTCCCATAACTCTGAAGTAAGGTCAGGCTGCAAGAGGTAGGGGTTGAGGCAGAGGAGACCTGTGAGTGCTACAGCTTTAAAAGGGGAACTCTGTAATGTATTTTTACATCAAGTCACACTTTCATCAAGAGATAAAAAAACCCAAACCAGGATTCTCCAGAAAAACAGCCAAGCCAGGCAGAAAAAGGAGTCAAAGGGAGCACAGAACAGAGCACTGCTTGCAGAGCAGTCTTGCTGTAACTGTTAGAAAATACTCATGCTGTGGCTCTTCAGCCCCACTCACTTTCACAGCTACATCCTACAGTGTTTCCACAGGACTCCAAGACTGTAGCACAGTCAAGGAGGAGTAAGATGTCCACTGTAATTAGCTGAAGTTCAATGCAGGATTTTCAAAACCTCTCACAGATATCATTCAGTAAAGGAGTTTAAAAAACCAACCTGCCTAATATATCCCTGTGGTGAGCAAGTTCTAACAATTATATTTAAAGAGAGGTTACAGTAAATCTCAAGAAAGTGTCACAACCTTGAAGTTAAAAAAAAAATCTTGATTTCTTACCATCATGAAACTTACCTGTGGATTTAATACCACATGAAACTGTTTCATTGTATGGGGGGAGCTGTACAAAAAAGAAATGAAACTTATTTAAAGGCAAAGCAAATCTATGAACATTTGATATCAGTTTCATTTGAAACATCCGAATCATTTAAAAATAACATTGTAATTGAGATTTGATTTTTGGAGAGGATGCCTTGAACTCATGCTTCTATATTTATCAAATCCCACACTGCAGCTTCAGGTGTCCTTCCAGATTACCACAAGTACCGAAAGATAAAGATTATCTTGGTTACACACTACAGGCTCACCAACCTCTCAAGCAATTAACCTCCCAGCATCAGGATCTTTCTTCATCAACTCATCCCAATTTTAGGATGAGGAACATATCCTCTTTATAGACAAAAACTGAGGACAGACCAAATTGTGAAAGGATGAAAAAACTTTTGCATAGCCAGCAATCACACCTAAACCTTTTGACTCTCAACCTGCTCCAGTGTGGCCCTTGAAACATTTCAGCTAAGGTGGATTCTTGAACACATGGATCAGCCTAAGCATAATGTACCCACAGCACAGAGTTTGTACATACATCTCGTCCAAACAGTGGCATCACTTTATGGACTCAGGGGTTGACAAAATCCTTGCTATGGTGTAACCACAGGTGGGCAATTTCTAACCCCCCTCACCTGCCCCTAAACCTCCTCAGCAGCTGAAAGCTTCTCCTGTGCCTGCAGGAACCGGCAGCCATTGCCACACTGCATTCCAGCAGCTCCCTGGAGAACGTGGAACTGGTTCTGCAGTGGGAGACACAACACTGAGGGGATAGTGCAGCTTTACAGAGCTATTCTAAATAGTAACTCAATGGTGTAACAAATAAAGGATTTCTTTATTGAAGTTTTCAGTTCTCTAAAGCTACAGATACTTATACACTGCCTTCTTAATGCACTGCAGACACCAGTGCATCAGAAGCAGCAAGAAAAATATGCCTGAAATTCCACTGCAAAAGTACATAAAAAGAACACCTGCTGTAAATCCATGAGGTTTATGAACCTCAATACATCTTAATGTATCATCTTTTCAAGTCAAAAATGAGAATCAGTGGGTCAAGCTCCAGAACCCACTATCCATATTAATTTTGAACACAGGTTCAATCTAATTTTAGAGCTAAAAAAATTACTCTAAATATCTGTAACAAACAGTTTATGATAAACCTTACAATTTTTGGTTTTATCCTAATCAAAGACCTTCAGAAAATAGAAAGATTTTTTTAAAGTAGTCAGCCTCTTGGTCCCCTACATATCTGATTAATCAAAAGCACCTTTGCACAGCTGACTTGTTCCATACAACTGGGTCATGTGAACCATCTCAGCCAACAGGTATGTGACAGAACATGTGTCACAAATGTCACATGTAAAAGGGACATTTTAGACAATCTTTAGCTTTAACAACTCCCTTGGGTCTGTGGTTAAGGGACCTCAGAGGGACACCAGCACATGGCGGGACTGTCCCCAGCATGATGTATGTCAAACACCACTGCAGCATATCATCTCTGTCTCGTCCTTCTTGAATTTCACCCTGCCTTTTTCAGACCAATTTTTTACACCAATTAGTGCAAAACTAATAAGCATCATTTTTATTTCACCATCCAGGTAATTAAAACGTTGAACTGAACCAGATCAAGGACAAACTTGAGGAACATTGTTTAACAGCTCTTTATTTTGACAGCCAACCAGTAAGTGGTACACTGAGACAGAAAATGAAGTCACACTGGTTCAGATGCTGTAGGTTCATACTTAAGAGAACAGTTTTGCAGAAGTCAAGATATGACATTTTCATCTTTCCCACGTTGAGTGTTGGAACAGCTGATGGGAGGCACTTCATGGGATGAAAATGCTCCCCTGCATTTATGGTGGGAAAACAGCAAGAACATCACAGCTAACAAGTATTACCTAAAGATCTCTTCTGCTTCCCACAGGCCAGAGACACAGCTCTCCCCCCCAAAAGAGCAGAAATGCTCTTTTTCCTTACTGAACTTCCCTCACTCCCTACCCCACCCCATTCCCTTCGCGCCCTTTCATTGTTCAGCAGTTTATTACACTAATTATCCTTGGAAAATTAAGCTGCAGGAAGCTAAGTCACATTAACAATGGTTTGTAAACTGTGACAAAAGGATTTCCCCATCTACAGCTCGAGTGTTCATTTCCTTTATGTTGAGAGGGCAGGATGGAAGCATGACTGAAATGTTTGAATGGAAATGTCTGGAGGAAATACAAGGAAATTGACCCAGAGGAAAATTATTTTTCAAGTCTGGAGATTAGGACAATGGGATAAAACTCTTCCCTACAAAGGAGAATGGTTTCATCATTCTCCACCAAGAACTACAGAGAATAAGAGCCTACAATACTATGTGAGTGGGTAATGAAGACGAACACACAAAGACAACTGTTTCCACTCTGTGGTTCTCTCTGTCACTCTGATTAGTTCACTATTGATACACTTCTCAGACCTCACATACAGCCTTCCTTGTGAGCACAGCTCCGAGGGTTAGCAGTGCTTCACCTGGCCAAAAATATTAAGAATCCCTTCAAAAGGCTCCTAAGACTCAAAAGCCCACTTTACAACCAAGAACTCTGCTGGGCAAGTTCTCACTGTCTATCCCTCAGAAAAAACTCCACCAAAGCTGAGGTACAGGGCTGGAAAACTCATTGTCAACATCTTATCACTACTGTCAGCTACTCCAGCTCTGAAAGATGACAATCAGAAGGTGGAATCATTAATTTATATCTAAAAATTGACTTAATATCCACATACATGGAAGGAAGACTACTGAATAATATCTTCAGTTTGCAAATTAGCAAGCCAAGTGAATAATAAAGAAGTATGTGTATTGTTGTATTTCAAATTCACACAAGAGATGGAGCTTTCAAATGTTATTTCTAAAACAAGTTTAAAGTAGATCTTACCTCAACAGAGCATCGTGGAGTCACAAAGAACTGATTAAATTCATCAGGGCTGAACTCCCCAAAAATATACTAAAAATAAAAGAGAAGGATCTTTGTTAAAGAGCTATTTATATTCAATACAATTAATAAATGCATATTAAAATCCATTAAGATACTAGAATTTTAAAAGACCCATATGCTAGGAGTCAGAAACTCTACCTGTCTGCATGCCAACTCCCATCTTGGTTCCTCCCTACATCTTCAGCAAAGAACTTTAAGCTCTGAAACTGTATACAAAGCATGCTCCTTCAAATTCCCACTGGAGCTGATCACAAACTGCTCCTCATCCTGTGACCAGTTTAAAATCATCATGCAGGGTGAGGAGTTGCACCAGTTCATACAAGCTCCAGGCAAAGGCTGCTTTGCCTTCTAAAGACACCCCTCACAACACAAAAAAACCCCAAGAATTACTTCTCCAGAGTTCTGCTAAACTGATGAGTTACTGTACCTGAGAGCTCAAGCACAGAACTGAAACTGCTTGGAAACTCTAAATATCACCAATTTTGTTATTCCAGAAACTCTCCGTAACAAACCTAAGATAAAACATCTTTCCCCAACATTATCTTCCTGCAGCTTTTCATATATTTTGCATCTAGACACTCTCTGAAAAGAAGTATCTAACAAGACCACAGAGAAAATTACACTAAAATGAGAGTTTATATTCAATTTACAGAAAACAAAAGATTCCCAATAAAAAGGCCTGACCTGTTGGCATTTCACAGCACCCAGAAGTTTCTACAAAATTCCACCTCCAGCTGTAATTGACTGAACAGCACCCAAACGTTCAGGACAGAGGTATCAGGACAAAAAGAAGTTGAACAAGGAGCTGAATAAACTGACAAAACAGACAAAGTGGACTGAAAAACAGCACTCTTGGCATGTGGAAGGATACTGACTTTAGGAGTCACTAGTCAGAAATGCTGTGGATGAAAGCAGGTCAGTCCAGCCCAGAACACCACAGCCCCCACTGCCATTTATATTTATCTCCATGTTCTCCCAGGGTCATTCTGGACAATTCTTTGCTCTCCTCCACCCTCCCACCAGAAAAGCTTTTTCAGCAGAGTCAAGTCTTGCTCGTGGTAAATCCTCAGCTTGGCTGTATCGAGACACAACAAACCAGAATGGGAGTTGAGCCAGAGAAAAGAATTCCTAAAATCTGGGAAATCATCTCCTCTGAAGCGCAGGCTGCCGCCACACACTGCACACACAATAACCCAATCACGGGACTTTTTTCAGGGTTTAGGTGGTTTATTCCAATGGAACTTGCTGTTTACACGACTCACAGCCACCTACATTCAGAAATCTCAAAGCTTAACTGAAAGCCAAATTCCACAGCAATTACAAACCATGGTTTTCTTACACAAAAAGTGATTTATACACACATCACTTTTACGTGTGGCAGAGTGTGCCCACTTTAATGGCCTTCAGGGTTTTTAAAAACACAGTAGTGTAATCTGGTTTAGACTACAAACAACTCTAACAGTCAAAACAAACTGGAACATCTGTGATTCACAGGGTGAAGAACAGTCAAACATTGAATGCTTCAAAAACTCTTCCCACAGCCAACTGCTGCCCACCAAGGGAGAATCCAACACCCAAAACCCAGCAGATCCCTAAATTGTACCCGAGTGGCTTCACAGTTCTTGGCACAGGACTCAGGCTTGGTTTATGCTCTCAATATAACCAAGGCATTTTCATTCAGCAGCATATGAACTAGAATTCATCATATTCCAAAAACAAACCTAAGAGAATCACTTGCTGACTCATCACTAAATTACGTTTTAAGAGGTATTTTTGATGCAGTCATGCAACAAAACAAAACAATCTCAAGCGTAGTCTACTAAAAGTTATATAAATCCAACCCTAATTCCTCCATGCAATAATATAATACAGTCATTTAACAACATTTTTAAGCAAAGTATCACAGGCCTGGTACTTCTTTCTGAGCTTCTTTTTAAATGAGGAAACACAAGACAAAAAAACTGAACAAAGTGATCATTAATACTACTTTAATAACCTGTTTCAATGGTGTATTTATATAGAGAAAATTGTGTCTTTGCAACTCTTCCTTCATAATTTAAAACAGGACTTTAAATATTTACCAACATCAGTCAGACTAAAGCTCAAAACACCCATCCCATATGGGCTTGAAATAAACTGAATTTGATCTGATTTATTTGTTTTTATTTACCAATAACTCGCACCTGCATTAAGTCACCAATTAAAAGATCCCCGTACAATAACTGAGAAAAATACTGTTTCAAAACAAACTTAAGGCCATAGGACTGATGACATTAAACCTGCCCATTTAACCAACCTCCTCTGCCTCCAGTCAGCCTCATCTCTCCAGAAATAATTTCTGCAAGCTGGACAGAATTTTCTACCCTTTTCGAGACACAACTACGCACTCAAGTGAAAAAGAACCGTGATATCACATCCCTTGGCAAGTATAACAAGCCCTACCAAAAAAAGAAAGGATTCAGAGCGGGGGAAAACCAATGTTTTTTAAGTAATTTGAAAGACACTGTAACTCCCTGCCTGCTGTCCATGCACCCATCCCAAGGAATCAGTGTACCTGGCACTCTACAAGTTACCTGTGTAAGAAAATACTTGTCTTAGCTCTAAAACAGCACCAGCATTACTGCAGTACTTACCCTGCACCATTAATTCAAATTTAGAAGGTTTTTCTGCACCTGAAATGCCCAAGTAATAAGAAATTTTAAGCAAGAGAAGACTAAGATTTTATAAAAAGTAGCACAGCCTTACAAGAATAACCTCATTATCAGCATGAGCTTTTGAGGTCCTAGCTTGCACCCTCAAAATTACTCCACCTAACCTCAAAATTCCCAAAGTTGCCTTTTTTTCCAAACTGACAAATAAAATCTAATACCTGGAACATCAAACTTTTAATTAAATTACTTACACAACTTACCAAGCTACTCACGATCAGCATTAATTTCTCCCCCACTCTATAAATAACATTTTAACACATGGCAGAGATACATCAGCATATGTCAAAGCTTGGCCAAACCCGTTTCAGACGATTTCAATTCCAATTTTAGTATTTTCAAGTGTGCAAAAAACACACACCCATTACAACTACATCAAACTGATGCCTTTAATGCCCAACTAACTTGCCCCATGCTGTCTCAATCTCTGATCCTGTACGTCACACTACTTCAAGGTCCCAATCAGGGACAACAGACGGACTTCACAAGCTCCAAGGAGAAGTGGGAGTCAGACACAGAAAGCTCAGGGTCAGTCCTGGAGCAGGTGAGAGATTGTGCTGTGCCCGAGATAAGCTGCTTGTCCTGCACCGTCACTGCTGTGCCAAGGCAGCAGCAGCCTTTCACCTGCACCAACAACTGCACAGCTCCCTGAGTGAAGGCTGGGCACTGCACATGAGCACAGAGCTCAGCTGGCCCAGGCAGCAACAGCCAGGCCTATTCCTATCAGTAACACAGAAACTCAGGGGATCTGGCAACTTACAAATCCAAAATATTAAAAAACATTATCCATGGAAAACTGAAGTTTAATTAATAGCTCTCTACAAACTTCTTGTTAAGACAAAACAAACAAACAAAAAAACAACAAAACAAAACAACAAAAATCAAGCCTTCTCCAACACTGTTTAACAGTCAATTGCTGATTTCAAAAATTGACTTTGATTTATAGCTTCAGACAACTCAGCTGCTTGAAAAGCATGTTAAACAGTAGTCAATGGTGTCAGTGCTCACTCACAGGAGAGCAGGAATAAAGCTTAGGAGATTCAGTCTCACACCAAGACTGAATTCGGAAGAAAATCTAAAGACAACATTGGGAGAAAGTTTTGAAAATTTCTGAATGTAACAATACCTCCACACTTACTTTTAAAGATACCTAATCCCTAAGAGGCTTAATTCAGTCCCATCTGCCCTCCCCCTCCTTCTCAAACCCTCTCCACAACCTATGTAAGAGCTGTCTGTCCTGGCTCCTGCGAAGGAATCCTCTGGCGTTTTTGGGAGCACGTATTTCACGCTGCACTCCTCCCTGGATGATTTAACTCTGCAGAGCCATCACTGACCCTGCACTGAGCGTGCTCAAGGGTCCCTCAGGACACCTCAGCCTGGGGAGCTTGATTTCTGTCACAAACTAAGAGTATCAGAACAGTATCAAACAAATCCCAATGACCTTCCACTTGCAACTGTATAAAAAACCAGATGGAAAATAACCTCCTCTGGGGGGAAGCAGGGGTGTGTGGAAAGAATGAGGCTTTGTGGAACTCTTGGAAAGGGGGGATACACAGGGCAGCTCTACCTCTGCTACCTTTCCACTTCCTCGTCAGTGCTACCAAACTTCTCTTTTGGAATGGAAAAACACCACTAAACCCAAAACATACTGAGGGATCTATTCCATTCTGCAATTCTCAACTGTAACCCAAATTGACCATTTGCCAGAGATGTACAATGTTAACAAACACACTAAAATTACCATGATTTAACTAATGTGAGTAGACATACACCAACATAATAAAATGCTTTGCTTACACTGCACAATCAAGAATTTATGTGTTTTCCATCCGGTATCTTCCATATTGAGGTTTCATAATCAATCACTTAAAAGAGACAATTATTCACAAGGGCTGCTTTCCACCCTGGTTTTTAAAAGACTGGTTTCAACAAACAAAAGTTCTGAACTTCTGGAAGTTTTCAAATGTGAATCTCTTCTTGCAGATGTCACATGTATGAGAACAAGGATAAAAATAAAACTAACAATGCTTGAAAAAACTTTAAAAATGAGATAGTTTTAGAGAGGACATACCTAAAATCTTTACCTTCGAATACTAGCACTAAGAACCAGCACATTAATTAAAGAAAAAATTGCAAAATTAAACATACTTTATGCAATTCTAAAATGGTATCTTTTCTCATGAAGCTGCAGGTGACATGGGTGTTCCAGTACATCAAGTATAATTTCTTTGCCTTACTTCCACCTATCAAGATTTTGCAATTGAAGTTTGGGCACTGAATGTAAAATACTGTCATACAACTCTTGGGACTACAAAAAAACCCAAACAACTAAATTCTTTAAAATAACTGAAAGAACGAGTTAAAACTGTAGTTCTGAACTGCTTCCTGTGCGACTGAAGATTAAAAAAAAAAGCTGCATCTTTACTCTCTCCTTGCAGTTAAAATTTTACGACTAGAATATTACACAAATACTCTGCAGATGAGAAAGTTCTTAGAAGTGTAACGTATCTGCAATGTATTTTTTCTATAACACAAGTTAGGAATATTGAATGGATGGGACTATTAAAGCTGGTACAGCGTTTCCAACTCACTCCTGAGCCTCTGTCACCGATTTCCATGTTCAGTCTGACATGCTGCAAGGAATCAAGTCCCCTGTATCAAGTCCCTGCCTCCCAACATTAATTCTCTTCAGAAAAATACTCATGTTAAACACCTTCCTTAGAGAAAATCCCAAATCCTGCTGATTGTCAGTTGCTGGTGTTTCCAGTCACAACAAAACTGGAATCAGTTTCTAACTTAATCTCTCCAATGTGATTACAGCAGTGTAACATCCAGCTGCACTCCAGCAGATTCTACAGCATTTGGAACAATCATTTCATCAATAACATCCCCTTTACATCTTCAAGGTATTAAATGCAGCTAGATTTTAACAAAAATTACATAAAAGGAATTAACCAAACACATCTACACAAAAAATGTCTTCTACCATTCAGGAACGAAAGTAAAAGTACTTTTATATTTGTGTAATAACTCTGATCACCACGACTGACCAAGAAGCATCTTAACTATGCAGATAAAAGCAGCAGCAACAGAACTAATTCCAAGGAGTGGGAAAAAGGCCTCAAAGGGTTAAAATCCCTGACCTGCAAGCTCTCCCCATGCTGACTGGTTTTTGCTGTGGTCCCCCTAACCACTTTAAAAACCGAATGCTAATGTTACCCCACTGCCTGTAATGAAATCTCCACTGGTGTTCCTGTCTAGCAGCACGAACGTTGTCCTGGAGGAATAAAAGGAGGATGAGTACGTGTTCCACAGCTGCTTGTCCTAGAAAAATGGGTAGAAATAGCATTGCTGATGCATCATCATCCTGGGATCACCTGTGCTACAAGAAAGCCAGGAAAATGAAGCGTCAACTTCGGCTTTCAGAAAGCATTAACGCGGCTTTCATCTACCACCCAACAGCTTCAGATCTTCAGTCAAATTAGTTGAAGCTGCAAATACTCCAACTGCTTTTCCATAAAGGAGTTAAAAATACAGCTTTTACAGCTGGATTATTCCTTGCCACCACTAAATGTCTAAGCAGAAGGCCGAACAAGTCAAACTAGTTCACATTTGAACTGAAATGATGGAATAGCTGATGTATACCCTAAGCTATACATATATCTATTATATATATATCATCTTGCCCACCAAGCTGCTCCTCCAAAGTGGACTTACAGCTCTGGGACAGACTGGAGTAGAGGAGGAAAGGGAAGCATTCAGACTGAAGTGTGTTTTCTGGCAAGGAAAAAACGGCACATGCTGCACTATGACTGCACTTGGGTTTTATTAGCAAAGAAAACACTCTCCCATTAGTCATCCCCGCAGCAAACAAGGAATTGCTTCCTTACCCCTTACTTCTCTCCCAGTTTCTCAGGGTTTATCAGCTTTCTTATGGTAAATGTAGGAACAAGCAGCCTTCCCTCAGGTTATACTTTCCTCTGCGCTGAAATTCATCAAGTCTTAGTACACAGATGATTACTTAATTGGAGACAACAAGGTTTTACAAACTCCCAAATCTCAAGAAATTTATTACTAAAATGCTTAAAAAAGCACAGACAAAATTGTGAAACTGAGCCCAAACAGCAAACCTAGTTGTTTTTTTTAGATTTTGAATTTGCAACCAGCATCCCATAACCAGGAGCTATGAAAACCCCTGGCCATGTATTTACAGTTGTACCACAGCCTAAATAGTAGTATTTTCAGGCAAAGCGTATGTCAACATATCCTCTTTATGAAAAAATAAAGCCGACTTTTATAAACACAAATGTATGGAAATGAAGCCGTACTTTAAGGTGGAGCAGTTTCATATTAAAACTTTTAACAGTTGAAAATGCAACAAATCACAAGCAAACTCTTAGTGAAGCTGCCAGTCCTTTATCATTAGCCTGCAGCTCAAAAGTAGAACATTAACACATCTTCATAGTGCCTGGAGAAAGATCAGAGCTAGGTAAATGTAGGTCACCTAAGCCCATGAGTCAGTGCAACTCCGCCTGCCCACCATTTAAGCTATCAAAGGCTCAAAAATATAGTGCATGACTGAACCTTCCCTTCCCCCTCCTCCCCAAGTTTAGGGGTTTTTTTGGATATTATTATAGAATTCTTACAGCTGAAGAAAGTTACAGATTTTCTACACATTTCACATGAATTAATATGAGGGGTTTTATTCCTTAAAAAAAAAAAAAAAAGAAAAAAAAGAATTATCATCCTCAAAAAGTCATTTTCTGCTCAGAAGAAAAGCCAGATCTCTGGCTAGTAGGGAAGGACAGGTTACATGACCAAACGGCCCCTACAGCCTGATGTAATAAAGGAGGCACAACGTGAATCTCAGCAGTTTATCCTGAATATTGTAACTCAAATATTCACAAAAGCAGAGCAGGTTGTGCTCTTTTTATCAATTATATAACATATTTCAAATCAGAGCAACAAAATGAACAATAACCATAAAAAACCCTGCCAAAAGACGAGCCAATTTCTTACACCCAAACAAGTTCTGTTTATATATGCTCCTCATTCTATTTCCAATAATGAGGTGCCTGTTGGCACTCCTCTATTTCAAACAGCAGCTGCCACAAAATGCATCCAGCCCAAGGAAGCTGTCTATAAAATGGTCAGTATAGTTAGCAGGGGGGAGAAAAAAGGGAGTGGAAGAATAAAAACCAACCCATCTTACACAGACACCACTGCATTTCTGAGGGAGCGGTTCCAGAAAGACTCCCTATCTTCCCATATCCAGAATTGCACCAGCAGAAAACCTCCGCTGCTTCACATTTAAGACTTTCCCCAAATGATATTTTTCTGCTCCACAAAACAACAAAGAAAAAGCCCACCAAAATAGGCACCATCTTATTTTGTAAATAATCACAGCACAAGGAGGGCAGTGCCACTGCAGCATTTGTATATGATCATAAAGCAACGGCCCCTGACAGGAGAATTGTATCCACATTTTCCTATACAATTTTTAATTTGCATCCTATGACACACCATCAGGCGTTCTTGATAAGAAAACACTTCCCTGCACCTTCCCCTGGGACCCAAGGTAGGAACATACATGTTATAAACAAGAGCTGCAATGAAGAGCAAGCATTTTGGGACTACAGCAGGAATACCTGGAAAGTGCATTCCAGGCAAGAGCAAGAGGGAAGTAACTGAATTGTGAGAGGTGATTACATCAACTCTTGGCTCTTTGGAGAGTAAAAGAAGGAATTTCTGACACCTTTCCACCACCACTACAAACCCACAGAACATCTGCCTGTGATAAAGATAAGTAGTAACATTTTCCTATCTGTTTTCTTGCAATGTTAAATTTAAATACAAGCCAAACAAAAATACTTTCCTATGATAATCTCCCAGCTGGCAGTCCTCACAAATATCAAGTGAAAAATAAATACTTCCCAAACGGGGAGACTGATCCTTCCACAGTTCTGAATTCAAGCACAGTGGTTGGTAAAACACCTCTGGCCAAGGCTCTATCTTCACACTCTTTCTAAAAGTTTGAAAACACCAGCTCCAGGCTGGTTGCTCATAATTCAGCAAACACATTTACTTCAAGCTCTGCAGGCTCCTCTTGCACTGAACTAGTTATTGAGTCTATGTGCAAATTGGAAACTCTCTCTACAATGAAGTACAAAAATAATTAAGACTTGCATTATTCTGATTTACTACTGCATGATAAGCTCTGAGGAGAGAGAAGTTGGAACATGAAGTTCCTCAAGAACACAGCCAGTTTAACTACTATTTTATTACAGGTGGGGCAGGCAAAAAAATCCCTTAGTAATTTTATCTAATACTTCCCAGCAGAAAACCCTTGGTGCTGGCTGTTTTTTTTCCTCTGCCAAACTAAAATCATTAGGGCTGCAACCTTCAGTGGCAGACACCTAGAGTGGGGTGAACTTCCAAGAACACAGTAGTAAAATCAGTTCTGCATCTGGAGAACGCTGCTTTGGCCACATTAAATAGCAAATTGCCTTGGAACACCTCACAGCTGTCCACCCAACTTCCAGGCACGCTGCATAAACCCACCTTTTTCTGCGGTTTACAGAATCTTTATTTAGCAGCTATTCTAGCAGCTAAGATCCTGAAGGATTGCTTTCCACAAGCTCCTCTCAGTTCCTTCAGGTGGAAAACCAGCACATGCATCTTTCCTACCATCCCCACGGTCTGTAGTAACCAGGAGCCAGCACATTCCTACCCTGGCCACACAGGATGCTCTGGGCTGCTGGAACAAAGACCGGCTTTCCTGGAATGGCTTCCAGCTCAAGAACTGCAGAGCTGCTTGGCACTTCCCTGGCAGAGAAAAGCTTTTCTTCTGTTCTTACTATACCTGAATTTACCTCACAGGCTGCTTTTATCCTTCAAATCCATGGTTTAAAGAAGTAAAACTAATAGATCTAGACTTGGATGAGGTTATTAAAAAGAAAAAAACAGAAGCAGAGCTCTAGGAGTAAATAGTGCAAGAACCTGAGTTTTAAGAAATGAAACAGATTAAATATGGGCACGTTTTAAGTAGTTCAAGAATATTACAATTGGCTTGATGAGGCCAAAGATGAGGAACACGAGTTAGAGGAAGAGCTGACAGAGGATCTGAAGGATTATTGGTGGAGACAGCAAAGGAGAAAAGAAATTGAGAATGGGTTTTGTGCCTGCCAGACCACTCTCCCCTCCAACATCTGAACTATCACCCAAAATTCTGGAGTCACGTAATCCTTCTCCTGTTGTGAGGAATCTCTTTAACTCAGTTACAGCAGTTTGTATCTCACATTCCCTCTCTTGTCAGCTGCTCCATGTGCCTCAACAGTGAGTGCCCTTCCCATGCAGGTGAAGGTGCCAACCTTGCAGATACAGCAGCCGACATTCTGGATGGCCCCCTATTATTTAAGGTATGCAAATTATACTAAAAATTATACTTCCAAAACACAGCAATCAAAAGCAAAGCTGCACAAAAGTTCAGACTGCTTCTATCTTCATTTGATTCCCACTAGTTTGTGTATGTTTAATATTTTCTTTGCTTATTTCCACTACTCTCATCTTCAGAGGACAAATACCTCAAAGGATCAATACAGACCCATCCCAGAGAACAACACCCTGGGTATGAGGAGATTGCTGTTCCTATTTGTCAAGCAAGCGGGAAAGCACACTGGAATATAAAGTAAAGTGGGAAAAGAATGCATAGCTTCTGAATTACTGTAGCTAAACACTGTGGAAAACTATCTCTAACAGCACCTCAGCAGAGTCACCCACACAATGCTTTTCACAAGCAATTACTCGGGGCAGGATTTAAGATTGCTAAGATTAGGTGAGGCAAAAATTAGCTATCTGGACTCCATCCTGACAAGGAACACAGATTAGCACTTTTGGAAAGCAGCTAAGCCCACCTACCCAGGATTCATATGCCTCTTTTGATGGCCTAACTTCACATCTCGACCCTAAATTTTTGAAGAGCTGAATGCTTAGAACATTTTGCTGGATTCACAATCTCACCTCTTCTCCACATGCTGAATGATCAGAGAGGTGATTACAGTCAAACTGAGAAAAAAAAAGATCCAGATGGTTTTTTAATTTACTTTTTCCACTGGTGGAAGGAGTGTTAAGGCAAGTGAGGTACCAGTGTCAAGCAAAATATACAAGTGGCCAGGAACAAGGAAGAATGCGACTTTCCCCTCTGCGAGTCGTGACCTGCCAAAAATGGGTTATCTCAGAGAAACAGCCAAAAATAAACCAGAGAATATGTGAAAAACACAACGATTGGTAAATAACTCATGGGGATCACAGAAAAGAAACACAACTACCACTATATAATGAAGTCTCCAATATTTTAAGTTCTGCATCAGCTGAAGTTTGAGAGTAATAGTTCTGCAGAGGTTCTTACTGTGTTTTCTCCTGCAGGAACTCTAGCACCTTCCAGGACTTCACCAGGTGACACACATGGATGGGGGATGTCCCATGAGGACACCATCCCATGTTCTGATTCTCAGGAAATTCTCAGCCATCCACCTCCTCTAACAGCCCCATGTGTGGCAGGTGGAAACCTGTGAGGATCTGGCAAAGCTCGTGACAGCAACTTTGTATTTCGAAGGGGTTTGCAAGTTAAAATGAAAATTGGGACACCACACATATGCCACCGCCTCCCTAGACAGTTTTAGAGCTTAAGTATCTGCAAAACAATTTTATGTAGCTGCAACATAACTGTTAAAACAAATGCACAGATTAATACACTGCTGCCACCAAACCCCGAACAGTAAGCATATTAAACACTCATATTTTTAAGTGACACCATTAAAAATTAGGTATGAGTAGGGCAGTAGATATACTGCAAGAAAGCCTTGACAATTTTAAGACTTTTTTTTAAGCAGCTCATTTCAAAAGACGAACACTGATAATGCTGCTACTTTATGTCTTTCCTTGTACAAGATCTTCTGTTAGCACGCAGAATTCTTCTGCACATATGAATGAACAGAATGCACAACACAGCACTCCAGATATTTCCCAACACATTTACAGTCTCAAAAATACTGAAATTCTTTTGCTTTCTGAAGGTGAAAAAGGGATTAACCAGAATATACTGACAAACTGATAAAGCCCCCAATGCTCAGCGATCAGAGTACACTCATAGCTCATGTACCCTCCATGCAGGCAGGAGTTGAGTCACCACTTCCTTGGCCTGCTCATCCAGGCGTCTCTGAATGGGAATATCGACACCCAGCAGGAAGCAAATGCAGCTCTGCACTGGCTCTTCAGCTTCCTCAGTGCAGGGACAGAGGCAGGAGCAGCTGTCTGCAGTGTCCCTGCTCCCACCCCACAGCTCCACCAGCTCCTCTGCAACTCCAGCACCTCTCTCCTCTACCTCAACCATCCATGGCTTTAGGGACCCCCACAAAAGTACTAGCAAATTGTTATCTGGCCCACAATGCAGACAAGGTTGAGCAACAACCATGAAACCACACCCTCAACCCTCACACTTCTTCACACTCTGAACCTGTAATATTTTCCATTTCCAAACAACACCAATTTAGGCAGCTTTTGGAACAACATGCTTCCCATGGGGCTGTACATTGCCTCTTTTGGTCCCAACCTAATTAAAAAATCTTGCAAATCATAATGACATTTGGTAAAGCAATGAGTTACTCACACAATTGCTCAAAATGGCTGTTTTGCAAATAAGACAGAAAACACAAACTGAACTAGAAAATACAAACCGATTTAAGTTTCACATTAGTGATGTCTGCCATTATCAAATATTGCTGGCTACTCAGTAAACATAACGGATGTGCTGGACACTCAGACCCGACCAATGAGCCCTTCTTCACTAATTAGAAGTGCTTTTTATTTCAAGTTGTCACAAAATAAACAAACTTAGAAAAAAAATTGGTTTGCAAACCAAACAGTTAAAAAACACATTTTGCTCTTAGCTTATCTCTTTTTTAACTACAACTGTGAAGCCACACTACCATCAAAATACCCAGGCCACACAGCTCAGCCCCCACTGGAGCACTGCTGCAGGGCAGGAGGGATCCCTCTGACCCAGCTGCAGCCCCTGGCACCCACCACTGCCAGCAGCACAAAGCGAAGGGGAAAAAATGTGCACAACTCCCCTACCACATCATTGCAGGGCTCAACACTGCTGAGAACTCAGGGAAATCTCTATTTTAAGGATGTGATTATGCCAAATCAGAAAATCATATTGGCTTTAATGTGAAAATCGTTAGTGCTAAGCGTAATACACGTCCACTGCCTTTATCCTGCCCAGTTCAGAAAACTCAGAGCTGTGGCAATACCTGAAACACCATGGCAGCATCTGCTACTTGGACTCACAGCAACAAGAGTGACCACCACAACCCAGTGACCACCACAATCCAGGGCTGTGTTTGGACTATGATGAAGTTCAAGAACTGAGACCGCAAACCTGTTGACAGGAACAAACTCAACAGCTTTATTTCTTCTGCTCTGAACGCTGACTGCTCCTCTTTCACACTTCTCATTCTGCTTCACTTACATTTTCAGTCGCTTGCAATGCCAGGATGACAATTTTATGTATTTCGTTCTTGCCTGCTCTGAAAGCACACTAACTGCATAAACCCTTTTTCTGTTGTTGTTGTTGTCTTCTATGTGTGAAATGTGGAAGCTTAAACTTCTTGTTGAGGGCAACGGTCTACAGTCACAGCCCTTAGCCGAGAAGAAAGTGAGCACTGCCTAAATAAGTGGAAATTGCCTCAGTAAGTTGTCTTTGACTTTTTTCCCAACTTCGTAGCAATTAACTACAGTGCTCCACAGACATTTTCTAACAGTTGTGGTTTTGGTTTTGTATCCCAAAGGCGGCAGCAGAACAGAAAGTGAGGTTTTCCATGCTGTAAGGACATCAGAGTGCTATTTCTTACTCTCTTTGGTCAGCTAGCTATTATTAGAACCCGTAAGATTTAATGGATAGACTAAGTAGACTAGAACTCAAGAGAACCGATTCTTTTTGCAATTCAGCTCTTACCTGTGCTGACAATAGCTCTTTTTCTTTCTGCTTGACTTCCCTCTCCTTTTTACCCTATCTACTCATATTTAAAATGACAAGGCCATCCACACTATGCATCAGCCTCACTTTGAACCAAACACTCTCCCTAAATAACATGGTCCAAAACCATTATTTGAATACAACTAATCCAATTGTCTGCCCCTACCATTACACAAATTAACAGAACTTTTTCCATTTCCCTCTCCATCCAGCCTAATGTTTACACCAAGAATTCAAGGGATTATCAGTATCTTGCCTATTAGTAAAAGGTTGCTATAGTACCTACAAAGGCATCCCACTCCAACAAGACAAAACACTTTCACACCAGAAGCCTTCACTTCTTTATATGAATGATACATGACTTCTGTATTTTGAGTTACAGTGGCAAAGCTATCGCCAGCCTGCAACATTCATGGGGAAAAATGAGGCAGGAAATCTGTGGATCACTACAGCAGGCTCTAAACGCTCTATGAAAAAACATGATGCCCAGTGCACTGAGGGAATAACTCAGCTATTTCTGCTGGTCTGCTCAGTGTAGTTCAAACAAAATAAGAAGTCTTTCATACACAGAATTCTTTGAAGAAAACCTACTTTCTTGCATGTTTTTTTAAATGCATCTTTCCACACAACCTTTAGAGACATTCTCTTCTTTACAGTTTCTTACAGATCGTGCATTTTTCTCTTCCACCTCAAAGCTGAGACTCACTTGGGGTATTTACTTTTTTAACAAAGTAAAAAAAATTCAGATCCATTAAGTGGTTTTCCAGTTTGTGTCAACATTACCCTCGATGGTAACTCATCTACACCCCTTTCTTTCCTACTATAATTCCAATGCAAATAACATACAATGCTTCTTTTAAAGCTTCCATCCATGATATGAATTCACATACAATACTACAAGCAGCAATTCCCCAAAGTGCTCCTACGCATTTCTTTCCTATGGCACTAACGCTGGTGACCACCACAGAATCTCAACAAGCCTTTCTTGATTTTAAGAACACACGCTTTTTCACAAGGTGAATGATTCAAAGAAGCCTTACACAAACATTTTATTAGGGCTACTGTGATTTAATCTTCCTCCTGCCTAACTACAGGTGAAGAAAAACAGACCTTGTAGCACACACTGAAGATCAATAAATCTTATGCTGTTAAACAAGGAAGAAAAGTTCTTACACATATTTAAAATATCAAGAACATCTGGAAATAAATTAGGTATTAGAGAGTCAAATACAAAATGAAAAGTCTAACGTACTTCAAAGTTGTACTCTATTAAAGCATTAATGAATATATTAACATGAGCACTAACAAAACAGAATCCTTTTAAGTGTTTTAAAAATAACCAACACAGCCTCATTATTGGAAATACTTAAAACAGTCTTAAATGTGTATGTTACAATTTCATAAAACAAAAATAGGGTTTAGAACCTCAATTTTAAAATATCAGACTATTCTATTATGGAATGTCTGAATATACAAACACACACACATGTACACACACACACACTTTTTTCAGCATGAAGCATAACCCTTTGTTCCCTAATCCCCAGTTGTATGTTTAATGATCACACATAAAACACTTCAATCAAAAAGAAAAACCGCAGCTCCAGCATGTTTAATTCTTTGGAAATGAACATCTACATTGCTGAAATGGCATTAGAGTGACAAATGACTATAATCCAATGGCCCAAGGCCAGCAACTTCTATTATAACAGATTTGGCAGTTTTGTACGACACAGCATGTTGCGTGTCGATCACTAAACAGAAATGAGACTGCTCAGTTTACCTATAAACAAAACCCCACTCAACTTTACAAGTATTTTAACAGCTACATGAATGGAAAGACCAGTATGTCTGAGCAACTGCCTACAGAAACTGGATTTATTAATAGGTAAATGGCTGGATCCATTCTAAGAAGTCTCCAGATCAGTGCTATAGTCTATAATGCACAGAATAAATAGCAGTGATTCACAAAACCTGTGGGTTTTAGCCTATTTGCATGCTGCCATATAGTTCCAAATTTAAGTTCCATGTCAGTTTTCCCAGACTTCCTTTTTTTAAGTCAACCAACCCACATTCACCCACTTTACTCTGTGTGGATTCACCATTCACATTTTAGAAAGGCAAATGATCCCTTCTGGCTACCAAAACAGCTTCAGCTGCAGCCTGAATTCCCAAGATCACAGAAACCTGGAATAACCACTCACTCCATGGGCAAAGGATGAACCCAGAACCTTCAGAGCAATGAAAAAGGAGGAGAGACAAATCCAGCTTCTTCAGCCCTTTAAAACACAGGACAACAACTGAGCAGCTGCAGCAAGATGGTGCACTCACACACCTCCCTCCAATTCCAGTTTTAGAACCAATTTTAGTACCCAGCAGCCCTTTTCCACAGCCACCTTTTACTTTGTGTTCAGGGTGTCCCCCGTATCTTCAGTGGATTTCATAAAACTGACAGAATCCAACTGCCCCATGCCCAAACACTTCTTTCTGCCCATGAGGACACTCGGACATCACACATATGCGCAGAAGAAACTTATCCAGCTGCATAACAACCTTTTTTTTGACATTATTTTAGAAACATCTATTTCCTAATCACCACAAACATCAGGCAATGCACTGCAAAGGCAGCACAGCACAAATGCCTGCAGACTGCCTTTTTTTTTTTTTTTGTCTTCTAGAAAGAGCCCTGGCTTAAGGAAACATCAAACTACACCCTGCCAGGGAGCAGCACTCCAAGTTGGCCATAAAAGAGGCAGTTTGCAGTGCAGTATTTCAGGGAGTCAGGTTGCATGCCATGTTCTGAGTTCCAGTTCTTCTGGTTGCCACGCCAGACACAACCTGGGTGAGGATGAGTAGCTTAGGAGCTTATTCAGCTTTTTTTCTGAGCTCAAACTTGCCTGGTTTTTCACTTCAGCTGGGTTTGGGGGCAACGTGGTACATTTAAAATGGCACCGAGTTCATTTGACACCACAGTAATGGTGAAAGAACAAAACAAGCATAAATGATTCATTCTGCTATGGTATCCTTTCTTCTGCTTAACTTGTTTTCACAGGATTTACAAACGATGTGTCTGTATTAGTTCTTTCTATGAAAAACAATAGAAAAAGTGGCTAAAACAACTGTTTATACAGCTCCTACAGAGTTTTATTCTTTCCAAACAGGAAAATAGTTTTTGTCTTTTTTTTTTAAGAGATTTTTAGATGTCCTTGATGACAAGTGGTTTTAACTAGATCAGCTTAACATCTTTAATGTCATGGATCGATACAGCAGGTTTACTTCTAGCTCACCTTAAAAGAAGTACAGATTGTGAATACAGACAGCACACGCCCAGCAGACTGACAGTAGCACTTACATCTCTCATGAGATGATTATGAAATAGTGACATGGAATAGAGGTACAAACGCCCAGCAATATCTAAACTGTGCTATCAAACAATCCTGTGCTCGCTGGCGAGATGGCCACCCAAAATCAATGTCTCTTTGGAAATATTCAATATGATGGTGTTTCGGGATTCATTTGTCATAATGTGCAAACTGACTGATGAAATATTTCTGCCCACTATTCCATGAATCCATTCATTGGCAGAAACCTGACTCTGCATTTTAGCTGGAGCAGCAGCAGGATTTTCCTGAAGATGTTTTTTCCCCTGTGTGACAAAAAAATGCCTCAATGACGGTACATCCAAATCAGAGATATGGAGGAACAACACACTTTTGTCTACCTTTGCATCGTGACACAAACAAAGACTCAAAAATCCTATTTATCTTGTGCTCGCAACAGACAACTTTTATCAAAACTTTCTTTTTTCTACTGATCTGCAACATTACCACCCTAAAACAAAAAGGAAATTCCTACATCTAAAACTGCATCCTTGAATTTATCTTCAGGCTTTTCATCCACAAGGATCCAAAACACTGTTACCTTAATTCAGCATCATAGCACCACAGTGTTCTGGAAGACGTATTCACATAAATCCCAGACAGCATCTCAATAAACTGGTTAAATTTAAAAAAAACCCAAAACACAAAAATAGGCTGAGTTTAATAACATGAACAAATCACTAGCTAAACAATATCTTACAAATGTGCTTCTAAATTATACATATTCCAGATTATGTACGAACTATATAATACAAATAATATGTTATAATTTAATGAGCAACCTCATGAGACCTAAAAATCCACCCTTACCTATAGAGAGGGATGATTTAAAATAGTCTATGCTCAAGTTGCTACTAAAGATGAATTTACAGCCCAGTTTTAATTTCAGCTATGCAGCACTTCACCATAAATTAAACCATTATCTTAACTTGATTTTGTTTTAAAGTGCACCAATATAATTATGTACAGACCAAAAACGTCCTTAACTCTTCTAAATCAGGAAGAAAGCTGCACTGTACACCCCAAACTTATCAAACTGACCACATGCACTGCTGAACGCTGAGGGGGGAGAAAGCAAGGAGTGAAACAACTTCTGAGCTGGAGAGTGAATCCTTCTGACATACCTGCATTCCAAAAATCATTCATTGGGACAGAAAAAAAAGGTCCAAACGTAAGTGAGGTTCCTTCACTTTGAAATAAAACTTGAAGGATATAAAATTTTTAAATTATTCTTAAATTTGAAACAAACTCCAGACACTGCAACTGCCTTAAGAACACCCACATTAACAAAATCATTCATGTTTTTCTCTCAAACATAAATAAATCAAGCTGGACAAGAAACGTCGGTATAGTTTTCACCGATAACAAACTTTTTTCAATGGAAAAATCAGTGTCAGTGCCACCAGTGCACAACTTCATTTGATGTGTAACTTAATTTCATTCAGACAAAAAAAACCAAACCCCCTGGAATTCATAATAAAGCATCGCCTTGTTCAAAATGACTTATATTTTATGAAATGTATTTTCTATAACAGAAGACACGGATCCTTAATAAAATTATGTTTAACGCCACCATAGTTTTCAAAACTTTATTACTTGCTAAAAACAAAGTTGCTCTAAGTCTTGCAAATAAGACACTTCAGTGCTCCACACGCTTTTCCTGACATTTCTGCTTTCAAGCTCTTTGGGAGAAAAACCTTAAGGGAAAAAAACAGCGAAGTGAACCCATTCAATCATTCGCTCTAAGCACACACTGGATTAGCCCAGGAACCGAGCTGTAAACTTCCAGCGAAAAACCACCACGACTGCAGTTTTTTTTCCCACTCCGTGCACAAATCTCCCAGCTGGTTCAGCCAGTGGGATACAGGGAATCCGCACACGCATCCCCGCGCACGGCGATCTTGCAACACTCAGCCCTTTGCACCCCGATGCGCCGGGGTTTATCGAGTGTTTGGGCGGGGGGGAGGGGGGAGGATTAGTTTACAAATCTCCTTATTCCCTTCTCGTTATAGAA